>JANITW010000003.1:42909670-42920251 GCA_027564335.1 Erythroxylum williamsii
TATAGAAAAGTTAGGCTTACTACGGGCTTTGGGGGCTTTAAGCCTACCCATTCTCTAGTGCCAACACGGTCCAAAAAAAGGCGGGTCGTGTCAAAATTGATTATAAAGAATGTTATGTTATTTTTTATTAGTATTAGTTTGAAATTTTTTTAAGCAAAGTGGAATGACGTTTGAGAATAGTTTTTAGATGTTATTGATATAATCAATTACTAATGATAAAGAACTAATATAATTGGATTTAAATAATGTAGTTATTAATTATATACTTTATGCCTAATAAGAACATTATAATATGATAAAAAGATTGAATTATACAAAAAATAATGTATCAAAAGATTGATAAAAAATATCTTATTATTCCTAATATTTAGATGATCATGATGCATTGCTAAATATCAAACTTAATTTATACATATAAGATTTTTAATTAGAGAGATAAATATAAATTAAAGGAATTTAATTTATCTAATCCAAAATATTATTCAGAGTTATAGTTTATACTAATTGTTAACATATTTAATAACCTAACGAGTCATGTTCATAAAATAGTTAAAGAGAGAAAAAGGTAATTTAATCATGTTAGACTTGTAGTAAAGTTTGAGAAACTTTTTTCTTAATTAAATTTAAAATATTTTATTTAATTTTAAAAAAATTTCCTTTAATATTAGAAAATAGAATTCTAATTAGAAATAATTTTTCTTATTTGATTAGAATGTCTTACTTATAAAATTTTGAAATTTTTTTTAAAATTATAATAAGCAAGAAGAGTAGTTTGTTGAACATTATTTTCAATTAAATTTATTAAAGGAATGAAGATAATTAGAAATGATTTTTAATATGAATACGAAAAATGTTTCTAAATCAAATTAAATTTTAATTTAAAATATAAATTTAATTCATTTAGAAACAATGAACTTAATCTAATTTAATATCCAAAGAGATTTTTGTTTTGAAAAACAAGAAAGATAAAAGGTTAATGGTTTCCAAATGGGATCACAAGTTTAATACAATGCAACCATATGCTAAGCAAAGAGTAATAAAGCAAACGAGGCTATAAAGAAATTGAAAACTAGAAGAAACAAGTAAAAGTAAAGCATTAAGCTAACTGGTAAGCTATAGAGAAGCATCTTAGAGGAATTTCTTACTTAAGAGGACTTTTAAGGCTTTAAATGGTCGTAACAACCAGCTTGAGGAGTTGTTAAGAATTTTATCCAAGGGCTGAGAATAATTCTAACTGTGTTAGAATCATTTACCTCAAATATGTAACCACCAAATTGGAGAATAGGGATTTTAGAGGAGACTCTTAGGAATGTTCCAACTTACAACGCTTATAGGATTACAAAAATAGCCTTTGGTATCAACTCTAAAGGGTTTGTAATTTTCTTATCTGAGAGAGTCTATAGGCAACTACTAACTACATTTGAATTAATTATTACACTAAGAGTGAACTTCTTTGGTAATGATAATCCCCTTGATCTAGGTGAGAATCAATATGATATCTTGTTAATAGTTTCTTAGGTTTCTTTTTTCTACATATGTTATAAACATAATAGTTTAAAGTAAGGTTAAAGATTTATATTATAAAGATCAATAACTAGAATCAAACAAGGCTTGATCATTTTATGCATTTTCATGAAAAATACATATTATATATATATGTTTGATGTATTTTCGGTGCATATTTACTTATATGTTTAAATATATGAAATTTTACATATATAATGTGACTTCGATGATACCATTTAAAATTAAATCTCTTATTGAAATATTTAAGAACGTGATTGTTGCCTTCTATGAATAAAACTAAAGTTTTGTTTATTATCAGACTTACTAATTCAAGTCCCATTTAACCTAAATATATTTTATCTTAAATCAATAAGTCTACTTAACTAAATTTCTTATTAATACGAGTCGCCCATGATCATATAAACTTAGATATAGGGTTAGTAATAATAACATATGAGATATGTCTTAACACTAGTTATCATTTAATAAATTAGGAATTACATAAGGATGTGAGTGATAAGGATATTATCTTCCTAATTTAAGTTTAGTTAGTTTGTGGAATCACTAAACATCAACTGAATTTAAATAGGATTCTATCCGCTAGAGAGATTAAATGAATCTTTTCATAGTAGTAGTTAGGTCTACTATTTTGAATGAAATAGTGAGAGTAATCAAACATATGATTAAAATCGTATTCTTATTTAACTATCACAGCGTATAACCTACTACTTACTTTGTTAGAATTTATTTTATTCTAAATAGAAATTACAGGTTTTTACATCTTTTCTAATTTTCATTTTTCAACCCTTACGTTTACTATTTATAGAACCATCCGCCTCCTCTATTTTTCACTTTTGACAACTCCATCTAGCCAACCATAAGTACCAATCAACTCCTCTCTTCGAGCCCATAATAACCATACCCATTAACTTTATAACAACATTAAAATTATCATAAAAATCGAGAACAAAATTAGATAAAAACTCAAATCTTTGATTCGTCGCCTCCGGTGAGTGTTACTAGCAACCACCACCACCATTAGCCTCCCTTAACATCAAAAGCAAAAGCTATATGGTCTTGTCCCGATCATTGCCTATACCACCATTGATTGACAAAAATAGAGGTTAGGGTTCTGAAACTTTTTTCAACACGATGTTATTTGTTGATAATCTAAGTTTCTTACATATATAAAAGTTGTTCTATTCATCAAGAGATTTTACTTGATATAAAAAACATTGAATTCTAAGATTGAAAATTTTTCTAGTCATTGAAGGAATACTTTCGTTATCGGAGTATTGTTCCAGTGACCTTCTAATAACTTTTATTTCATAAAAATTTTGAAAAAAAATCTTATAACTTGTGTGGAAATTTTTTTCCCTTAAGAACTATAGCAAAATTATTAACAGTTTGCAAATTAAAAATTACCAAAAATTTAGGTGAGAATAGGATCAGGGGTTGAATTGCAAAATTGAACCGTACCAATAAACCTAATGAATCCTAGATTGTTAATTGAGCCCAAAAACTTATAAATGACATAGATTAGTATATTTTATTTCCTATTTTATAGGTAAATCAGTAGTGGGACCTACATTGCAAGGTTCAAATTGATAAGTACATCAATCAATTAAGTTCGTATCCATCTAACAATATCGAATCCATATCCTTTATTGAGTATGGTTATAAATTGATGTGATTGATGACATGTTATAACTAGGATAGATGCCCCTTTCCTTATGAACGTGGATGTGATATGATGTGTGTGTGTGTGTGTGTGTGTACCTTCAAGTATATGCATGTACATAAAGTAGCCATTATCATGATGTCTATATGAGTAATACCATGATAGCTAATTATATGGATATAGGTTTGGATACCTATAGCATAATGTACACATTTATGATTTTCCTCACATGAATGAGAGCTTGTTTAGGAAATTGTGCGATTGATATTTGGTATGCGTGTGGAAGTGTTTGATTATGATTGTGGAGGAGAAAAAATTTGTGGAACGTGCCATGTGATAGGTATGCATCAGAATCAGGTGCGCACTAGTTTGATTATGAGAGATGATTGTGATATGATATAAACTGATCTTAGTTGAGAATTGGCTATGAATTGGGTCCTTGTTTGTCATGTATATTATCGATGCAATCGTGACTTTAGACATATCGAGTGAGGTTTGGTCTATTGGTAATCCTTGGGTCCCTGCAACCCCTTTGGACTAACAAAGCCTTACGACTATATAAGTATAGGTATATAGTGCGGATGTTAGTGATCTTAGCTCCTTATATCATTTAAGGCGTAGAATTATGAGGATTTACCCTTGAAGACTAATGTCCTACATATATTCCTTCTTCAAGATTTACTTTGTATTGTGTATGATTTTTTCATGCATCATATATGTACGTTTATACTAATATAAATTGTAAATTGTGTTAGCATGTCATTGGGTATATATGAACTTATTCAATAAGGTCCGACTCCCCCCAACTCTATTTTTATGGTGAGCTACCACTAACATCGTAGTAGTGACTTTGAGGAGCATCAACTGCAATATATCTACTTCTATTGATGATTTCATTTGTTTTCACTTGTACTTATACTTTAGTGTATGCAGTGTTATGATTTATTATGTTGAAAAATTTTCTTCTAATGCACACTAACATTATTATACCTCACTGTGTTTATACTTTCACGTGTTTGTGTTGTCACTTATTTTTGAGATTTTGCATTATTTACATTACTATTAGTTAGGCTTATATATGATTTGAGAGCTTTGGTTTTCGACTTTTATGTGATGGTCATATGCCTATTTAGGTTATAACAAAGTTATATTTTAAAACATTTAAGACCTAGGGTAGTTCTGTTTATCACTGCGGATATATAGGAATTTACCTCTTCTTTAAAATAGCTTCCTTACTTAGAATAAGCATCTGTTCTAATTGGTTGTACTAACCATTCCTTTGGTTCCTTTGATAATATGAAAAAAATGCACACAATTTTTGCTCGAATTAATTAGGAGGCCCATTATGAGGCCTCAGAACAAGATGAGGCATTAGCCCCTACCTTAGTTGGAAGGCATTGTAGGCTTTGGGTGATTAATACTAGAATGAAACTTGTAGAATAGCCAAAGGTGTCAGAGGGGGTTCCCGAGTGCCTATATTTAACATGCAAGCATTTTAATAAAAGCTAACGATGCCATATTATGAGATTTTAACAATGATCATGCAGATGATGACGATGACTTAACAACAACAACAACAACAATAAACCTCACCACCAATTGGAGGCCCAAAGCAAAAAACGTCAAATATGCAGCTATCAATAGTGTATTAAAGGTTATGCCCCCTAGAGTTTGATAGGACTAAACCTAGGGAGGCCATTCATTTCCTTGATGAGATGGAGATGCAAGGCTAGAGGTTGCACTATTTTGATATCCAACTAGTGTGTCTGGTGGAGATGTCTTTGCAAGGAGTGGCTAGAGATTGGTATCAAGACTACATCTTTCTATACTTGGATGTAGTGACCTTGTCGTAGTCTAGGAAGAGGTTTATAGATTATTTCCTCTCCTTTGCAGATTGAGAGGTACTTAGATCAAAGTTTGTAAATATGTGTTATGGAGATAAAATAGTGGATAAGTATACCATTGACTTCATTTGATTGAGCCAGTATGCCTCGAACATTGTTTCAGAAGACCTGAGGAAGAATAAGCAGTATGTACTTGAGTTGGGAACCCCTTGCATCAACATGAATATGAGTTATCGAGAGATGTTCTCTACTCTGGTGGATATAGCCAAGTAGATGGAAAGGGTCCTTATGGAGTAAGGTGCTTTGTCTATTAAAGAGTAGAGTGAGAGGCATTCAAAAGGATCCTTATGGAGTAAGATGCCCTGTTTATTAAAAAGTAGGTGCTTTAAGCAATGGAAACAACAATAATAAAATTTTTACAAGGGTACAGTTATAATTGGTGCTCTTGATAGAAGGTTTTTCAAGCACTAGCAAGGTGAGATCTAGATATTGACATCTGGGAGGATTCAAGGTCACGTATGGAATATAAAGTAGTAGTAGCAAACATAGCTCCAAATGTAGAATTTTAGGCTCGATATCTTCCATTTACTAGTAGTATGGCAGGGCATACCAAGGCCCATACTATATACCTCCAAGAGGCTACTATAGATGTGGCCAGTATGAGCATCTAGTAAGGGATTGTCCAACAATAGGATATTAGTAGACTTTTTCTAGTGTGAGATAACCTCCATTTCAACAGCTACATAGGGGACCATAGTTTAGTGCATAATAAATGCGAGGTTTTGGAGGGAGGCATTCGAGAGTTTGATCTAGAAGCCATAGTTAGTAGGGACAGTCCTCTAGCTCTCAGCATGCAAGTCATAGTCAAGTCAGGGTGATCAGCCTCATCTCCTAAGATGCACAGGCTTTAAATGTAGTGGTATATGGTATTCTTCTTGTCTTTAGATTAGAAGCTAAAGTTCTAATAGATTTGGGAGTGACCTATGGTTTTATGTTGCCCAACTTTGCTATGAGACTAGAAGTAGTAACAAATAAGACAAAAGAATCCTTGTTCGTATCAACACCTTTTTAGTGATGCCATAAAGGCGGATTTGATTTACTACACATGTATGGAGATTGATGGTAGAATAGTGGCACAAATCTCATAGTGCTATTCAAATCTCTTAGTGCTACTGATTATAGATTTTAATGTAATATTAGAGATGGACTAACTATTTAATCATTACACCACCTTGGATTATAGAGGGAAGAAGTGGTGTTCTTCCACATGTCATCTGACATAGTTTTGACGTTAGTAGATTAAGGAGATACTCAGATAGGGGTGTCAAGGGTTCTTGGCCTCGGTTAGGGATACTCTATAGAAATTAATAGCCTCCAAAGTGTTTTAATAGTTTGGAAGTTTCCAGATGTATTTCTTGAAGAGTTACTAGGGCTACCTCTCAAGAGAAATATTAAGTTTGCACTGATCTAATACCTAGTACAACTTTGATTTTTATACCTCCATATAAAATAACATTTAAAGAGTTAAAAAATTAAAAGAACAATTGCATGATTTATTAGATGAGGTTTTTATCAGACCTAGCACATCATTATAGGATGCATTACTATTGTTTGTAAAGGAAAAGGGTGATTCTTTTCAATTGTCAGTTGACTACAGGCAACTAAATAAGGTAAATATCCATAACAAATATCTATTACCCCCTAATCGACAATATATTCGATCAACTTCAGGATGCTAAGTATTTTCTAAGATCGACCTAAGGTCTAGATATTATCAATTGAGGATTAGAGTAAAGAATATAACTAAAATACCAACAAGACTCGATATGCCATTATGAATTCCTAATAATGTCATTTGGCCTTACCAACACTGCATTAGCTTTTATGGATCTAATAAATATAGTGTTCAAACCATTCTTAGATGGGTTCATGATCATCTTTATCAATGATTTTTTGTCTATTTGTGAATAGATAAGGAACATTCCTAACATTTAAGAGTAGTGATGTAGACATTTTGAGAACATCAGTTGTATACCAAGTTCTCGAAGTGTGAAGCTAGGATTAAAAGTGTCACATTCTTAGGATATATGGTATCTCAGGAGAGGATACAAGTGGACCAAAGAAAGTTGAAGTTATAACGAATTGGGAAAGATAGTAATAGAAGTACTATACTTTTTGGGATCGGTATGTTACTATCAAAGATTTATCTAGGAATTTTCAAGATAGTAGCCCCATTAGCACGTCTGACATAAAAGAAGGCCTAGTTCATTTGGTTTAATGCCTATGAAGAGAGTTTTCAAAATTTGAAAGAGTGTTTAACTACAGCTCTAATCCTGACATTACTAATTAAAGGTGGAGGATTTTGATTGTATTATAATGCTTTAAGAATTGGCCTAAGATACATATTGATGCATAATGGTTGGGTGATTGCTAATGTTTCCAAGAATTTGGAGAAAAAAGAACAAAATTACCCTACTCATGATTTAAAGATGGTAGCAGTGATCTTTGTCATAAAGATTTAGAGACATTATCTGTATGGTGATAAGCTTTGCAATCTAGCTAGGGTATTAGAGTAATTATGTTTTAGGCTAGCAAGATAAGCTTTATATCTTCATATTGAAAAAATGTGCCCTTATCATTGTTGTTTTTTCTTAAAAGTAACTTTTGGCTTTGCTTTTTTTAGTAGAAGTCATCTATTTCTTGTTCTTATTCTTTTTAGAATCCCCTTATATTCATGAGCATATCCAATAGTTTAGGCAATGACACATCCTTTTAGTTCATATGAAAGATAATAACAAACTGTCAACAGCTTCAACTAAGAGACTATAACGCCATATTAGTGCTTAGATTATGATTTATGACAAAACCGAATTAGCCTAATTTTTTAATATAGTAATCATCTTTAGTATGTGTAGCTTTATTGAAGATCTTTCTACCGTCTTATATTGAAATTATACTTTGGAGAATTGATATCTCTCCACCCTTTTTTGTATACTAAACAACTTTTTGAGATGCAAATTATATTAGGAGCATTTATGTTCTTATGCTGCCGTTGAATCTTAGAAGACATACTAGTTAACATTACATATATAACTTGTTCAACATCATCGATATAACATTGATATCTCTTCTGAACTTCATCAGTTGCAATTACTATTTCTCTAAGAAAGAGAAGCAATAATTTAGGCATGGGGTACTTAGTCATGGTCATTGCAGAATACTATGGCATAAATTGCAATGGACTAGCTATCCATCGTCCTGAGTTTCTTAACACTCATCACTTGACGAAAGCTAAATTATTGAAATCCTATAATATGGAACTTCAAGATAATAGTGTTAAATCTTATGTCAAGACTAGAGCGGGACAGACCAGATCTAGCTCGGTGCCACTATAACAAGAGAACTGAACTAGTGAGGAGTCAAAAAAGGAAGAGAAAATGCTAACAAAGCCATTTCGGAAAATGCCAAGGTGTTGAAGGAGATGGCTAGAGAACAAAGACGCCAAAGCTGGGATATACGACGTATTCACAAATTTTTCGACACTTAAGGTATTCAACTACCATCTCCGACACCATCACTACCTCGATTACCATGACAGGTTCTATACTCTAACCCTTGTTTTTTATTTTATTGATATTTTCAATTATTCTCATGTTTTGTTATTTTTATTCGCACCTTATGTATTGTTTGTTGTTATTCCCATATTGAGGATAATGTGTTGTCCAAGTATGGGGAGGGTTGTGTGCATTATATTTTTTTTATTTGAATGTGAATTTCGCATGTTGTAAGTTAGTTTGTTTAGGATTGCATGATGTGATTTGTGTGAATATGTTAATGGTTAGGACTTAAAGAAATCAATTTAGTTTTGAACATAGTCTTTTAGGTTGCGAAGATTTATTAGCTTGTGAAATTAGTGTTTTAGGTTGTTTCGGTTAAATATGCATTTTAATTAGGATATGATATGCGTTCACTCTAGAAAATTACCACATTCATTTATAATTTTTGATCAGTTGAATACGTCGCATTGATAGTACCTTTTTATGAGAATGATTAGCTAAGGAAATAAGGTAGGCAATAAGATAAAATAATAAAAAATGTGTGTGTTTAATAAATAACTATTTAGTTGGCCCTTTTTGAAACAAATCAGGTTACGAATTGAGCTAGTAATCAGTTGAGAATGTGATATAGTTGAGTAACCAACGGACATTTTTCATAAATTTTTGCCTTCGCATCAAAAGGCTATAATGACATTTCAACCAAGCTACTTAATAAAAACATTGCCTAGTTGAGTAACTGGAGGACATTCATCACAAATGTTTACCGTCACATGAAAAGGCTAGATTCATGTCAATTAAAAGTAACAAAAATAGTATATTGGTTAATAAATCTTACCGATCTTAGTGAATAGCTTGAATTTTCATGAAAAAACTACTAAAGGATAGTTATAATATTGATTGACCGAATAATTATTAATATGTGTGTGTAAGTAATATGAGTGAATGAGTTTGATATTAAGGTCTTGAGTAGTATGTATAGTTGGTCCGAAGTACTTAGACATAGATTTCATAAGTTAATAAGTTAGAGCAACTTGAGGGATCATGTTTGTAGTTAAATTTGTTTCCTGAAGTTTAATGCCATTGAACCATTATTGCATGTGTGTGTTGTTAATTATGTTTCTTCTGTTTTTGTTTTTGCTTGTTTTGTCTTTGTTTAAGGACAAACAAAAGTTTAAGTATGGGGATCTTAATAGTGGTAGGTTGCATATGTTTTAATGGGTAGTTTAGTATGTGTTTAGTTGTTAAATTGAATTATTAGTGCATGTTTAGGTTATGATTGTTTTATTTAGTTAGACATTTATGTTTTGAGTGTTTTATGGGTTAGAGCATGTCATTGATTTTAAATTTTGTATATTTGAGGTGTCTTGATGTGTTTGTTAGTATTTCAGATCAAATATCGAAGAACGAAGATGATTCAGAGGAATCCCGAAGCAATGCCTAGGCCCACAATCGTGGCCAAATAGATTGGGAAGATGGCAGCACTACAACCCCTTATTCTCCCTCTTCATTTCTCCTCCTTCTCTCTTCTTCTTCCTCTCTCCTTGGATCTTTCTGAAAGTGGCAGAGGTTGGAGCTCCCTTTAGGGTTCTTTCTCTTTCTTTATATAGTATTTTCTATTTTAGGTAAACCCTAGGGTTTTTTTAGTCTAAAAAGTCTCAAATGTTCCTCGTTAAGTCGTGTTTGAGAGGTTGTCTGCTTTGTTTATGGGCCACGATTGTGGCCCAAGATTTTGACTCTCTGTCAATATTTTGGACTCGGAAAAACCCTAGGAGTGTTATTGGACTCAGAAAAACCCTAGGAGTGCTAACATGCTTATACTTTCCTCCTATTTATGAAGAAGGACAAAAGAGTTTCAATCGTATAAAATTAAAAATTTCCAGTTATACTTAATGTCAAACTCTCATTATAATTACAATCCTCAAACTTAACAGTTAAGTCTAACTTAATTTAAATTATTTTTTAATTGTTTTTTTTATATGTGACCATTTAGGTT
>JANITW010000003.1:42939112-42950671 GCA_027564335.1 Erythroxylum williamsii
TTGAAGGAGAAACACAATGGACGTAGTAACATGTAGTCGCGTAGGTAGTAGTAACATGTAGTCGCGTAGGTATTTGCCAGACTGGAGTTGTAATTTCATTAATTTTTTAAGGGTATTTTTGTCATTAAATTAAGGTTTGGAAGGCAAGCCATGTCATTCCATCCCTGACCTCCCAATTTGGAGGGTCACAAAATATTGGACTTTGGATGGCAAAGGATGGCTTCCAAAGTCATTAATTACCATTCCATCCTGTTTTAAAATAAATTTCCAAACAATGGCCTGAGTCATTTGGGTCATTCCATTCCATTCCCTTCCATCCCTCCACTAACATCCAAACATTCCCTAAAGTTTGAAGGTAGGTGAAAAAGAGGTAGGGGAAAGATTGTCTTAAACTAAACAATGTGCAAAGCAACCCACATCGTTTTGCTTCTAAAGCAAAAAAATTTGTTTAAGTTTTAAATTCTATCAAATCTCGACTCGAATGAATCCTGACAAAATTTCAGTTTTAGGCTAATCTCAGGCCTAAATGTCATCTTTACCCCTAATATGTAGAAAGATGGAATCGGAACAAAGAGCATAATGGTCTGGATTTCACTCAGAACCAAACCTCTAATATGTTGTTTTTCGAAAAAGGAGAAACCGAGTTATCAGTTTTAGTTTATTTCTAAGTGTAATTGTTAAGCCTTGAAAGGCTTTAAGCCTAATGCCTAGTAATGCAAGATTTATTTAATTTTTCAAAAATAATCCAAACTTTGATGTAATTAATCTCCTTCTTAGGCTAATCATGTGGCTCTTAATAGTATAAAACACTTGCAAAGCATCATTTCTAAAACATTTCTTAATTACTTGCGTCAATGAAAATGACGCAGCCTATCTATCAAACTGGAAGCATTACCAAAATAAGTGTCATGTAATTTAGAATAATAATTTTAAATTACAATTTTTTAAAAAGAGGAAATCCATACCCTAAATTTAAGTATATGCAGAAAGTTGTGATCGCTGTTTTATAGATAAAGTGAATTAAGTTGGTGGTCATATGTCTTAATAATCTAAACAAGGAGTAATACATCTTCAATACTGGGCTTTGCAAACCGAACCAGCACAGAAACAGATAGCGAGTAGTTGAACTGTGAAAACGGCATGAACATTTAACATGAAATTTATGAACAAAAGCGGCTCTGGTTCATTACCTTTTTAAGCCTCGTTAGGACTACACTTTTCCTCGATAACGCATTACAAAAGCCACATTACTTTAAGGCTCAGATATGGCAGACCTATTCTCCCATAAACTTGTTAAAAATTGGCAAGTAATGGGGATACTATATTACTAGTCTATATACACGGTAGAATAAAGTGGCTGAAAAAATACAAGGGACTACAGATGTGGGAAAAAACAATATGATGAATCATATAGGCAAAACTGCTTTCGACCCTTCCTGCTTTTGGGCCTTTGAATCAGAAGAATCATCATCACTGATGCCACAAAATTCACAAGTGTCGGAGCATTTCTTGGAACACCAACTATCCGGCACGCTTAAGAAGTGGGTAGCCATAAACTTTCTGAACCTTTTTTTGTACTCTATTGGAGAAATGACAGTGGGCAAAGTATTCCTGGGGACAACAAGAGAAGACTTTACCCATGTTTCCAGTTGTTTGTCCCAGGTATACTGCCGAAGATAATCAATAATTCCACATACAAGCTCTCTTCGTTGCACATCTACCCCAACAAGCAAGGAATAATCCATCACATTGATTGACTACAGAGAAACCAACAAATGAGTCAGTTCAAACGCTTGCTTGATTTGGCAACTTCAAAATTAACACGAGAAACATTTTCTGAAACTGCAAGCAAAATCAAAATTCTAAACTTCAAGCCAAAGAGAAGTAAAAATTAAGGGCACACTAATGCCAAAATGCAATATGGAGAGAGTTAAAGTTCCATAGTAATTGGAATAGTTTGGTCTTTCGCTAGAAAGAATTGAGGAGAAACTCACATTAAGGAAAGTTGTATCATTCCAAACAGCACGTTCCAAGAACCGCTTTGATTGATTACTAACATAGAGTGGAGAAGAATTCATGTCATTGACAAAGTTCTGATCAAGAAGAACATCACCAGAATCACCAGCTGAATTATATCGTGCGTGTAGAGCACCCTTGAGATCGTATTGCCGAGTAATGTTTCTTCCAAATGTCAGATTCTCCATAACCATCAAATCATGCTTGATTTCTTTCCCACTTTTTGTCTGTCGAATGATTACCTACAGAATTATAGCATGATACATTTAGAATTGATCACAGGGTCATTAGATCAGTAAATTTGCATAACCAAAATATCATACCTGATAAATTCCAAGAACTTTGGCAAGACAAGTTTGGTTTCCCGACTCAAATGATTCATTCATGTACTTGAAGTAATGTGGAGCAAACTTCACAAAAGATTCAAACTCTGTCTTCTTAATTTCCTTTATAATGAACCTTTCATCCAATGTCTTGGAAAAAAAGGATTTGCTCTTTCCACCTTTAGCTTCCCAATTCTTACAGCGACTAAGAGAAGCAATATAATCAAACTGAGATGGGCAGCATCGATTTCGTAAGTCCCAGAACTTTTTGGCATAAAGACAAATTACCGAGTATTTACTCTTTCCAAGTGATCTTGTAACTCCAAGACAGACCTCAGGGCTGAGATTTTCTGGTGAAAGCAGAGATTCCAATAGATTTAACCCATCAAAGCTGGACAAGTGTGACTCTTCTGAAGATATGCTTACAGTAGAGTGGACTGGATCTGAATCAGAAGAACCAGTGGAAGACCATTGTGGCGAAATAACAGTAGGTACTCGAGTCAAAATATGTGCACCCTCAACTGACTTTGCTGGCATGCCACCTCTCCTACTATCCTCATTGGAAGTTTCTGTCAAAATTGGAAGATCATTTAAAAATGCTAACGCACATGCAATTATACTGGAGAGCTCGCCATCGTAATCCCTAACAATATAATCATCAATGCCTAATGGGATGTGCAGCCTAGAGCCTTCCTCACTAATCAATTGATAGGCATCAGATATATAGCTACTGGTCGACTGAAATTTGGGATTGAAACCTCTCTGAAGATCCTTCATATACATCTGTCGAATTTCTGAAAATGGCATCCAGAACCATCCATCTGTGTTTTCTAAGCACGACACTGAAGATAGTGGAGATGCACTTTTAGATCCCTCCAAAGCAACGATAGAATCACAATTGTTGCTGTCTGTAGAGATTGGAATTGATCTCTCAACTTGTGCAGAACCAGAATGATCAATGTTGTCTGCTAGATACATACTATCACCACTGTAATGATGAGCAGAGCCGTCAGGATCCACAGAAGATAAAGCACAAGGAATATCTTGCATCAAAGACTCTTTGAGAGAAGCATCAACCATAATTCCTTTCTTTGACAATTCATTTACATCAGAACATGCATGTATAGCACCTTTTAAGTCA
Source organism: Erythroxylum williamsii (assembly GCA_027564335.1). Taxonomy (NCBI): domain Eukaryota; kingdom Viridiplantae; phylum Streptophyta; class Magnoliopsida; order Malpighiales; family Erythroxylaceae; genus Erythroxylum; species Erythroxylum williamsii. The sequence continues at coordinate 42,942,593 of JANITW010000003.1, forward strand.
TCAATACTATGAGAAGCTACACCAATTCTGTACGTAGTTTCGTTCCCCCCATTTCTTCCATCACCAGCGCCGTTCAACTTTGACTTAAACTGGTCTTTCACAGTGGAAATAGTTCCAACAACAGAAGGATCACGTGACATAAGTGAACCTAGCCGCTGTTCCCAGACGAATGATTCAAGAAGCAGCTCCCACAATAACCAATTAAGTCTAAGAAACTTATATTCAGCTTCGTCTGTGTTCCCGTTCTTCGCAACAATTTTTTGAATGCTTACCTGGTTTTCCAAGCCAAAGAAAGACAAAATGAGAAGAAGTACTTGTTGCATCTGGCGTGGAACACAAAGGTAGAAGACAATAAAATATAGATACCAAGAATGGATGAAACAAAACATTGCATGACATACATCAATGTATGAGCAGGAAAGTAAGTTCCTCATATGACAGAGGTAAAAAACAAAAACCCCAATCCAACAAAATAAAGAAAATCCCACTTTCCCTAAAATTCTTTTATCTCCTTATCAGCTTAATCAATATTTTTCTGGATTACTAATGCAAGAAATCATGGACAAGATAAGTACTAGATTCCAGAGTGCATAAACTTTCATATCTCTGTTCATTCAGTCCACCTTAATTGCCTTCTTCATATGTACTGATATGCAGTCAACACGCTAAGGAAATATAGATGACTAACAAAGAAAACAAACCTCAAACTCTGAGTGTTCCTGATTTAACATTTCCTCAATATCAGCAAATTTTTTCGTTGAACCTCGAAGGTTCAGAATTGAGCCAGAAAATTGAGATCTTAAATTCTTAAGGGCATCTGCAATCCCCTGGAAAATTGAAGAACCTTTCTTGTGCACCTTGAAGAAAATAAATGTAACCATTAATCTCAAGTACCCGAAAAAATATAAAGCAGAGGAAAAAATCAACCACAGCCTAAAGAAAAATTCCATCTTCACTGAATACGTGAAAAAAAAAAGTGCAAGATCAAAGAGACATACAGCATCATAATCTTCCATGAGAGTTTTGTGTCTAATAGAATGGTCGAACTCAAGCTTCCCAGGTGGCATAGACACAGAATATGTGGTAACTGGAGAGTATCTGAACATTGCTACCATTGGGCCCAATCTGAAAACAATTAAAATATTTGCCATTAGGACCAGAGGGTACAAGTAACTCCACAAACAGGTATAACAAACATAAAAATAGAAGAGATGCAGGGAATAATTAACTTTGTACAAATGTAAAGTTCCAATGTATAAGTATTTTACTGCAAAAGAATAGCATTCTACCCAATTCTCAAGAAAGAACCAATCCTCTCCTCAAGTTGACAATTATGCTATAATCACTGACCCATTTTTGCCAGTGAAATCCTCTTCCAAGACATTAAAGACCCGGTCTTGAGTATAGTGAGTATTTTACTTTTTCCAACTTTTCTATCTTGTTGAATTTATCTTTGGTTGCAATCTCATATAAGATTAGGAATTTAACTTGTAGAAATTAACCATAGCCTTGTTCCATACCCAAAATAGTAGATAAAGTCTCTCGCCAGTAAATGCCCACAACTTGAGAGTCTATCAAATGAAGGGCGATGAGAAAAACTCAGTTCCAAGAACTTTCCAAAAGACAAACAGCATGCAGCAGTGGAAATGAGAACTCTCTTTGTAGATTTTGGGGCTCCATTCTCATGTTTACATTTACTACAGCAACTCCACATCCAAAGCTTTCCTTCTGCTTCTCCAGGCAAAGACTTCTGGAGACGTTTAACCCGTATTGTCAGCTGCTTATTATGATGTGCATAATAGTAAAAGTGAGCTTCTGGCAGTTCACCACAAGTACTGCACTGACCTCTCTGCAAAACATAGCAGTTTTTATCAGTCAACCTTTCAAGATATGCAAGTTAACGATTTAAAGAAGAAAGCAAAATTAAAGAACTGATCACATCCTTCTATTTCATGGAAATGAAGGCGATTATGTTAAGTAACTACAAGCTTACATCACACCCCACAATAATTAATTAATCTTCAACTGTCCAATCAAGGATACATGAAAATTTAACACCATATATGGGTGCAAATAATATGCAAGTCCAGTATCACATATTAAGAAGCAATTTAAAGTAAAAGGTCCCATAATAAGAGGAGATAAAGTAACCTGATTAAGCAAATTATCTTGAAGAAACTTTCCCAGATTAACATCAAAATTCCGATAGAACATGATGTGAGAGAAGTGACTTTGCTCACATATAGTCCCTCGGAAGGCATTCCTCCTAGACATTAAGACCAAAATACTCTGAGAATCAAAAACTGCACTGGCATCATCTTTTTCTATAACTTGGACTTCTTTATTGTCAATATCCATTCGAAGGTCCAAAGGGCCTTGAAAGCAAGATGTTGGAGACTGATGTTGTCCATCATTAAGTGATTTCCCTTGCTCAAAACTGCATTTGGCTTCAAAGTTGCGAGAGTCAGAATCTTCTGTCTTTGAAACTGTAACATGTTCTTTGGTTTGGGGATCAGTAGCCCTTTTACTGAAGCCAAAGTAATTAGACAGGGACTGATATGGGGCTGATGTAAGGGGAAAATTCTCTCCTATAACTTTCTTCAGAGAGGCTGAAAGGGAAGAAAATCCGGAAAAGACGGCAGGATTGTAAGTCATATAAGATAATGCTGCATTATCTTCCAAACCCATGTTAAAATTAACAGAACCATCTTCGTCCTTGCCACTATTAAGAGGAATGTCAATGGCAGAAGGTTCAGTTTTAGGAAGAGACTCTCCAACAACAGGAATATTAGAATTGCTTACTAAAGCAGATGATTCTTCATCTCTCCGAAACATGTCAAGCGATCCAGCTAAAAGAATGGTAGAAAACATTGCTTTCTGATGGACAAGGTATGAAGTTTCAAGAATTAAGTGATAAGCCACAATAACTGCAATCCGCACCACAGATTTAATCCTCTTCAATTCCTCACTGTGGCTTCCTTTCAACAAAATCTGCAAGACAACAATGTAGATCCAATTAAGGAGATGCAGAGAGAGGGGTTGAGTCGGGGGAGAGGGGACAAATAACTTCTTTCATAAAGACCATGCGCATCTGAAAATGTTTATCCACTATCTTCCAATATGCATCTACATTCATGATCACTAGATAAAAACTAGGCAAAACCTTTAAAAAAGAAGAGGGCGTGATGTAGGACAAACAGATATATCAACCAGCCACAACTCAAATAACTGAAAATCTGCACTGTTGGACATTTTGTTAAATTGCTGGAATTCAAATTTCATGTCTGAGATTTCAGTAAAGGTTGCTGAAATTTCAGGTTTGAGTTGTTGGAAATTCAGAGTCAGACTGTTGGGGCTTTTGATAAAGAAAACAAAACGATGGGTGGTTCTAAGAATCACTTCTAGGATTAAGTAAATAATAACCACTCCTCCTAGGATCTTAGAATCACTCATAAAAGAAAGCATCTAACCTAGTTTGAGAATTCAAAATTCCCAGACAAATCGGCCTTGTTTCGTTGAAGAGCTTAATGAATATATATTAAAAATAAATAAAATTTGGAACCCAAATCCTAGTAGTAAAAGGATTCCTTCAAATCCTAGTAGTAAAAGGATTCCAAGTAAGATCTCCAAAATATAATCAAATCCTACTCTATAAGCATTCTTTATTATTAAATCTTAAGACCCAAGCAAACTAGGATAATATCACTATTCATGTGAACACTAATGTAAATAGTGTCACACCACTCTCTCTCCTCATCCCACCCAAAACTTAAAGCTTGTGGTCAAGTGATTTGCCCAAAAGAGGCAAAGAAGGAGATGTGTACTTACTGTACAACCCAGACGTGTAGGACAGCCCTCAATGAACATCAAAGTTTTACTAGGCTTCTTTCCACCTTCACCTAGCGCAGCATGTTCTTCAACAAATTTTTCAATATAGAAGGAATCGCATTGCTTCAACTTTTGACTCGACAATCCATCAGATGTTAAAATTGGTGATCCTGTGCAGCGAGCAACTCTTTCTAGCCGATGCAGCTTCATATCGTACACCAATGTCATTCCTTTTGCAAGAATAGACTCCTGTACATCGCGCGAGACAGACTTCTCTACCAACACCACATTTGGATGGCACGTGTCTATCATCTCAACAATAGTCTTCAAATTATTCTTTTCCTGTAAGGGGAGCTATAATCAGAATCTTGAAATTTCCTGACAAGATTAAACAGATGAAAGGGAGCGAGATTAAACTACCTGATCCATCTTGTTCAGAGAAGAAAACCCACTTGAAGACTGACCAAGAAAACCTCGAATGAGCAACAATCTAGGATTCTTGTACTTAGTGGGCATGTGCTTATGAGCAGCTCGTTTTTTGAAGACCAAGCCTTTCACCAATTGACTGCAAAAATGGAGCACCCAAAAAAGTAAATCTGTATTCAACAGGAAAACATTATAAATAAAAGTGTAAACAAAATCACTTGAAGATGACTTATTTAGGTGTTCCATGTTGAGCTAGTTTAATACAAAAAGAATCTATAAGCTAAAGATTTAAGAATGGTATGTGCTTGTTTGATGTGAAACTAAAATTGCGACTGCTGGGTGAGAAAACAATTGAAAAGACAATATATTCCAATAGCTAGAAACATAATAAGTTGCATAGATGCTCATCCATGAGCACACGCACATACAGAAAATGTAATACATAAGGAACGAAGTATGGAGCTTTCTTGAATCATTTATGGTAAGATGCCATTCTCTTAGAAATACCTAAAAGGAAATTATTAAATGCAGATTATAGACCAAAATAGAGATAAGTATATCCCTTGATAAGAAACTAACCTCTCGTTGCGAGAACCAGTCGCAATGCACTTCACTTTCACATAACCATCAGGATCCATTGCCTTCCCGTTAATTGCATCAGGCTTCAAAAATGAAGCAGCTTGCCAAGATAAAGAGGTCACTATATCCGCCCAATTTTCACCATCATTCAACAAAGAGGCTACACCTTCAGTTTTAAGAAGTTGATTAACAATGGCCTTGAATTTACCATTTACCACCTCTTGCATTGCTTTTTCTTTTTTTACTCTAAACCGGTTACTCCCACTTCCTTCATCTCCATAGCAACTTAAAGAACCTGGCTTGCCCCATTTGATGCCATCACCATAATTATCATCATCGTCATTACAGCCAAAACTACCCTCCAAGTCATCATTGGGGTCTTCTGGTTCGGGGGGGTACCATAACCAATCTTCATTTTCATTACCAACAGAACAAGAAATTTCATTTAGTTCATTTAATCCAACAGTATTTTCAGAGCAGTGATTATCAGTTTCCTCATTGTTGGCAGTTTGAGATATTTCTACATCCCTCACAGTATCACCATAACTTCCAATATTTATATCCTCTAAGTTGTTTCCGGGCATTCTAACTACATCACTTAAAAGAATATCTGAGCTTGATTGGCGGAAGTGCCCATTCAACCCGTGGTTTGGTTTATAATGGGCACACTCCAGTTTACATTCCTCTGAATTACTCCTGGAAAAATATATAAGAATACAGTTTTAATGCAATAAGCAATTTCTTATCAAGAGGAACATCTACCAGAGCAATAATCTAAGGTACAATAAATACCGTTTGTATGAGTTTACAACAACTGACAGATCACCTGAAAGTGCAAATAATACATGAAATCATAAGAACACCTACACATTATAATAAGCTGCTTTTCCAGTTATTAGGAAAAGTCACACATATAAAAAAAAAACACAAAGCAAAAACTCACTGCAGCTTGATTCAGATCGATCACTGCTTGATAACGAAGTTGTTGGACTGATCATTGGTGATGCAGAAAGACTAAAATCACCTTGTTTTTTAGATTCTTGTTTGTTCCCCTCCTGACAAATTTTACAAGACCAAATAGGTCCTTGGTCATTTAATCTCAATGAACTTTCATTCTCCTCCTCCTTTGATTCATCTTTGTACTTTAGAGGCTCTGCGCCACGGTGGTGACACATGCTACACATCAAGGGCAAAGATAGTACTTATGCCAGCTTAGGTAAACAACCTAAATCACCTGTCTGGTTTAAGCAAAATGGATTACAAATCCTCATTAGCACGTAACTAATTTTCGTCGACAACTAGTAACTTCCCATGCATAAGTTAAGATGCAAAAAGAAACAAAAAAGAAAACTGATGCTTATTCAGACTTAGATCATGTACAAATACTTGCACATACATCTGCTTTGATTTAAAAACTAACTCAAACTCATACTTCTACAACAAATTAAACTTAAAGGTAAAAAGTAGTACAAGAAACAAATTGTACAACTTTTCCCCTGTTTGTGAAGTCTAGTGATGATTCATAGAAAGCAAAAAGCAATTACTTCCCTCTAGCTGAATCCCACCGAAAGAGGAATTACGATCATAGATCACTGCATTAAACTTGAATTTTTTAATACTGAGATACAACAGATCTAAATAAAAACGTCGGAAGTGTGAGGAAAAGTTAAAAGCCAGGATAAGCGCATCGTTTTCTCCGGGAAAACAAAGAAACTCCCCAGGTACTTGAAAAAGAAAAGAGAACAATTGATCTCATAGACAGAGGGGATCCCATTAACAACTAAGGTCAAAATAAAACGAAAAGCTACAGAGATCAACAAAAAATATATTTAGAAGAAGAGAAAAAAAGGGCAAGTTTCATAATCGGTTCTCATTAACTCCAAAACTGAAGTTAGAGCAATCAAGATCAATAACTATTGATTCAGGTAGCAATCAAAGCAAACTAAACTAAGCAAAACAAAAACAATAAGGCAACAAGAAAAAAAAAAGAAGAAGATAATACCCCAATCCTGAATCTGTCAATTCTAGTTAGACAAACACAATGGAAAAAGGAAAGCCATGAAGAAAAATATGTAAATTTTATAGACGAGTTGCATCAGCTCTTCGAAACAAAATCCCACAGTCCAAGAAAATGGCAAGTAATCATATTACATCCAAAAAGAAGTTTCCATCTTTGTATAGCTTAAACAAAGGACAAAACACTGCAATAAGAATCAAACATAACCAAAGAATGGCTGTGACTTACTGTGAAAGCAATCCAAAGAACAAGACAAGGATTAGGGGTTATTCGAATCATACGTTGGAATTCAAATATAGCAAAAAAAGGAAGACATTAAAGTATCTTTCTTGGGATTGAAATTTGCCGAGAACAGAGAAAGGAAAGAAGCAAGTTGGAGTGCTTTTGTCCCTGAATTTATGGAGAGAGTTAAAAAGAGTCAGCAGACAGAAGAAGAAAGAAGAAGAAGTGAAGATGAGGGCGTTGAAATTTAAAACAAAAGCAAGAAAGATATTTAAGTAGGGTCCACTCTATTTAGTATACATTGTTAAATGGTAATAATTACATAAAATTAAATTCTAGCGCACCGGTCCATCGATCAGATCATTTTTTTTATTTTCTATATTTTTAAGCATAATTTAAGGAGTTGATTAAAATTAGACTGGCAAACATTTTTTGTTTTCTAATCCTTCATTTACGCAAATAATACTCCTTTATTTATTCATTTTCTATTTATTTTGTTGGGATTTTAATTTTACCATTGTGAGTAAACAGGTGACTGCAGCGTCAAGCATTTATAAGTGCGCGCAGGACACATATCAATTAATACCGCGAATTGCTTTCTCTTTTTTATATATATATTTTATCTTTAATGAGTGTTGAATAATACTAGAAAAGTCGTTAACCTTAAATGCTCGCACGACACATATCAATTAATACCGCGAATTGCTTTCTCTTTTTTTAAAAACATATTTTATCTTTAATGAGTGTTGAATAATATTAGAAAAGTCGTTAGCCTATGATTACAAAAGCATGTAATAGAAAATTAAACCACACAAAAAAATATGATAATCATGCAGGACGGATCCATACAGCATTTTGAGTAGGGACAATATATTTAAAATACTTTTATATTACTGAAAAAGATACAAATATTTGTATATTTGATAAATAAAAAATTACATCATTGTCTTGAGCTTCTTACATATAACCTATTACAATCGTTCCCTACGAGTCCTCATATTTTGATA
>JANITW010000003.1:43198099-43208359 GCA_027564335.1 Erythroxylum williamsii
CAATTTTTAAAACTTACTCGTGTTTGACCTGGAAAATTTCCACGTTGATAACCCCTGTATGAACTAAAGATTTGTTAGAATTGGGAATAGAACTTGGACTGAAGACTTGTTCTTTGTTATTGTCAGGAATCTATATTGAACAATTATAAGAATATTCAAGAATTTATATTAGGGTATAAATCTCTTCTTATTAAGTTAGTTTTTTGGGTGAGCTAGGCGCTTCTAATATGATATTAGAATCGGTTTGTCTCAATAAATTGGGACGGTAATCAGTTATGTCCCTTTGCTTAATATGTCCATCAGATGTCCAGTCCTATTCTGAACTGAGAGGAGTATGTCAGGAATCCCACATTGGACAACTATAAGAGTATTCAAGAATTTATAATAATATGCAAACCTTTACTTTTAAGCTAAATTTTAAGAGTGAGTTAGGCACTTCTAACAGTTACGTTCGTAATTGGCGAATTATGTATATGAGTTTATTAATTGATTAATTATATATATATTTATATGGGGTAAGAGAAGCTATCGAGCTTGCAAGCTATTTTTTAATCGTCATTGAAACTGGAATAAGTATCTGACGTTTGAGCGATGTTCATGTGTTTTGCCAGAAGGGATAACCTTGTACTTTTAGTCAGAACCAGGGAAGAAGCTACTTAATCAGTTGGCAGTTGCGCATGCGATGAAGACCAGTAGACCAAATGACACGCATTCGAGACACTATTTAACTGAAGTTAATTGACAAGGTACTAGATCGAAACGAGAAGAGAAAATAAGGTAGTAATAGCAAAGGTCCATGGACGAGTCATCAACAGAGAAAGCAACTCGTGAAACAAGGGTTGGTTTCAGCTCTTACAGTAGCGGTCGTCGCTTATTTCTTGATGCTTTCAAAGCTGTTCTTAACTGTTTGGGTGTTGAGTGGGAAATCAAAGAATGCTATTTACCTTTAGAGCTCAAAGACGATAACAAATCCCAGGGAGCAACCTATTCTCAAGAAGCAGCACAAACCACTGCAACAACATTCACCAGTGGAACTGCTCTAGAAGCCGATCCCTCCACTAACATTATTCCCTCCGTAAGTAGTCCCTCTCTCTGGTTTGTAATTGTAGGAAAACTAATATTGCTGCTTTCTTTGACCTTTTGATAATGGTATTTCATCAACTTATGCACACCCTACAAAGATTTTTATTTTAAAGACTCAAGTTCCGGCGTTAGCTCATCTGTACTGAAACTATAGATTCTTAATAGTTGTGAATTTTAATAATCCATCATTTGACACTTTTAAGTATGCCGCTTTTGGATTCATAAAATTTTCCGTGTTTGATTATTTTGTACAGGAAGATCCTGCTCCGACTTCGATACGTGTTACGAGTGTTCCTAAGCAACCACCAGTAAGCGGTGGCGGAGGTACAAAGATTAACTAGTCCTGCCATAGCTTCAGACGGACCTTCAGAAATTAACGAGTGTTTGCTATATGCGTATAGGTTTTGTTTCTTTCTTTCTTTCTTTTTTGTTGGTGGGAAGTTTTTGGTCTGATCTTAAAGTCCTCGTAATGTTTCTTTGTAGTTGCTGGTGTGCTAAGCGTACATTTCTTTCTCATTTTATAATGTACTGGTTTTCTCTGCATATGCAGATTCATTAGAGTTCAAGTCTTTAAATCGCATATTGACATACTCTCTTCGATATATATTTGATTCTTCTAATTTTTGCGACGGAGGAATGACAAAACTTAGCAGGAGTTGCATCGCATTCATTCTTGATAAGTGCATGCAAAATCTAATTTTCAAGCGACTGTTCCCTTATATTCAGCACCATATTTGAAGTTATAATTAAGTCAAGATCATGGTATTGCGAAAATTTTGACTGGAGACCCATATTTTCTCATTCTTCACACCACTGAACATCGTTCAAGTAAAACCATCAACTGAAATAAGCAGTTCCTGAAAACTGATGAACAATGAAATAATAATAGAACACGTAGAGCAAAACACCACGTTAGAAAAATGAAACCAACTAGCAAACAGACAATAAATTATAGAATAACTTAAGATCTCGTCAAATTTGCTTCAGTAGAGACCTTATGGAGCAAAATCATGGTTGCTTCAAACGCTTTTAGAGGTATAAAACGTGTATTTGAAAACAAAAATTAATTCTTACAGCATTACGCCTAAAATTATTATGAGTATAAGCTGAGGACAATATTTTGAAACCCGGACCGAAGATCTTATTGGTCACCGATTTGATCGGTTCAATCGGTTCAACCACCGGTCGAACCGGTGTGAAGTCATAATTATGCAATAATTATATTTAATTATATATAATATTAAAAATATTAAAAAATACAAAAATATACCAAAAATAAACAAATAAAATTTTTATTGAACCGGTGGTCGGACCGGTTCGACCGGTCAATTGATCGGTTTTGATCGATTTTCATTGGTTCAATTGAGAACCGATTTTAAAAGGTGAACCGGACTGGATAGCCGATCGGTCACCGGTTGAACCGGTCGGACTTGCCGATCCAGTCCGATTTTCAAAACAAAGGCCAAGGAATTAAAATAAAAGAGAAAAAGCAAATGCATTGGAATTTATACTTTCAAAGTCTTCTAAACGTACGAGATTAGGTCTTCAACCTAATCATGAATTAGATGATAGAGTTCATCCATTTCCATTCAACAAATCTTTTTGTATAATCTTCACATAAGATATGTTAATAGAACACTGCCTTCTCTCTTTTTAATCAGAAAATTCATGAAATTCACCACTAAAATTTAAGTCATGACATCTTAACGAAGCAAAGAGGTTCTATCTTCTATTGGTAAGTCACTTGCTGACTTCTTAACGACTTATAGTTGGTCAAAACTGAAAAAAGAGTTTCGATTAACTTTGGCCATTAAGAGAATCCTTAAAGAAAAGGGGCGGAACCATTCTAAAGTAAGAAAACACTAATTTCAAGTCTAGCATACAATAGAAAACACTTTTTTGTGATTCTATTTCAAATGCAGAGTTTGATTCTAAACCATTGTTCATTATTACACCATGAAAATAAGAGGCTTAGTGGAATAAGTGTAATTAATCACAAATAACTTGCTAATGGCTGTCAAACATGATATTCTAGAAGGAAAAGGTTTATGATATATATGCATCAACTCTTTCAAAAATAAGAAAATGGTGTCGTCTGGACCCTCCTTCTACTCTTATCTGTAAATTTATTTGGACTATCGATAGACAGGTAATTATTATGCATCTATTATATATAGTTGATGATTTTAATAGAAATACGCGAGTCCTATTTTTCAGTAAATAAAGATGAATATTTGGTCCCATTGGTGAACTATGTTAATGGAATCAAAATCAGAAAGACCTAAACATTACATATATTAGAATTTATAATCAAAAAATGAAAAAAGAGAGATTTAAGTCTTTTATAAAGTTAAAAGAACATTTCATTATTTATGTACTCCAAGGATTCTACATTAAAATAAAAATATGACACTCTAAGAAATGGAAATGACTATTCTAAATGATCTTAAATGGAAATGACTATTCTAAATGATCTTCCTTAATATTTTCTTGATGGATCAATGTTATTTAAATTTTAGGTTTCATAGAAAATGAGGTATACACTAAACCGTCCCCAGAAAAGGCACTCCTTATGACATTTGCTATAATAATAAGTATAAGATCAATTACTTTTAAGATATTTGGTTGTAAGTGCTTTATTTTAAATATTAAATTTAAAAAGTACAAGTTTCAAAAGGATGAACGAATATTTATAGGGTACTTACTAGTTAATATATATAGGTTTTTTTAATAAAAAATAGTTGTTAACGAGTTTGTGCATATTAATTTTCATAAACCACTAATTCTTCCCTAAGGAAAGATTGTGATGATGATATTGTAGGTACAACTAAGAAGTTTGAGAAGCTATACATATTTGAGAAAGCTCATCAAGAAGAAGAAGAAAAACAAGAGCATACCAATGAACAATGAGGCAAGTGTTGGCTGTTATTTTCACTTAAAATTTCCTTATTATTATTCTATTATTTACAACTAAGTAAGTACATCTCGATGAAGCATTATGGATATAAAAATTGCTAAGGTTGCTAACTAGGATAAAAATAAAATGAAAGAGAATTTTGATGGATATGAATAATGAAATATAAAAGAAAAATCAATTAATAGAAAAGTCAAAAGAATAAAAACAAAGCAGTTTATCAAGTAGAGAAGTCAAGCGTAAATCAATTCTTAGATAAGTATTCCTAGTATAAACCTTGATTTCATGATTCAATTACTTTAGAATGAATATACTATATGAACCAATAAATTTTTTTAGACATTAAAATTATACTCTCTCATGTTACAACCATTTACCCTATAGTTAATTAACTTGTATCTCTTCCAAGCTATTGTCTTTTTTAATGTATTAAAATCTATGAAATTCCATAGAATGTTTCACCCTAATACTATAAAGATCACGTAGGTCTATGTCTAGCACCCTATTCAACCCCCTTCTTTCAAAGTGATGGTCAACTCACAAGCAGACTCTTTCAAAAACATTCACAAATAAATTTAGATCAAATTTAATTGCTAGCGTAATTAACTTTAATTTAGATTAATTAAAGATACCTTGCATAAATATATCCTAATTTGTAAATCAAAATAAATCAATTTATACAAGGATAAAAACTAGGATTTTTCTTATATAAACATATATAATATTCAGCCACAAAAAATGTATAATTAATTAAAATAATAAACATAATCAGAGAAATCATAATAGAAATAGTTCTAGACCAAAATTATGGTAATGTGGAGAATTTAATCGCTTGATATAAATTAATATCTTGATTCTTAAATGAAAAAACAACTTTAGAAATGACGTCCTAAGGTTTGTGAACCTCTCGAAAGCTAACCCTAACCTTTTGAGAGAAAAAGATAATTAATATATGTAAAGTCTCTAAAAGTCTTTCAAAAATTTAGGTGTTTGTACTTTAAACATATTTTAACACGCTAGGACATGATTTGAACCACGTTCATGGCCCAAGATATTGGTCTTTCTATATCCTCTTGAGGAAAGACAGAGTCTCCAGTATGTTCAAGTCATATACTATAGATATTCCTATTTTGTTTTAATGCTAGATGGTCTCTACGTAGGCCATATTTTAGGGAATGTCTCTTCCTACCCTTGATCCATTGCGAATACTTACTGGCACACGGATATGGATCTGACCATGCCTCTCCGAGAATTGTAATTTTTTTGATGTGTTTGGTTGAGCTAGTCTCCAATTCTTAATAAATCTTATCTTAAGATAAGTAAACTAAGGTAATTTGATATGAAAACCACGCAAAATATTTAAGAAAATATATCCATATTTCATGCACATCAAATATCCTCATACTTAAAGTTTTGGTTACCCTAAAAAAAAAACACTTAAATTACTCTTAACTTAAATAGGTTGAAATTATAGAGAAGATCAACAAATTAATTACTGTAAACAAGAATATTTACCATATGCTCAATTTCATTATTAATCAACTAATTAAGCATCTACAAAGTTTTACTAAATTATAATTCAATTCGATTTAGCTAAAAAAATCTTTCAAATGTCATCATAATTAACATAAACCAATCTAATTATATATAAATAATCATAAATGAGTAAGAAGCTTTCAGCTTCAAATATTTTGATAACCTAAATTAACAATAAAATAAAACACTTATTTTTTAAATTAAAAAAAAGAACGTCAGATGTTTATTTATAAAGTAACCTAACATTTTAATGTGAAATTACATACCTTGTTATGAAAACTCTCAATTACTCAATTATGTTACTAATTAAAATGACTACTAGCACCACTCTTAACTTTGAACTTCAATTGAGGTTAAATTCAACTAAGTGAATTTATTTATATTCAATTTATTCATATTTTTACGGGATAGTAAAATACTTGAAAAGGGTCACTTCTATTTCAAATTATATCAAATCATTACGTAAATTAAGCATCAAATTTAAAACCATTAGATCAAATTGAAGCTAAATTATCTATTAAATGATCTTATCTATTTAGTTAAACTAGTTAATAAAAAATAAAACTTTAGTTGAGTAATCTTAATTATTTCTTTCATTGTTAAAAATTCTTGAAATTATTATCTAGAATGCTAATTACAATGAAATTAATTTATCAAAGTAAAATAGAATAACACTCACAAATAATTAAATCACTACTTATACTTAATCTGTATATTCTTTTAATGTAACATATATAAAGAATAAAAGTAAAATTAAGGACAAAAATAGAAATAAAGGGAGGAAAAATAAAAAAGAAAGGACACTTCTTTGAACCTTATTTGTTACCTTCAATTTAGGATCAATGTGATCAACATCTAAACTTATTCATAACTTGTAAACATGCAAATGATGAACAAATAAAATGAAATAAAATTCTTGTAAAATGACATATTTGAAATGAAAACAAGTAGTTTGAGAATACAAATCGAAAATATATCCATTAAATAGTATAAGGCTTAAAGAAAAGAGAAAAAGAGTTCAATCTACCATAAACTTGTCATCATAATTGCTACCCTACTTAAACATTATTAAAGGTTACCGAGGTAGCTCAGAATAACTCGCATGTTAAAAGTACACAAACAATCGTTGTTTTATGCATTACAACTATCAGCCCTATGCATTTAACTTAATTTTGTACTTTATATATAATGAAATTCTACCTTCACTATTCATTCTTGATGTTGAGAATGGTCCTATCAATATTCTCCCATAACAACAATTGTGGTGTAGGCTATTTGTCTTGATGCTGGCGACCATCTCCTCAGCCTTAGATTCATAAGCTACTAGGTGAGTGTTTGCTCTTACCCTACTCCTCTCTTACCTAGACCCTAGGTGCATCATCTACCTCAACAACACCTCCCTTTGCCTACCAACACATAGAATTTTTGAACCTTCTTAACTAATCCCACATAGGATATCATATCAATATCGACGTAAGTCAACTTATATCCAAAAGTTAAGTTTGGGAGAAAATCAAAAGCATCTAGGTTTTTCACTAATCATATTAGATACAAGCCTTTATATATTGTGCCATTATTTTTATTGTTCATTTTCTCCAAAGACACTATGAAACAATAACCTAGATGGAAAGTTATCCTTCTAACTATATACACAACAACATCAACACCTAATAGAAATCTTGCTGAGACGCTGGGTCTGGGGAGGTACAGTAGTATACAGCCTTAACCCTAACCAGTAGATAGATTGTTTCCAAATGAACTACATAAATGAATGAAAATAAAAAGAGAAATAGAAAGGAAAATAAATAAATAAATAAATAAAAGTAACATTAAAAACCAATAAAATAACTAAATAAAATAAAATAAATAAACATAATAATAGTAATAATAATAATAGGAAAAATAATACAATAATTAATATATAAAAATAAAATAAAAGAAATATCAATAATAATAATAATCATACTAACATTAATAATCATAAACATAATGGTAATACCAATACTAATGCAAATAGTAAGGATATTAATAATAGTACTAACAATAAGAAGAAGAAGAAGAAGAAGAAGAAGAAGAAGAAGAAGAAGAAGAAGAAGAAGAAGAAGAAGAAGAAGAATACATAATTACCACTGAGGCCAACTACAAAAGGCAAGAAAAAAAATATAAGAGAACTACTAGGATCTCTTTTCGAAGGATCCTTTAACTGAATCCTAGCACACCAAAGTTTTCAATTGTGGGTCATGTCCTCGGTAAGGTCCAACATTGTTATATCTTTTTTTATCATCTCCCCCCATTATTCTTAGGCTTTTCTAATTTTCTCTTACAATCTCTAAATACAATCTTCTTGTATCTTCTCACTGGAGCATTTGAGAGTCTCCTCTTAATATGTCTAAATCACCTAAGCCTTATCTCTCTTAATTTGTCTATAGTATTAGCTACTTTTAATTTGTCCCTTTCTATGACATTTCTCACCTTATCCCTTTTAGTAAGGTTGCACATCCAACGGAGCATCCACATCTTTGTTACCATTATCATATGGCTATGAACTTATGTGATAGGCCATTACTCTGCCCTATAAAATATGGTCGACATAATCGCTAAGCGATATAAATTACCTTTAAGCTTGAGTGGTATCTTCTTGTCATACAAAACTCCTGAAGCTTCTCTCCATTTTAGCCACCCTGATCTGATCTGGTGGGCAACTCAAAATTTTACCTCTTAAGTCATCAATTGAAGGAGCTTTGTATCCTAGGCTGAAAGAAGTTAGAGCATCTACCATAGGTTGATAATAGTAAGAATGGGAAGTATTGAATGATAAACCTGTATCATACCACCATCTAGCTATTGTCTTATCTACATTTTAAGCTGCATTTCTTGATTGCATAATGCTACAAATTGAAGGTTGAGCTTTAAGAGTTGTTTATAGTACAAAAACACTAGTCACTTTTCTTATTCTTTTCCTCACATTAGGTCCAGGTGTAACATTCACTTCTTCTTGGGCCTAGGATGGAACACTACTACAACCATTACCACCTTCAATATTTTCACAATTATCACAAAAACTAGCAAACAAATTTTCACTACCAATTTGATAATTCGATCTCTCCCTTCTATCTTTCTCGTGTTGATAAAACATGGCTGACCTAATCGCTAAACGATAGAATTTGCCTTTAAGCTTTAGTTGTATCTTCTTGTCACACAAAACTCTCGAAACATCTCTCCATTTTAGTTACCTTGATCTAATCCAGTGAGCAACTCAAAATTTTAACTCTTAAGCCATCAATTGAAGGAGCTTTGTATCCTAGTCTGAAAGAAGTTAGAGCATTTACCATAGGTTGATAATAGTAAGAATGGGAAGTATTGAATGATAAACCTGTATCATACCACCATCTAGCTATTGCTTTATCTACATTTTAAGCTGCATTTCTTGATTGCATAACACTACAAATTGAAGTTTGAGCTTCAAGAGTTGTTTATAGTGCATAAAAACTAGTCACTTGTCTTCTTCTTTTCCTCACATTAGGTCTAAGTGTAACATTCACTTCTTCTTGGCCCTGGGATAGAGCACTACTATAACCATTACCCCCTTCAACACTTTCACAATTATCACGAAAACTAACAAGTGAATTTTCACTACCAATTTGATAATTCAATCTCTCCCTTTTATCTTTCTCGTGTTCATAAAACATGGCTGACCTAATCACTAAACGATAGAATTTGCCTTTAAGCTTTAGTGATATCTTCTTGTCACACAAAACTCAAGAAGCATCTCTCCATTTTAGTCACCTTGATCTGATCCGGTGAATTATGTCTTCATCAATTTCTCCATTGCTCTAAATGATAGATCCTAAATATTTAAAACACTCGTTTTATAGTATAGCTTCTGAACGAATCTCCATATCTGTAACCCCCTATGTCAAAAAGTTAGAGTCCACATATTCAGTCTTAATCCTAATCAATCTAAAATCTTTTGATTTTAACGTATCCCTCCAAAGTTTAAGCTGGGCATTAACCCCCCTCTTTTGTCTCATCCAATAAAACAATGTCATCATCAAATAACATACAACATGGAACATTCCCTTAGATGTTCTTGGTGAGCTAATCAGTTACTACTGCTAATAGAATGGGACTCAAAGCACAACCTTGCCGTAGCTCAATATCTATAAAAAATACTATGTATCTCCTCCTATCATTCTTACTTTAGTTTTTACACTTTTATACATATCCCTAATAATTTGTATGTAAGTCATCATAACCCCCTTGATTTCTAAACACCTTCATATGATTTCCCTTAGAACCTTATTATATACCTTCTATAAAGTAATAAAAACCATGTATAGTGTAACATCCTGCTACCCTAGTAAAGGCAAAATTAATAGATGAGAGAAAGTGCTGAGGCAGTAGGGAAATATGTTCCATGCTCATGCATAATATGACATACACATACATATTGAATAGTAAATGTTCCTGCACATAAAAACAATTGTACATGCATTCAATGACAACTTTCGGGTATGATTGTTTTTGAATGTGATTTTATTGAAAATGAGAAGTAGAGGGAGTTGAAAGAGTGATTTGGAAATGTTCACTGAATGTGCTTCGGTTTGTTAGCCATAACTTATTCTCTAGTTATCCAGACGTGATGATTTTGGATTGGGATTAAACTAGGAACCTATGGCTACATTTCTTATGAAGACATCGAATTTAAATTCGGTCTTTAAGAATCT
>JANITW010000003.1:43213688-43224960 GCA_027564335.1 Erythroxylum williamsii
CAATTCTTCATATTCTCACATTTTCTTTCTTTATTTCTTGATTTTCAACTCCCATTTCAATCAACTCATTCACTTTAGCTTTCATAAACTATAAAAATCTACTCAAAACCCAAAGGTACCAAATTCAAATCCAATCCTTTCTCATCAATTTCTTTTAAAGATACATACTTCCATAACACAAAACATAAACTAACTTACTCATTTAAATTCAATTTGTATTTCAAATTCTATTTAAAAGTTGGGGTCCAACAGACGTCGTTTTCGTTTTAATAAAGGGTGTGAATCCGACGTTTTTACCGACCACTTTACCGACCAAAATGTGTGTCGATAAAAAACTTCCACAACATTCTGCGACGAAACATTGTTCCGTTGCAACACTTTTATTCCACAACCAACTTTATCGACGGATATTTTTTGGTCGGTAATATCAACGGTTTTCATACTATCGGTAATATTCTGTCGCAATTTAACATTTTTCTTGTAGTGATATATCTAATTTAGCTTTCTTAGCATGGTTCAGACATATTCTAGAATTCTTAAGAAATTTATATTCAGGGGGGCTCATAATCCACAAATTCTATTTTTACCCTTCAATATTTTATTTAATAATTAATATTTGTCTTAAATGTTAAATAATATGGTAAAGAGCCTTCTTTCGTTCTATGCAAGAAATAAATTAAATTTTAGGGTAAAATTGATCTGTTGATAAGAAAGTACAGTAGTAGTGGCAGTTAATTCAATTAAGAATCTAATACAACTAAGTTTATTCCTAGTTGTGTTAAGATCATGATAAGAAGATTGATACTGAGGATTCCCATATACTTAATTCATTTTTTAATGAAGTTTCAAAAATTGATGTTAGCAATATGAGTAGGTTACAATAGACAAATACACATGAAGATGAGGTTTGCCCTGGGAACTATAAAGGAATTCCATTCAACACCTAGTTCGGGCCTTCCTCAAAGAGATGTCACACTCCCACAAGGGAAGAAATATACTATTTTATCGTTTATAAAGCAATTTTAATGGTTGGGGCTAATGGAGTTAGTACTCATACTATATTTGAAATAATAAATTAGAACTTCATCCATTTGATTACCTTTTAAAAATAATTCTAACTAGTATTAAAAATTGAATAAATTTCATATTTAAAAGGGCTAATTACAAAAAATCCTAAAATTTACTCAATTTTGTAATTAGAGTCCGAAGTTTAAAAAGTGACAATTAAATACCTAATCTCTTAATTTCTTACAAAATCTAGCCCGATGTTAGTATTTTTGTTAATAGAGCTAACATGAAAGCCACATTAGACGTAATTTTAGACATGTAAGAATAATAAATGGAATAAGTATTTACATGTCAGATTTTTATTTAAATAACTAATTAATATTAATAAAAATAAATTTTAAAATAAGTAGATTCTAATTCTTGCGATTAGGAAGCTTCTCTTACTTGATTTGTCTAGGTTGTCTATGCATAAATCAAAGTTACGAATACCGTACTGACCCTGATACCAGATTAGGTTCAGGTACGGTACTGTACCGATATCGGTCAATACTAAGTACCGTTTTGGATAATTTTTTAAATAATGAAATAGTTCTTAATTTTTTAAAAAATTGCAATATAGTTCATTGTCATATTGTATAGTTGTATTGTATACTTTGCAAGTTTACATCAACACTGTCTCTAAAAATCCTAATCATAAATACTATCCACAATTAATATAAAATAATAATAATTTTCAAATATTTCACATATAAATAATAGCCACAATTACTATAAAAAGACAATCATCATCATACGAATGTAAAATTAAGAACAATACAAAGTATTAAAAATATTACAATTTTATCATATAATAAATAATAATTATATCAAAACATCTAATAAAAAGAATAATAAATATCGTTAACTCTTAAACTATTACAATTTACGACAATAGTTCGTAATGAGGAAACAACCAAGTAGAAGTGAAACCTGAAACAAAACATTTACAATTATATTACATATATAGAATTTAATTTATACATCAAATATAAGTAAAATTAAAAGAAGAGGAAAGACAAAAACCTGTAATTTCATTTAATCGTCTATGAGAGGATACCCTGCTATAACTGCACTAACCCCAGTTATCATATGGTACAAAATTCTCATCATTGAGAGGAGCCTTATCATCATCATTATTCAAATTCAATGCATCAAATGACATGTCAATGCTTTCTCATCCAATATTATCTTCCAAGTCATCCATATCTACCAAACCTAGTTTCTTAAAAACCCAATCCACCAAAAGATCAATATTATCAATGAAAATTGGTTTTGTTGAACTACTTATGCTATTAAGAGTCCTAGTAAACAATAAAATTTAATTATTAAAAATTTATAAGAAATTATATCAAAATTAATAATGATAATAACATACATTTCATGAAGTTTTAAATTGTAATGAACGAAGACTAAGTCATTCAATCTCTTGTACTCCAATATATTCCTTTTCTTAGAATGGATGAATTCAAAAGTACTCCAGTCTTGTTCACAACCTGTTGTTCTCACACATTGACTTAAAATTTGAATTCCAAACCTTTGCAATTTTGGAACACCAGTGCCGAATTAATCCCACTAAGAAACTGTAAGTCATAAGATAACAAAAGTAGCGTTAAAAACATAATAAATTGATAACTAATTTCCAACAAATAAGAAAAAGGAAATAGTTAATACTTGGAGAAAGTTTTTATCTTTGTTAAATAGAAATTGACGTTCCAAAATCTCCAGAAGACTCCTTATAAAACTCCATTTGTGAGCTCAAAAGATCTTGGCATTATTTCATCGCCAACAATTATTATAATAGTGAACAACATTCCTCTGTTAACTTCAACTTTCTTTGTAAAATATAGTCTGAAATAGACATTAGGATTCAAAAATGCCCCAACTGTAAACAATGGAGAAGAAAGTTGTCTTTTCCATTTCTTATTGATGATTACAAGATACAAAGTGTACAAAGAAGGCATATGTTTCAGATTAGCCTTGATTGCCTCCTTCACTTTCTCCATGGCATAATAAAAAAAAACTCATTGTTGCCTTTTCCTCACTATTAGTCAAGCAAAGAACCTTTACTAAAGGCTCACAAACTCAGATAACAAATTGGCATTGAGACTAAAATTCTCTATCTTCTAATACAATTATGGAAACCTCCAATCCAGCATTAGACCTAACATACTGAGATGCAACCCATTTATCATTTTAAACATTTGTCTTAACTCTTTCTTTATCGTAACAATTGATTGAAGTGATAAAAAATTTGTTGCAAATCTTGTCACTGTAGGATGACAGAAATTCTTACCATTAATAAATTCCTTTCTTATTAAATTCAATATCTTTGCACGATTATAGATGAACTTGGTCAAATTTTTAGCTTTCTACATAGTCTCATCAATAATAGGAAAATACCTAGGATCCCTTATTTTCTCCAACATTAGGTCAATGCAATGTGCAGTACAAGAAGCCAAAAGATTATAATTATTATGTAACCTTCTTCCTGTTGCTTTATAAGCGAAATCATTGTCAGTAATGAACAAAACATTGTTTTATGACCTTACTTCATTCATAACTTCATTGAATATCTCAAATAAAGTATTAGTATCTCTAATAAGACCAAATGCATCAATAGACTTCAAAAATATTGAGTCATTTGTAGAATAAAAAAATTAATAATAGGCTCTTGTCTTCTATTTGTCTTACAAGCACACATGATTGAATACCTGCAAGTAGCCCAATTTACTCTTCTTTCTATCAAATAACTTTTAATTTCAAAATTAAGCAACTCAAAATTTTACCTTTTAAGTCATCAATTCAAGGAGCTTTGTATCCCAGACTGAAAGAAGTTAGAGCATCTACTATAGGCTGATAATAGTAAGAATGTGAAGCATTAAATGATGTACTTTTGTCATACCACCATCTAGCTACTGCCATATCTACATTTTGAGCTGCATTTCTTGATTGCATGTCACTAAAAATTGAAGGTTGGACTTCAAGAGTTGTTTATAGTGTAAAAAAACTAGTCACCTGCCTTCTTATTTTCCTCATATTAGGTTTAGGTGTAACATCCACTTCTTCTTAGGCTTGGGATGGAACACTAGATAGAACATTACTACTACCACTAACACTACTAACATTTCTACAATTATCACGAAAACTAGCAAGTGAATTTCCACTACCAATTTGATAATTCAATCGTTCCCTTTTATCTTTCTCATGTTGGTATTCTTCAAGCAAAGTTTTCATTTGTTACTTCACATCATTACTTACTTTTTTATAGGATTCTAGATCTCCTTTAACCCTAGCTAAATGATTCTTTAATCAAGTTATGCCTCTAACTTTCAAATGCTCATTACAAAACAAGCAAATTGTATAGTTATTCACTCCCAGGACCAATGTAGCGTGAGCCTAAGTTAGATCATTATATCTTCCTGAAGCAATTTGATCAGGAGTAATTAAACTTCCTTTCATTTATCTGTAATAATAAATGAAGACATTAATTTTGTAAAATTAATCCTTTAGTAGTTTTATCAACAAATTTAGTAATGCTAAGTCCTTCATGAGGCAATGCAACATAAATAATGTCTTTATATTTAGCATAAAGAAGTAAAGATTCATGAAACTATAGTAAAATTTAGAAATAGAGAGACATTCCTATTAGAGAGTGGTAAATTCATGTTAAATTTAAAATTGATGGACAATGTTATGTTTTGTAGTCTTGAAGGTTCAAAGATTTGATGATTTAACGAATCCAAAAATTCAAGCCATGACTTCAACATCCTTAACTTGACTTAGCATGTTCATCTTTATTCTTGTTTTTTCAGGAATAGGATTATTGGCATCGACATATCTTCATAAATCCGTGACTTTAATAAATATCTTGAAATTGAATGCATAAGTTGAGTAATTTTTTTCATTAAGATGAACTAAAAAACTTTTACACTTATCCAAAGACATGATGCCAAGGTACTATAGATGAGATAAAAAAAGAATACCAAGAAAATAAGAATTTGAATATGAAAAGACTATGAGATATTGAGGTCGACTAGTTTTAGGATAAATAAAGGTGAAATTAGTGTTGAGATGGACAAAACATTTTTAAAAAAATGAGATTAAACAAAGTCTTTGATATCATGACAACTTAGAGATATTTTAAAAATCTTTTGGCCAAAAATATAATTGATTAGATTTTAACTTTTTTGTTAATTTAGTATACAATTAAAATGGCATAATTTTAGACGCAATTAATTATTTACCCAATAACCAAATATCATTACACTAGTTTTAAGAATATGTCAATTAATTATTTACTTTAAAATCTTTATACTCTCAGCTTTAATTTAAGTTCAAACTTTAAATTCATGCATGTCGTGCATTTCAATCATCTAAACACTTAAGATAAATCCCACATTAACCAAACCACAACCAATGAACCAATCCAGATATAAACCAAAACAAAAACGTGCATCATTTCATTCAACTCCAATCCAGTATCCAACCTAACACAAATCACAAATCTAATTCACAATTTAATTCCAACTTCCAACTTCCAACCCATTCACAATTACCAATGCAATTAAGTAGAAAAAATCAATTGAAAACATAGCCAAAAAAAATCACAATGTATTAGTTCAAGTTTTTAGGTCGGGTCAGGTTTGGATCTGGAAATTTTCCAGATCTGGCGATTCTAGATGTGGTGGTGGCAGTAGCGTTGGATGGTGGTGGCAGGAGGAGAATGAAGTGGCGTGGAGGAGGGTTGAAGCTATTTGGTGGTGGTGTGGTTTTTATAGAGGAGGGTTATTCGTGTTGTGGTGGCATGGAGGAAGTCATGCATCGTGCAGTGGTTATGTTGTCGACAGAGAAGGAAAAGCAGCCACC
Organism: Erythroxylum williamsii; assembly: GCA_027564335.1. Classification (NCBI taxonomy): domain Eukaryota; kingdom Viridiplantae; phylum Streptophyta; class Magnoliopsida; order Malpighiales; family Erythroxylaceae; genus Erythroxylum; species Erythroxylum williamsii. Next base: position 43,219,602 of record JANITW010000003.1, read on the forward strand.
AAAGAGGAGAATGAAAGAGAGAGAATGGAGAGTGTCTCATGTGATGTGAGAGAGAATGGAGGAGGAAAGAGTGAGAGAGATACCAAAACAAAAAATGAGAGATGAAATGTAACATCCCATCACCGATGGGAAGGTTAAATGGGTCAATTGGGACAGGCTAGTAATTTGCATTGCATAATTCTGTTACGAACATATTTTGGCCTCTAATTTTAGAGGACTAAGTCATTTGGCACATACATTTATGTGTACATGCATTCATGGCATTCCCGGTATTTACTTATGACTGAGATGCGATTTGTGAAATTTGTGAGATAACTGCGTATGTAATTGAATTGGAATGTCGTAGGATTTATTTTTCAGTGGGTTAGTGATCCTTAGAAATTTTCTGGTTAAATTGGGAGAAAATGTCCGGACCGAAAATCTTCCGAGTGGCGGACCGACTGACTGTATAGTACCAAAATAATTGTCTAATGGCAATAGGAAAGTTTGATTTATGATTTTAGAAATTAGCTTGTTGAGCCATTAGAATTTGGAGACGAATCTGACTGGAAATGAGAAGGGATTTAAATGTATTGTGAGGAAATGACATGTGGCAAATTTGAGTAACCTTTAAAATGCCTTAGGTTTTAAGATTAGAAGAAAGGAAATCCTCTTCTCTCCTAGGGCACGATTGTTTCTTCTTCCCTGGGTGATTTTCGCTCTTCCTCCCTTTGTGATTTCCATTGCTAGCTTGCTTGCTTCTTTTCTACTTGCAAAGCCAAGCTTTAACCCTAAGGAAGATGAAGATTTGAGGTTTTGAGGGGGAACCCGTAAGTGTTAAAGAAATTGGAGAATTTTTCGAGAGTTGAAGATTTGAGTTTGATTTGGTAAGTAAATTGATTGTATGTAGTTTATTTGTTAGTTAATGCATTCATGGGTTTAATTGTGATAGTTTGGGATAGTTATGGGTGAATTATGACTGGTTTTAGTGAGAGAAATGAGAGAAAATTCATCGGAGAAGACGATCGGAGCTTCGCACGTCGTGACGTGCGCTGAGGGCCTTGACGCGACGTGTAAACAGTTACTCACCGCGGCGAGCCCGGTTGGACGTCGCGGCGAGCGTGCAAATTTACGCCGCGATGAGTCTATTTCTTTTGCGTCGCGGCGAGCCTAAATGAAGGTGTTCGCCGCGGCGAGCGTTCTTTACGCTGCGGCGAGCGACCCTTTTTACGCCGCGGCGAGGAATCCTTGGTCGCGGCGAGGGGCATTTTTTTGAAAGAATGTGTTTTAGTTTATGGGGCATAACTAATAATGTAGACCTCCAATTGAGGTGATTCTTCATTCGTTATAATCTAGAAAATGAGGTCTATAATTGATATAAAGAAAGATAGTTGAATATAGTTTCCTAGTGCAATCTAAGGATTGTTTGAGTATAATTTTGAGACTTTGGAAATAAATTCAATGCTATTGAGAGTTTTAGAAACTGAGCATAAAGGGTGAATTTTGATCTAGAGAATAGTGACACTGGTTTTGAGGTCTTTCTTGAGAATATCCTAGTGGGTATGACTTGGTAAATTGACTGAATGTTAGAATTGAAATTGGTGGAGTTCCGTAATATGCCATTGAAATGAAATGAGTCATCATTGATCAATTGAGTGAAAAGTTAGATTGTGACAAAAGAAAGTGGAATATGGGAAATAATGTCGGGAAGGTCATGAATAGGCATTGTACACCTTTTATTTAAGACATGGGCATCATTGAATTATTTTGATTGTGCATTTTGTAATTAAAATTATTTGACTGCTATAGAGGCACCATTGGATCGAAATTTCACAGATATTGCTGAGACTTTCAGGCAGTAGCTCGGAAGTACAGGTGAGTAACCTAGTTAGTTCCTTAACCTTTATGTGTTTAATATTATGTTCTTATGCCATGTGAAGATAATGGAGGGTTTATGTGTTTGAATTTGATTTGATTGATTTTGGACCATAGGTGTCCGAAATATCAGGAACTGATATCGAAGTGCTATTGAAATGTAAACTGGCTGTGAATTTGGTAAATTGTGACTGTTTGAGAATTGGTATGATTGAGAATGATATGTTTGATTCTGATAAATTGGATTAGACTTTAATGTGATATGAGACATATGCATTCATGCATAAAGGCATGTTCAGATAATGACAGTTGTGAATGGAGCAGCCATCGTATTTCAGAGCTTAAAGCTCAACGCAACAGGACCTCGGGCTTAACATAAGAGCCACAGGCTCACCGTATCAGGGCATTCAAGCCCAATGTATTTCAGAGCCACAGGCTCACCGTTAATGTGCCCGTCACTAGGACAGTTCAGGCGCACGGTCACAATACTGTAATAAAATGGAAAGGGTCACATGTGCATTGCAATTATGAATGATTTCATATGGACTGTATGAAAGGCGATACGCCTTATATTTATGAAATATTAGTGCAGGTGATATTTTCGAATGTGATATTATGTGATATTCTGTGAATTGTGTGTATATGCATGAGTTGAGTGAACCATCGATGATGGTTTCTTATTGAGTTTGCAAACTCACCCAAAATTGCAGCTATTTTTCAGGATAAGAAGAATACCCTGTTAGGTCAACGGGAGTATGCTTTCAGCATTCGAGTGTCGGTTAGAGATCAGGATCAGTTCGCGTCTGCATTAGCCTACATTAGTGTATTTTGTTTTTTCTGAATTTTTGTATGACTGATTACGTCAATTTGTAAATTCACTAACTGATATTAATGGAATTTATAAAAAGGACCCTAAAGCCTTTAAATTGTTCATGTATATTATTTCTGCATAAATATTGATGTAGATGTGTTTGAGAAAGAAAACAAAAAGTTCATACTGAGTTTTGACTGAATGATATAATACGCCACCTTCGCGGGGCACGAACTCGGATATCACCATCGATGTCGGGTTCGGGTCTTGCAGGAGTGGGGTGTGACATTTAGGTGGCATCAGAGCCCAGAAGTACAATCTTATATGGACGTTCTGAAATATGTGTCAAGCATGTATTAGTCTTGTCAGAGCAGACAGCGACAACTAATCCCTAGTATGAGTCACATGCATAAGCATTCCTTAAGAGTTTGAGTTGTTAGAAGCATTAAGAGAAATGATGATCTGACTGAATGTGAGAAAGTAAGGTTTATGGACATAGTGGACATGAGAAATCGTATCTGGTTTTGCATAGTAGATAAGAGTCTCCCACAAAAGGGTGCATATCCTTTAGGGTGATATATCCTTTGGGGGTGAAATAATTGTGAATCGGCATATTGCCAAGAATTGATTGGAGAAAATAAGGATGTGAATAGAAATGAGGGGACTATGTGTACAGACATAATGAAAGGAAATTATAAAACTGACATGATCACCTAAGGGTGAATTTGGAATTGAAATGGATATGTGAGTGTTGTGATAAGAGTCTGTAATTCAGTATAAGGAGATAGTAGAAAAATATATATGTATTCTTGAGACCGAAAATTCATAATGTTTAAGGTTTGGAACTTTTAGATTTGGGGTTTGGATATAATCGATAAAGATTCAATGTAATTGTATCGATGGAAATATTAGTGAATATGAAATTGAAATTTCAATTGGGTAATATGTTCTCAAATGTGATACAAATGTAAATACATTGTCATGGATTTTTGAGGAAAAATAGAGATATAAGTAGATATAATAAGGTGAAAGTGTATAAGCCAAGTTGACATGACCTCGAAAGATCGCATTTGAACTTAGCATGATTGTGAGATTATCGATATAAGGGTTTCAGACTTAGTGTGAGAATATGTCTATGGAAGTGGAGTATTAAGCTGCACTTGGGTTATGCCCCTACCATTATCAATTGAAGATGTGTGAAATGTAATAAATGGCAGTTGGAAGATGAGATGATAATAGTGATATTCGAAAAAGTTGTTGAGTTCAGATTAAATTGTCATTGTGAGTGTACGTCTGATAGTGGGATCACCATAACTGGTGAATTATTAAACAAATGTGAAAGATAGGCGTGAAAATGATATAGGGAGTAATCGGTGACTTATTGAATAAGTGCCATTCATGGTTCCCATAGTTCAAAGTTTAAGATAGAGTAAGACATGAGGGTACTTGTAGTGATCAATTTGGGCAGGAATTGAGACTGTTTAAGTTCAAGATGATAACATAGGTGGTGGGTTTGAAGGAAATGAAGAGGGACATGATTATAGCAAAGTCCCCTTGATCGAGATCTGGCACAAAAAGAGAAAGCAGAGCAGGTTTGGTCCGAATTATGAATTTCCCGGTTGTCCGTCTGGATGTCCATTCCCAGCGGCCCGGTTCGGTTACCATTGCGTATATTTCAAGTGACAACTGGATGTTCATTCCCAGTTGCACTTGAGGGGGAGTGTTAGAGTGTCCCATATTGCCTAGATATAAAAATGGTAAAGGGTTTATAAGTGGTAAAGGTCAATCATCCAAACAACTAGTTCTAGTTATTTGGACAATAGTTGACCCAAGTCCAATTCTTGTAAGTGGATTCTACACTCTACCCATATTAAAAATTCAACAGTCAACGCCTACTTTTGAGTCCAAACTATGACCTATTTTGCTGTTTTCTGTGGTCAGAGATACTGATAAGTTTTTTATTTGATGTATTAATATAGGTAAATTGTGTAGTATTTTGGGATAAATATTATACTAATTTGCTGTTTTTTATTATCTTTGAGTGTTAGAAATTTTTTGAAAAAACAGAACAAAAAGATGGCAAATTTGGAATGCATAAAAAGCCACACTCCAACATGCGAATTGAAGATTATGCATGTGTGAAACGGAAGAAGGCAAACAGGAGTCTTGAGCGTTTTAACCAAAACGCTGCGCAGCTATTCGCGAAAAGGGGGAGACACCATTGCCTGACACATGCCCACAAAGATCACTTCTTTTTTTGCTTTTATCATCTCAATCGTCGCAGTTGATTTCTTGTCATTCAAAGATTCTTCAGAAGCATCTAATGTTATAATTATTAGTATGACCAAATCGTTATATAATATATTAAATACTTTAATTTTGTGACCTAATTGTTATATGATAGATTGAACACTTTAATTTTGTCATTATTAATTTTGATTAATAACGTGACAAATAATTTTATTATCATATTACATTTATTGTTTTTTATTCTAATTTGATGAGTTCTTAATTAAATTTATATACTTGTCATCATAATAGAGATTATGATAATGAGAGTCACATCTTTAAGTTTAGTCTAAAAGTGTTATTGGTCATAAGATCATCAAATAAAGACTTTAATGATCCAGTTAGATCAATATGTATGTAATAGTATCTATTGGATGGATATTAGTAGATCTCATTTAATAAGTT
>JANITW010000003.1:43407237-43418390 GCA_027564335.1 Erythroxylum williamsii
GTTGTAGAAGCAAACTCAACCTTAACTTTCTCTACATTAGAAGCCTATACTTTTAGATTAGTTACTTTATATTTAGGCTTTAGAGCCTTATCCTCCTTTCTACTGTAAGATTTTGTCCATAATAAACAACAAGAATTAGACACATCTAAATATTTAGGAGGTTTTTTTTAGTTATCTCTCTACCTTCATGGCCATATACACCAAATCCTCTAATTACTTTATGATATTAATAATTTTTTAATTTAACATATAGATAAATTGAAGCATTATCACCTTTTATCTTCCGCCATATTTGCTTTAGCTATGGCAACCTTCATCTCCTTGTAGTATTCCTCCACACTCTTATAGTCTTAAGTTAGTATTTCAAACCTTTAGTAGAGCTCCCTATGATAGGAACTTGGCATAAATCACTTTCTCATCCTCCTAAGTTCTAATAAGTGGTTCTTAATTCCTCCTCCTACTTAGAATTTGTTGATCTTTTAATTCAACCACATAATCACTAAACTCTACTTTGTAATCATTTTTACCTTTTTCTTCTCTAAAAAATTATAACAATGAAAAATCAAATCCATTTGCTTCTTTCACTCCAAGTAATTATCTAAATCTATCTTTTTATAAAAGGTTATATCACCATCTTGATGCTTCCTATATTATTATCTACTCTTTCTTCATGCTCCTTTTTATATCCTATGCCAAATCTTCACCCTCTTTGTCTCTCCATTCTTCTTCCTCTACCAACCCTTAGATTTAGTTCTTCGAAGTTGCTTGTAAATCTTTAAAGTCCATCATCCATCTCAAATTTATCCATACTAGGAGTTATATATGGATTATGTTGTAGTCTAGCTATAACAATGTCTTATTTATCCAAACATTCCTTAAATTCACCAAATTACCTTCTAATTTGTTCGTATTAGCCTTGCATAACTTTAATGAATGAATCATAATCTACTCCTACTCTTTCTTCCTTATTTAGTTCTTTGTATTTGGACATTGTTCTACTTTGGGTTAGAGTCATGATGTACTACAAAAAAATTAGTAAGAAAAGCTCTCCCTCTCATGTTTGTTCTTAAAGGTTTCACTTAAATCTTAACATAACTATTAAATTAAGGTTTTTTATAAATTAGACAATCTAAATAAAAAAAAAAGAGTTTAAATCTTTTTCCCTTCTTCAAATACTCCTAAAGAAGCAAACTATAGGAATGAAACAGAAAAGGAATTAAATTAGAAGTCAATGAACAAGCAAACTCAAAATAAGAAATTGAGTTTGAGGAAACCCAATTAGATCCAATAACTAAAAGAAGAATTTGACAAGGATGAGATGGCAACAAAAACAAAACTAACTAAATAAATATAATATATTTGGAATTACGTTTCCTTTTTCTTGTTGGAATGGGAATAAATATTTCTTTAATTATCGATGTAATTACTAGCTTATTTATATTTGTTTTAGATTAAATTTTATAGGGCTTTTTCTTTATAAAACTTTGTTAAACTTTTTTTTTATTGACCTAGAACTCAAAAACAACGAAAAAAAACTTAAGAAAATTTTGTTCTCTATGAATCTTTAAGAAAGACATGAACAAAAAACATATATTGTATTTATAAATAAGAATGAACCTTAAAATAAAATTGAGCTCTAGTACCAAATTATGATATAAGCCTTACGAATAGAGCTAGTGAGATTCAATATCAATATGATAGGACCTAGGATCATTCTATAGAAACAACTTAATCCAAGAAACAAACATGAAGCACATAAAAGAAAGATATGAATCATCACATTCAAAAAAAAGAAAGAATTGTGAGTGATAAGATTCTAAGATTTTGATCTTCACTAGTAAGCTAGATAAGATTGAAGTTTTTAGAGAACCTTGAGTAGAAGCCCTTTAAAAAATTAAAGCATAATCTTCAAGTGGTTTGATTAATCACTAATAATGTCATATATCAATTACAAGAATCTTTAAACCTCTTATATACATAAAACCCTTAATACTAGAGTTATAAAACAATAGGAGACTGATGCCTATCTTAGACCATAATTGACTTCAATTTTATTTTGGACAAAACTATAAAAAACCAAATACTAGTTTGACTTTGGTTACATGTTGAACTCTAATACAAATTTTTAAATAAAACTCTAGTTTATAAAAACTTTTGAAATAAAGGTTCTAATTACAAAGATTACTTTACTATTGGTTATATAATATTTTTATTACTTTGTCAATAATGCAAGATTGACACCAACTATACTTAGAGTCTAGCATTGGTTATGATATGTAATAACGATTCTTCATATTTATCCTTCACTAGATCATCATTATAAATTTACTTCCAATCTCTAAATGTGGCAAAGCCTCACTCCATATATAAAGATCCATTATTAAGTTATTAAGAGCTTCTTTATCCTTCCTTCCCTTTTCTGTTAGTGATCTGTTAATATTCTTCAAAGGATCACTATTAGCCTTTGAAGCTCAAGTAATTGCTATTGATTTCCATCACCTCCCCCATAAATTATCCTCAATGGAAGACTAATAAGAACAAAAATAAAGAAATAATACATAAACTTTAGAGAATGGGGGAAGAAATTAAGAATAAGAAACTAAAAATAATAAAAATAATGAAAAAGATACGTAAAAAATCAAATAACATATAGTAGATAAAAAAGTAAGTAACATAAGAGTTTCTTTGAGAAAACCAAACCTTCCCATTATTTATATCCTATTGAACTTGTATCATAAGAGTCTAGTTTGCTTGTCTCAATTTTTTATTTCAAATTCCCTACCCAACTTTGTTTTTTTTTATTATAATCTTTGTTAGGGCCTACAGCTAATATACTGTCTACATACAATAGCAAATGTATGCATTAGCTTTTTTGTATCCAAAGCTCATGAAACCAAAACCTCTACACCTATTTAAGATCATATAAGGAACTTTTTCCATTTACAAACCAAATTCTCTTTTACTTGGTCTTCAAAGCCTTCTAATTGGAGCATATAGATTTCTTCTTTAAGATATACATAAAGAAAAACTATTTTCAGATCTAACAAATCTAGATATAAGTCAAATAAATTACACTTTTCTAGATCTACTTTGATTATAGTAAGTTAATCTACAAGAAAAAATATTTCTTATTCCTTCTTTTTAGGCATACCTTTTTACTACCAATCTTGCGCGATGTTAATCCACTTGATATTTACAACTTCACTTCATCGTGAAGATTAGTTTATTATTAACTATATTCTTTCTTTGTGATAATGGTAGAAGTTACCAAGTTTTAATTTTTATGAAGAGCTTCAATTCTTTATGGATTATTATTATTCACTGAGAGACATCTAGATTATTAAGTGTTTTTTAGAGAGTTAATGCTCTTTGTTCTCTATTAAAAGGTTGTATGTTGTACCATTCTCTATTATATAATTTGAGTGTCAATTTTTGGGTCTTTTATGCAATCTAACTAACAAATTTTTGAAGATTTAGACTCAACTAGTTCTTGAACATCTTGCTTCAGTGCTACTTTCAAAGAAATTTGAAATTTCTTTCTGTTTGTATAATAGTCTCTAAATTTCTTTATGAAGTGTTATTTTCTTTATCTTTGTATTTTATCTTCTACAAAGATGAATTCCCTACTGAAAATTAACTCATGGGAAATGGAATCCCAAAGTGATGCCCCTTCACTCTATCATCATATCTTAAGAATAAGCATTTCTTGGATTTTAGATCTAGTTTTATGGTTTATTTGGCATTATACTTCACGTATGTAGGACTTTGGACACGTAGAAGTTAGAATAATCCACTATCTTTTTAATCCGCAGCTTCATCATTTTCTTTAATTTAATTATAGTTAATAGAACCAGATTCACTATATAATAGCCAATATTGATTGATTTTGCCCAAAAAGCCTTATCTAGGCCTGTAGCTCTCAATATTGCTTTTGTTCTTTCTAATAAATTGCCATTCATCTAGTCTACGACTTTGTTTATTAAGAAGTGTATTGATTGATGCATATTTGACCATAATTATACACCTATATTGAACATATTTTCCTTAATATTTTTCATTTTTTGTATAATTTGTACTTAATTCATTCCAAGTGCATTTATAGGTCACAACTGCTTTTATTGACCAAAAAGAGACAAATTTGAATGAAATTGTGACATCAAACACAAATTTGACGTAAACTGGAGATACATATTGTGTGTGTGGCCATGTAAGTCTTCGAGAATGTCTGAAGCTACAATTTTATGGGTTTTTGGAGCTAAACAATCACCTACATGGCCATGTATATCCCAAAAACCCTAGTTTTGGTTATAAAAAGATGTGAGTTGAGGCAAATTAAATGGAGCCAAATTTTGGAGTAGATTTGAGGTATGAAACATCAAGACAGGTGATAATTTTGATGAAGAGACGAGGAGAACATGAAGTTAACATCTAAAGAGATATGATAGAATGCTTTATTAAATCAAAACTTGCAAGACGATCTAATAGAAGAGAAAGAAAGATTTAGAATTATGAATTCTTTGTTTATAATAGTTTCATAAATGTTTATCTTTGATTTAATTTTTTATGATTAGTAACTAACCGTGTTTAGTGTCTAGGTTTGATGAACCCTAATTTAGGATAACAATGTGTTTTAATCTTTTCTTCACTATAAGTATATTGATTGGTCTATTACGATTCAATTATTCATTTTCCTCTTGTTCTAATATATTTGGAATATTAGTATATAATTTGATTTCATATAATTGAGATTGAGAAGTCTTTTATAAATCTACCATAATTGAAAGGAGTTGACTGCTAACCTAGAGATAGGTCGACATAAATTCTTTGGATTAGGTTCAAACATAATAGTGGAATTTATAAATCGATAATGCAATCCTAGGGGCTTTAACTATAAAGATTTCTATTAATTAACTAATTTAATAGTTGCTAGTAGTCTTGAGAGAGTTATTAACATAACTTAGAAATTTTCCTGATCCAATAGTAAATAATATAATTGCATGATAAAAGACTAATTACTTAATAATTTTGTAAGGGATTCATCACTTAGACACCAATATTTGATATTGAATTTTTGAGAAATTTCCTTATCTTACGTTCATTATTGTTTCTAATTTTATTTTATTTGTTTAAGTTTTTATTTCTAACTAAAACTCAAGCATTCAATTGTTAAGATAGATAATAAAAGAAGGGTAACTATTAGTAATTACAGTCTTTGTGAGATCCATCCGTACTTACATGTACTAGCTACAACTATGTTGTGCACTTGTGGTTAACTTAATTATTAGTATAGAAACCACCAATCATGTATGTAATTGTGAACATTCTTTTGAAGCATTCTCACTTGCAAAACTCTCTTTCATTATATGTCCTTAACCTCTTGATTTTTTTTCCATAATAAATTTCAATATGCATTTTAAAAACTTTGAATACTTATAAGACATTTACTTTCCTATTTAGAGGGTATACCCAACACCTTCTAGAAAAATCATTAATGAAAGAGACAAACCTTTATGGAGGAAACTTGTGTTTGCCAATACATTAGGGTGAACCAATTTAAAAACAAATTTGTTTCTTGAATTTGATGTTTAAATTTTACATTATTTTATTTACCTATAATATAATGCTTAAAAGGAGGTAGTCATATCTTTGTGAGTTCAGGGAGTAGTTCTTTCTCAACAAAGATTTGCATATATGTCCAAGTTTTATATGCCATAATATTGAGATCTTTCACTTAGAATATTTGAAGTGGCTTATTCTTTTACTTCTCCTTTAACTTTTACAACTTTGCACTTACCTTTTATCCTTTAATAAGTATCAGCATGCCTTGAATTATCTTTAAAATCCTTTTGATAATTTTTATTTTTTTCCAAAGATCATCTAGTCAGCCTAGAGAAAATAAATTATCTTTAAGCCCTTCATATGTCACAGCTCTTGAAGTGTATAGACTATACTATCATACATCTTTAACTTAAAGATTCCAATACCAACAACTTTAGAGGATAGTCATTAAAACAACATATAGATCTTCTAGATAAGTTTATAAAGATGGAGCCACTCTTTTCTAGAGGTTATATGAAAAGTAGCTATTGATTTATAGAGCCATATGTCAAATAGTAACTTCCTACTTTCAATTATTATAGTTATTTCACATCACTTGATATTGATTTCATCTAAAGTACTTGCAATATTTTCTTAAAAGCTCAAAATTTTCTTATTTAAATTTTAACAATCCTTTTCTAAGTGACCCTTCTTTCCAAAATTGTAATAGTTTATTCTTCTTATTGCTTTTTTAATTTTGATCTATTATTATTTTCTCTCAATTGGGCCAAGTTTTGTTGATCTTTTACTTTTCACCATAAATTTTTGACTTATTAGAAACTAGATTCCATGTCTTCCTTTTTCATACGTTGCCTTTCTTCCTCTAAAATAATGACTACAATGAACATTCATGTGACTCTATTCTTTAACCCAACGATGTGAGTTGATAGAATAGAGTAGTCAAATTATTTATATGGTTGGCCACTAAATTGGATTCTAACATTGGAAGAGTTATAAAGTTTTCTCTTAAGGAAAAATTTATAATTGAGTGACTTGATCTTGTAAAACTTTGTGAGATGATATCATATTTCATTTCCTTTTTTTTAATCTTCTACACTAGATAAAAAATTGCCAATAAAATTTGGATAAAGATTTACAATAGCATTCATGTCCAATTCATTCCATTTAGCGTCATCTATGAAGTTCATTGGCCTTCTACTAATTGTTATGAGCCAATTATCCTTAAGGTTGTAAGGCAATTATCCTTTGTAATGATAACTTTTATCTTTAACTTTAACAACTAGAAATTATTCCCTTAGAACTTTTCAATCTTAAGTTTAGTTGACATTGCTTCTATGTCTAACTACTTTGAACTAAGAGAAATATATCCCTCTATTTTACATAAATAATAATTGTATATTTGAATAGTACCTAACATCTTGAAAAAGTGAATAATATCTAACTTATTCTTAAGTGGAGAATCCACTATAAATGACAACCACATAACATACGCTAAGTAGATATATACACCCTAATTAGTTTTTAATACCACTTGTTAAAATGATGATTTAGGTAAAGTAAAATTAAAACTCAATTAAGATTGGAGGAAATATTATGAGTAAAAAGAGGAACTATAATACAAACTCTCGCTCACTAAGTATAAGCTATAAATATTAATTTATAATTTATAACCTATAAGATTGGAATCTTTACAAGCTCTACTATTAGATATTTGAATTTGTTTGTTGATTGATGAAACAAGTAAATTGATGGCTATTCATAAGTGTATTAAACTAATTAAAATCACACAATTCAATTTATTATAATTACACTATATCCGAAAATTTACTTTTGTACCACAAATTATTTATCTTTATCTAATTATTATTATATGAATAATTTCTAAATATTAATAGTAATATCTAAACTCTTCCAACAAAATACAAGTACTCGCGGAAACACTGGCTGGCTAACTTACTTCATTTGACTAACGCAACCTGGTTAAACCGTAGTCTATATACATTCCATGTTCAGTAAGGATTTAGTTGATTATTGGTCATTAGCAATTATAGTCATTCTAAGATACGGGAAACATAATGATTTAGTTATTGACTAGACAGGTGAAAGATATATATCGCACCACCTATCCCACTACAAGAAAAATATCGTTTAGTGATAGAAATTATCGACAAAAAAGTTTGGATTCCATCGATAATATAAATTGGCGACAGAATCAATCGATGGATAAAGGTGTCATTAAAATAGTCGTAGGTAAATTTACTGATGGACATATTATGGAACCATCGGTAAATACATCGACGAATGGCTGTGATTGTCGATAAATTTACCTATGGAATATTTTTTAGTCAGAATGTTTGTCGATGATATTGGTTATTCCATTAGTAAGGTTTCCAATGGCTATGATTGACCATTGATGAGTATACTGATGGTTTAGAAAATTCTGACGGTAAAGCTGATGATGGCTGTCAATATTACCGACGGAAAAAAGAGTAATTGTCAGTAAATATCATACATTTTACTGACGATTTATGGTATTTCATCGGTAAATATAATAGATTTTACCGACGTACTTTTATTTTTCATTAGTAAAGAAATTTATAGATTTTTAAAAAAATCCCGAAATTAAATTTTATTTCATTTCACAGATAGATAATATTTTGATTTATTTTTATATTTAATTTATTTGAATAGAAAGTTAATCGATGATATAAAGTTAAAATGATCTTAATTGATAATGAAAATATTATAGTGTACATAATAAGTCTTTGTAATTCAAAGCAAATGACTACAACAATCTTATTGTGCTGGTGACCGCGAATGCTCTGAGGTGCTACTCCTCCTCTTCAACTCATCCACCTTATGTCTCAACTGAGCTATATACTCCATCAATGTCTACACTATGGTTCGAAGCTTATTAACTTCATTGGTTGTTGACCGTCTATTAGATGTTGCTGTGCTGGACATGGAGGATTGCGAATAACATGTGTTTGCAAATGAACCTAACCTGAAAATCCTTCCATAATGGTCCCTACCACCCATTGTATCAAGATATGTTTGACTCTCATCAACAACTTGCTCGTGTTAAGATTATTGTTGAATGTTTTTTTTGTATTTGGTCCTATTAGGAGGTAATATTTATATTAGTAAGTGATAATTATTAAGAATTAAAATTAAAGCATAAATTTCCCATACATTAAGTTCTCTATATTGGGTGTTAATGAATGTCACACCGTCATGCTTCCTAGTATGAGTGTGCAAAATGGGGTGTAGGCCTTATGCCCATAGACTTTTCCTGCATAAGAATAAAATGTTATAAGTGAACTAGAATTTATAAAAATTTTGGTAGAGTTTCCTCTATTTCTATGATATTTACCCCCTTTGGAGCAAAGAAAATAACTCAACACAGTCATATATGGCACCAGACATTTATACCATTATCATTATCCATATTACACATAGTTGCATTCCAACATTCACACCTCAATTTAAATTAAAATATAGCAAAATAAAACGCTTAGAATATAAGTGAAAAGTTTAGATACTTACAAGTCTCTCTACATGCTCATGGTAGGTAATTGATCCTCCCTATGTACGGGAAGATTCTCTCCCCCTGGTCCTCCACGTTTGTTGTTTGAGTTACGTTCTGAAATGGACATTGCCTCAGGTGATGTCCAATACTACTGCCAATAATTCCATACTTTCTCATAAATATAAGACAGTCGTACACCAGTCTTGTATATCACACTAATAAAGTCACGATAATGTATACGTGCTCGTCTCTCCCATACTTGATATATGATCGCGTCAAATTTCGAATCCTAAAAAAAATTCTTTCTTAAATAAAAGGAAAATTTTTTTTAAATACTTATAATGTGATAATATTTATCTAATTAATGTATACAAATTCATTAAAAAGAAAATAATTTTTTTTGTACCTCAAACTCCTAAAAGTAAATGCCTTTGTGGCCTGAAAGGTATTCTTCCATACATAACTCTTAGGATCAATCTTCTCCTTAATTTAGATGTCATGCTTCTAGAACATAGTATCAACAAAATCAACCCAATATAAAAACATATAATTTCATACCATTTGCAAAAATTTAAACCTATAACTTAATTATAAACATATAGTGTTTTATTTAATTTCACTTACAGATTATTGAAAATTATTATATAAGTTCTTCCATCAAGTCCCTCAACTCCAGGCTGGCGGCCATCTCCTTCATCTGCTATAGGGATAATGAATGATGTAGGAGTGGTGGATGGTATAGTATCAAGAACATCAGGTGATGCGTCATCTGCAACTGTAGTAGTTGGAGGGGGAGGAGGTGATTCAGTTGCAGCTGTAGAATGTGATGGTTCACCTTGACAATAAGTACCTCTAAATCATTATCTGAATCTAGGTCCCATTATATCACGTTGTCTCTTTGGTGGTATATTTCTACCTGAAATTCATTGCTTATTGAATTTTCTAGGATTATAAGAATTTGAATTCAATAATTTACACAATATATTGAAAAGGAAATAAGATGATTTATTGAATATAATATTCAAGTACAAACTTTGAATTAGAAAGTTAACAATTGTTACAGTCATAGAACAAGAACAATAACAGTTCACACTCAATAGTGTTTCCTGAGAAGGGTTCTGACATGTTTGATCGCACCAATTGAAACAGTGGTAGTTCTTCCCTTAAGTGTGGGGTTTTTAACACCTTCTTGCAACAACATTTCTGCTGTAGCTAAATTTGTAGAGGATACAGTGAATGAGTTGCCAGATTTAGTATGGAAGACAAACTCTTTAAATAAACTACCAGTATGAAATGATTTACCTAAAACACAATCAGTACAGAACTTAGATATTGTTAGATTAGAAAACCATTAAATGAACCAAAATTGGAGTAACATGCATATGTGAATGTCCAAATGAGGTCTGTGGAATTGACGAATTTTTCAAAAAAGCTTATTTTCCTAATCCTTTACGGATTGTTGTGACATTACTCCCGCTTCTATGGGCATACATGTCATCTTCGAAATTCAAGGAAGGTTATATCTTCAAATGTGAATTTATATAATAGCTTCATAAATGAAAATGGGATGTACATTATAAGGAAATTGAAGTTGTTTAGATGATACTAAACTCCTTGAAGTAGAAGATCGGCCATAGAAAGCAAAAGATCATTAGTGTATGAAATGGAGATTTTTTTGCATTGTTTATTCCTTCAGTATGGATAATTTTGCCAAATTCCTCCCAATAGAAAGAATTACTACCATCTAGAACTAGTCGCCATGTTGACATTCCTCGATTAAGAATTTGAATTCAATATTTTGCACAATATACTGAAAAGGAAATAATTGATTTGTTGAATATAATATTCAATTACAAATACAAATTAATCGTTATCATCGCTTAATTGTAAATTACAATCATCTTCTTTTTTTAAAGAATAAGAATCAAACTCTGGCTCCTCTTCAGATCTCTAGCCCTTGTCATTCTCTCCAAATAAAATTTCAACATATTCGTTAGATGGATCGTTCAAAGGTTCATTATCATCATATGTGACAGATGCATTTATTTCATAAACATCTTCCTGA
>JANITW010000003.1:43418490-43430198 GCA_027564335.1 Erythroxylum williamsii
AGAAAAGTTAGGCTTACTACGGGCTTTGGGGGCTTTAAGCCTACCCATTCCCTAGTGCCAACACGGTCCAAAAAGGCAGGTCGTGTCAAACATAAATAAAAATGAAGTGGGTTTTGAATTACAAAGGGAAGAAATAAACATAAATACAATAAACTAAAAAAATTGACATCTAATTAGCTAGTTGTTGCACCATCATCACCAGTTTCTTGATAGATGGAAAATATAAAGTGCATTTTAGAAATAAATGAGAATCTTGCCTAAGGGGATGGGATATAAAAAAGGAAAAGGTATGACACTCCTAAACAAAGACACAATATCTCTCTATAACACTCTGTATAATTAGTTAAAAATCAATAAATATATTTTAATATTCTATTATTATTAGCTGGTAGTAGTTAGTAGCTACAAGTCTCTTTTAATAATTTATTCTATGCAATACCTAAAATCAATATAATTGATAACTACTGATGTACATTAGTTAGAATATAATATTAGTGATGATGTTATAATTATTTACCAATTATACTTCTTTATGCCACTTTTTCATTCACCAGAGAGCTAAATAATTATTCATTTTAGTTTTATTAATTTTGATGAGAGATTAATGAATTATAGATTCTATTTATTGTATTATAGGCTCATTTTGATCATAATGTTGACTTTTGACAACTCTTTTTATGAGCATGTTAAAATTGAGTCATTAAATATACATTATTCATAAACAACGTTCAACCTCACTATTTTACGTCAGAAAACATGTTGGAATGATTATGTGAATAGATTAAGATCATAACTTAATTAAAATAGGAATAAATACGATAAAAAATTGTCATTATAAGTTAAAAAAAGAAAGTTATAATACAAAACACTCACTGACCGTATGTTACAAATTTAATTTATAACTAAGAACCTATAAGATTGGAATCTTCATAAGCTCCACTCTTGAATTCTTGAATTTTTTTTCTTGATATATGAAACAAAAAGATTGATGAGTATTTGTAGGTGAATCAAACTAATTATATCCATATTTTTCAATTTTTATAGGTACCATACATTATAATATTTACTTTTATTCCAAATTTTTTTATCTTTATTTATATATTTTATGAATAATATCTAGATTATTCCAATAATCTTCAACTTGATAATTTGATTAAGAAGCAATTAATCTTCACACCATCTTGTCATTGTTATATTGCTTACATTTCTATTAAGTCGTATAAGGACAAATACCAAATAAACTTGTCACTTTTGAGTATTTTTTCCATAAAATTTTTATATAATATTTGGTATAGACATTTTGCATAACAACAGTTCCTTCTTCCACTTTGCTCATAGAAATTACGCCTGTATATGCTTGATTTTTTAATGAAATGTTGGATTCCTTGCTAATTGCAAGGCACTTTGATTTTCACAAAATAATTAATCTTTCCATTGCATTTGTCTTAGATCTTCTAAAACCAATGTAAACTATATTACTTCTTTATTAAATTGTTTAGCTACTACATATTCCACTTTTATTGTTTATGTGCTCATAACTGATTGTAGCTTTGATTAGTAATTTACAACCCCATTAATAAGAATAAAAACATAACATGTAATGAATTTGTTTTTATCAAAGTCACTTACATAATTAATTGCAATATAAAATTAAGTTCCTCTTAATTTATCGTAGGATTTTCTTTACATCATTTTAATGTTCTCTTCCAAGATTCACCATGTAGTGACTAATCATTATTAGAACTCCCCATGGAAAATGTATATGATACTTATGACATTTCTGCGCCCTTATCTTTATTTTTAGGACTCATATTGGAAGATAACATGAGATTAATAAGAAAAGGGGCAAATATTGGCATATTGAAGCATAACAAAACCTTTTTTTAGGTAGTTTCTTTGAGAAAGCCAAACCTTCTCTTATTTATATCCTATTGAACTTGTATCATAAGAGTCTAGTTTGATTGTCTCAATTTTTTATTTCAAATTCCCTACCCAACTTTGTTTCTTTATTATAATCTTTATTAGGGCCTACAACTAATATATTTTCTACATACAATAACAAATGCATTAGCTTTGTTTTATCCAAAGCTCATGATACCAAAACCTCTATACCTATTTAAGATCATATAAATAATTTTTTCCATTTACAAGCCAAACTCTCTTTTACTTGTTCTTCAAGGCCTTCTAATTAGAGTATATAGATTTCTTCTTTAAGATATCCATAAAGAAAAACTATTTTCAGATCTAACGAATCTAGATATAAGTCAAATAAATTACACTTTTCTAGATCAACTTTGATTATAGTAAGTTAATCTACAAGAAAAAATATTTCTTATTCCTTCTTTTTAAGCATACCCTTTTACTACGAATCCTGCACGATGTTAATCCACTTGATATTTACAACTTCACTTGATCGTGAAGACTAGTTTATTATTAACTATATTCTTTCTTTGTGGTAATGGTAGAAGTTACCAAGTTTTAATTTTTATAAAGAGCTTCAATTCTATAGGTTACTATTATTTATTGAGAGACATCTAGATTATTAAGTGCTTCTTAGAGAGTTAATGCTCTGTGTTCTCTATTAAAAAGTTGTATGCTATACTACTCTCCATCATATATTCTGAGTGTCAGTTTACGGGTCTTTTATGCAATTTGATTAACAAATTTTTGGAGATTTAGGCTCAACTAGTTCTTGAACATCCAGCTTCAGTGCTACTTTCAAAGAAATTTGAAATTCCTTTCTTTTTGTATAATAGTCTCTAAATTTCTTTATGAGTGTTATTTTCTTTATCTTTGTAATTTATCTTCTACAAATATGAATTCCTTACTGAAAATGAACTTGTGGGAAATGGAATCCCAAAGTGATGCCCCTTCACTCTATCACCATATCTTAAGAATAAGCATTTCTTGGATTTTAGATCTAGTTTTATGGTTTATTTGGCATTATACGTCACGTATGTAGGACTTTTAGACACGCAGAGGTTAGAATAATCCACTATCTTTCTAATCCGCAACTTCATCATTTTCTTTAATTTAATTATAGTTGATAGAACCAAATTCACTATATAATAGGCAATATTGATTGATTTTGCCTAAAAAGCCTTATCTAGGCCTATAGCTCCCAATATTGCTCTTGTTCTTTCTAATAAATTTCCATTCATCTAGTCTACGGCTCCGTTTATTAAGAAGTGTATTGATTGATGCACATTTGACCATAATTATAAACCTATATTTAATATATTTTTCATAATATTTGTACTTAATTCATTACAAGTTCATTTATAGGTCATAATTGCCTTTATTGACCAAAAGGAGACAAATTTGAATGAAATTGTGACATCAAACACAGATTTGAAGTAAATAGGAGATACATATCGTGTGTGTGGCCGTGTAAGTCTCTATGAATGTCTGAAGTTACAATTGTATGGGTTTTTGGAGCTAAACAATCACCTATATGACCATGTATATCCCAAAAACCCTAGTTTTGGTTATAAAAAGATGTGAGTTGAGGCAAATTAAATGGAGCCAAATTTTGTAGTAGATCTGAGGTATGAAACATTGTAATACCCGGTACACCAAAATAAATCGGTATTTTAGACTGATGTCTTTAAAAATCACACATGGTCCAAAAAGGCGGGTCATGTCAAACATCAAGACAGGTGATAATTTTGATGAAGAGACAAGGAGAACATGAAGTTAACATCCAAAGAGATATGATAGAAGGCTTTATTAAATCAAAACTTGCAAGAAGATCCAATAGAAGAGAAAGAAAGATTTAAAATTATGAACTCCTTATTTTATAGTAGTTTATAAATGCTTATCTTTGATTTCATTTTTTATGATTAGTAACTAAACGTTTTTAGTGTCTAGGTTTGATGAACCCTAGTTTAGGATAACAATGTGTTTTAATATTTTCTTCACTATAATTATATTGATTGGTCTATTACGATTCAATTATGCATTTTCCTCTTGTTCTAATATATTTGAAATATTAGTGCATAATTTGATTTCATATAATTGAGATTGAGAAGTCCTTTATAAATCTGACATAATTGAAAGGAGTTGATTGCTAACCTAGAGATAGGATGACATAAATTCTTTGGATTAGGTTCAAACATAATAGTGAAATTCATAAATTGATAATGCAATCCTAGGCGTTTTAACTATAAAGATTTATATTAATTAACTAATATAATAGTTGATAGTAGTCTTGAGAGAGTTATTAATATAACTAAGAAATTTTCTTAATCCAATAATCAATAATATAATTGCATGATAAAAGACTAATTATTTAATAATTTTGTAAGGGATTCATCACCTAGACACCAATATTTGATATTGAATTTTCTGAGTAATTTCCTTGTCTTACATTCATTATTGTTTCTAATTTTAGTTTATTTGTTTAAGTTTTTATTTCTAACTAAAACTCAAGCATTCAATTGTTAAGCTAGATAATAAAAGAAGGGTAACTATTAGTAATTACAGTTTTTGTGAGATCCATATGTACTTACCTGTACAAGCTATAACTATGTTGTGCACTTGTGGTTAACTTAATTATTGGTATAGAAACCACCAATCATGTATGTAATTGTGAACATTCTTTTGATTCATCCTCACTTACAAAACGCTCTTTCATTATATGTCCTTAAGCTCTTGATCTTTTTTCCATAATCAATTTCAACATGCATTTTAAAAACTTTGAATACTTATAAGACATTTACTTTCCTATTTATAGGGTATACCCAACACCTTCTAGAAAAATCATTAATGAAAGAGACAAAGTATTTTACTCCTTTATGGAGGAAACTTGTGTTTGCCAATACATTAGGGTGAACCAATTTAAAAACAAATTTGCTTCTTGAATTTGATGTTTAAATTTTACACTATTTTATTTACCTTTAATATAATGCTTAAAAGGAGGTAGTCGTATCTTTTTAAGTTCAAGGAGTAGTTCTTTCTCAACAAAGATTTTCATTCCTTGTTTGCATATATGTCCAAGTTTTATATGCCATAATATTGAGATCTTTGACTTAGAATATTTGAAGTGGCTTATTCTTTTACTTCTAGCAATGTCTCTCCCTTTAACTTTTACAACTTTGCACCTACCTTTTATCCCTTAATTAGTATCAGCATGCCTGGAATTATCTTTAAAATCCTTTTGTTAATTTTTGTTTTTCTCTAAAGACCATCTAGTCAACCTAGAGAAAATAAAATTATCTTTAAGCCCTTCATATGTCATAGTTCTTGAAGTGTACAGACTATACTATCATACATCTTTAACTTAAAGATTCCAATACCAACAACTTTTAGAGAATAGTCATTAAAACAATACGTAGATCTTCTAGATAAGTTTATAAATTATTAAATGCTTCGGCTTTAATCTAAAATTATACATTTATCCACTTTCATAATGCATGGTTGTGGTAAATTTCATGGTTCTATTAGGTCAACTAGAACCCAATTATGGGATTTGTCAAGTAACAAAGACAAACATAAAGGCAAAAATAATTTATAAAGTGTTTAATTTAAACTTCAATCAATCTTAAACAAATAAGAGGAAAAGAGTTTAGTGCAAGATTAACTTAATCCAAAGGGTTTAGCTAGTTATCAAATTAATTACATGCTAAATCCACATACAATTCTATTCATATCAAATTCAGTAATTAATAAGCATCACACAAAATAAAATTTTCTAATAAAAGATTTTGAAGGGAATGCTCTTTTAAAAGCTCAGAATGAATACAAACATTTTGTTCCATTGACTATGCACTTGTACAAACATTTTGTTCCATTGACTACGCACTTGTACCTATTAAATTATGGAAGAAATTGGATGACAAGAGTCTCAAATTTTTTTAATAGCTACAATAAAGAAAATAAAGGCTATAAAGTTATTGAATTAAAAAATAGAACCATTGTGGAAGAATAAGGAACATTGCTAATATCTATCAATCATAATGATTTTTTGTTTCGAAACCTAGGTCTCTGAAAATACAATGGTCAAAGAAGAATGGTAAGTTGTAATGAGAGAAGAAATTAAGTCAATTGAAAAAATAAGGTAAGACTTTGGTGAAGGTACTGAAAGGAAAAGAAACTATAAAGCTGAAATGGATTTATAAATCCATATACTTTAGACGGATTTTTACAAAGTATAAAACTTGATTAGTTGTAAAGGGGCATGTCAAATTTTTGGTATTGATTACTTGGTTTAATATTATTAAAATCATATTATCTTTAGCAACCTATAATGGTTGGGAAATTTATCAACTAAATATACAATCAACTTTTCTTAATGGTGATTTGGTGAAGGATGTATATGCGAAGCAATCTTAAGGTTATACGGTAATAGGTTAAGAGAACAAACTTTACAAACTTGACAAGGCACTTTATGGACTCTTTTCTTTTATTCAGCAATATAAATTGTTATTAACTAAGAATAAATTAGAAGAACTTGTTCAAGCAATAGAAATTGGCTTCTAAGTAGTTATGCTAATTATTTTGAACGAGTAAACACCAATCAATTTAGAGAATTGTTATGCAATCGGATTCTAGTTTGCATCTTCACTCTCACATTTGGATTAAAAATGGAAAAATAACAAACATTTGGCATTACACTCGAAGTTTCTAGCCTTCTTTATAAGTATAAATAGTCTTTTATCCTCGTTGTAGAATCAAAAAGATATTCAGTTTATGAAATTAGAAAAAGAACCATTAGCTACTAATCATTCTTTCTAATTCTAAATGATCAAACATTTCATCAAATATCTTATATTTACCAGAAATTCATCTCAATATCACAACCAGAATTATGTCTTATCCCTTCTATCATTAACATTTGTACCTTAAAGTTATTTTCTAATAACAAAATACACAAACAAGTAAGAGAAATCAAATACTCAAATATAACTATAATCGAATATACGAAAAAACCTCCATGAAAATATGACAATGGTCGGAGAATAATGAACACCGACGACGGAAAAAAGATTTCCATCAATAATTTCCAACAGTTTGGATTCTGGTAATTTTCCATCGCCAATTTTTATTTTTCATGTAGTGTCCACTTTAGCTTGGTTGGAAAACGTCTTAAAGATGATCTTAACTTGGATCAGTGCCTCTTTCTCTAACCATCTCTTTTAGTGGCGTTATTGATGCGACTCAAGTGACCAAGTCGTATGCTATTTGATAATATTTTTGAATGATGAACTTTCAGTTCTGTTCCATATTCAAGTTGATGATGCTGACAAATAATCACCAGCTATTTTGTCCTTTCTTTCTAACCTGGGCTATATATATGCCAATTATATCTCGGTTTTTATGGAACAAAGGAAAATTTGACGTTGAGTATAAGAAAATGTCGTCTGTTACGAGTGTTCTCTTTTTACAAATCGTGGGGTTTGTGTTTCTTAGTACTGTCCTCGTAAGCTGCCAAGCTTCTTCCCTTCGTCGTCATACTTTTGTGGTAAGTACGCAAAGAATACTGGTAAATGTACTCTTTATGGCTAGACATATATTCTAGTTAAGATGATTTACTTATGATTCTAGTTTTATCCTCTCTAAATTACACAAGGTGTAAGTATTGAAACATTTAATAGACAAGTTTGACTTCGATTAATAACATGAAACTTGTTTCTAAGACATGCAGTGCAAGGAAAACAAAGGTCTTACGGAATTAGAGGAACCCCAATTTTAATTAGAACTATATGTATATAGGAAGGATAGATTTCCTCTCTCTCTCTCTCTTCTTCTTCTTCTGGTTTTTTTTTTATTTTTTATTTTGATGCATTCTGATTACAACTTTGCATGCAAAAACTTTTGGCACTTTACTTCTACCACCTTTTATGCATACACTCTCATCGCACCCACTATTGAAACCAACGTTCTAAATCAACATTGAGAAAATGGGGATGGGCATCCAACTAAAATAACGATTGTCAAGATAAAATTATCAAAACTACGCTGAATTGATAATTTAAATAACTTAGTGTTGAATTAGGATTAAATGGATTTTGCTTCAATAAAAAATTAACTAATTTAATAGAAAATAGTATTTAAAATTATAAACAAATTAATAAGCAACTAGATCACCATCTCATCTCTGATCATAGTAATATGGTTATATCCTTGGACTGAATTAAAGATAGCTAGAGGACGTTACCCCTGAACTAATCCATTCTTAGCATGCAATCTCAGATTTTAAAGACATAGCTCAAAATCTTAAGCTCTTAGTAACAATAAGATACTTTATTAACCAGTTACAGTTATGTCAGGCACCAAATTAGCTTCTTCCCCCAACTAAGGAGGGATAGATATAAATGTAGGTGATGAATCTCTATAGTTGATCCAAAGTTCCTAATATTGCCGAGTTATATTGTAGGTAAAGGAGGTTCCGTACAAAAGGCTTTGCAGTACAAACAACATATTGACTGTAAATGGGAAATACCCCGGGCCGACGTTATATGCTGAGAAGGGAGATACCATTGTTGTGAATGTCGTCAATAAGAGCCCATATAACATCTCCATACATTGGTAGGCATTTATTTATATGCTTTGTTCTTTGCAGCAGGAAATCAGATAGGCTTTAAGCAATATAATTACCATGAAATTCTGAGTGTAGCACTAGGCTATTGGTTTCAGTGATAAAGATAATGAGAAGCGAGACTTAAACCTTTTCCTAAGTTCGATCCTTGAATAGTTTTATGTTCTTTATCCAATTACTAACTGAAATTTGTTTCAATGCGACATAATTATTTTTTGTGATAATGTCATTTCAAACTCAATGGCTTGTTAAGAGCTTAAGATATAAAAAGCACTGATGTCTTGAATCGTGCAGGCATGGGGTAAAGCAACCTAAATACCCGTGGTCAGATGGTCCAGAATACATAACGCAGTGTCCAATCCAGCCAGGAGGAAAATTTAGCCAGAAGATCTTCTTGTCGGACGAAGAAGGAACATTGTGGTGGCATGCTCATAGTGACTGGTCACGCGCCACCGTATACGGCGCCATAGTCATTTTTCCCAAGAAAGGAACCAAGTATCCTTTCCCAAAGCCCCATGCAGATGTACCAATTATTCTGGGTATAAAACAATTGGACCTTGAAGATTAATAATAATTTGTTCCGTTGCACGTTAAAATTGGACTTTCAACTGTTTTTTTTTTCTGAATTGGGATGTATTAATTGCTGAAATTATGCAGGAGAGTGGTGGAAAAAAGATATATGGGAAATTTATGATTCATTTATGGAGTCAGGAGGAGACCCCAATGCGTCTGATGCTTTCACTATCAATGGTCAGCCTGGCGATCATTATAATTGCTCAAAACCAGGTAAGCCAGCTAGCTAGCTCGAATATATGCTTACTTGTACGCAATGCTATTTTAAGGTTGACGTTTTGTATCAATCAAAGTCGTGATTTCCACTCATAGCTCTAGTCAAATTAAAAAAAAACCTATTCCATTTACAGATACATTCAAGCTAATGGTTGATTATGGCAAGACATACCTTCTTCGTCTAGTTAATGCTGTTCTTCAAGACATGCTATTCTTCTCCATTGCCGATCACCAACTAACAGTGGTTGGAACAGATGGAAGCTACACCAAGCCATTGAAAGTTGATTATGTCACAATCTCACCTGGACAAACTATTGATGTCTTGTTAGAGGCCAACCAGCCTTTGGACCGCTATTACATGGCTGCCAAGGCCTACTCCAGCGCTAACGGCGCAGCCTATAATCCAACAAACACCACAGCCATTGTTCAATATAATGGCAACTATACTTCATCTTCAACTCCTTCTTTTCCTTATCTTCCTTCTGTTAATGACACCAACGCGTCAGTCAATTTCACTGGTAGACTTCGAAGCTTAGCCGATAGTGATCATCCAATACATGTCCCATTGAACATTACCACTCCACTGTTCTTCACGTTATCTATGGCCACAGTTCCATGCCCTAATGGTTCGACATGTGAAGGACCTAATGGTGCAAGGCTTGGAGCTAGTATTAACAACGTAAGCTTTATTTTACCTTCATCCATGGACATACTCAGAGCCTACCACAGTCACGCTAATGGTGTGTATGACACCAAATTCCCTAATCAACCACCTCTGTTTTTTAATTTCACTGCGAATAATATTCCATTGGTTTATCGAACTCCAAGAAAAGCCACGGAAGTGAAAGTGCTAGAGTACAATTCGACAGTGGAGATTGTATTTCAAGGAACAAATTTGGTTGCTGGGACAGACCATCCCATGCACATACATGGAACAAGTTTCTATGTGGTAGGATGGGGATTTGGTAACTTCGACAAAGATAAGGACATCTCCACATATAACCTTGTCGATCCTCCTCTTCAAAACACCATTGCTGTTCCAAAAAATGGCTGGGCCGCCATTAGATTCAAGGCCAAGAATCCTGGTGCGTTTCATGACTTTTAAGCTATTTCAAAAAGAAGCCCCTTATTAAAACTGAATTTGAATAATAATTATCTATCTAATGATTATAACTACAATCTAACAAGATTTGTTGAAATATTCGTACGTCTTGTCACAGGAGTGTGGTTCATGCATTGCCACTTCGAGCGTCACTTGTCATGGGGGATGGATATGGCGTTTATTGTGAAGAATGGCAAAGGCCGAGGAGCGCAAATACTACCACCGCCTCCCGATATGCCGCCATGTTAGTATTGGAATAGATATTTGCATCCCTTACAGTTGGTGGTGGAGATAAGAGGGGGCCGGGATCTCATCTATATCTCGATTATTGGCAGATATTTTTTCTACTTTTCCATGCAAATGCTTATTGCGAATTACCACTAGGATACTGTATGTGTCTAAGGTAGGCAACTTAAATAAAATTTTAATTTTTAGTGTCAATATTTCCTATATCATACCAAGAATTTTAAAACGTTTCATATAAATTATTTAAAAAGCAATTTGCTCCAATTTTTAAGAGATTGGATTTTATCGCTGTATATCAATACTAATTGGATTAATTACTTAACTAATTAATTTGATAAAGGTAGTGGAAAGAACTTTAATATATAAATACCCTATATTCAAATTAACTTGGTATTAATTACTAAATTAAAACCATCAAATTTCTTAAAAGTCATTATATAAATTAAATATTATTATTGTTAATTAACTTAACTTTAGCATTGTCTTTTCACCTTTTATTCCTTTTATATTAAATACAAAGATATTAACCATAATCAATTAGTTTAAAAATCATGTGGTAATTAAACAAATCATGCCATAATTGAAACTAAAGATTATTATCGTTACTCTACACGCTAACAATATTAATCATGAATAACTTGAATTTGTTCCAAAGTTAAAAATCTTAATGTGACAAATAAGAATTTTTTAAAACAATACCATAACTCAATCGCAAATTGAAAACATTCCCTATACTATCGTTTTGATTAAACCCAAAATGCTTTAAAACCTTCACACAAATTAATACAAACTTCTATTAATAAAGGCTAAATTTCAATAAAATTATAATGTACGCAAAAAAGTTAATAGCCATATGACCTTGAAATACTATCAATAATTAGTATTCAACTTGTTAGAAACTACACTTCATCTCCAACCTCTTTGTTTTTGTTGGTTTATGCCCTACAACCAATCAATTTGGTTGTAGTTTAGTGACAAATTATTTAAAGGCATTCTTTATCTTGTACATGTTTAGATGTATATGATAAAGTC
>JANITW010000003.1:43484601-43505985 GCA_027564335.1 Erythroxylum williamsii
GTGGGAATTTCTATAATCAGCTAGTCCTAATTGTTCTTTAGCTGCCTAAGTGGGAATTTCTATAATCAGCTAGTCCTAATTGTTCTTTAGCTGCCTAAGTGGGAATTTCTATAATCAGCTAGTCCTCATTGTTCATATGCTTATCACCTGCCCATTAATCTTTTCTTTTTTTAAACTGCAAAAGAAACATGTTCTTCAATCTTTTTACTCGGTTCTTTTACACTTTTCATGGTTCTCTTATGTTCATCTTGGCTAGCTTTCTTGTGTGCTCTGTCCCTACATATCTCATCATGTAGAATTTGTTTCTTTTGAGTTTCTATTCTATCAAGTGAACACTGTGGGTTACCTGGATCTTTTCTTCTTTTGCTCATAGGAACCGTTAATTGAGGAACTGTTTTGCAAGCCAAGACACAATTGAAGTACATAAAACTTTGTTTTGTATAGCTTGGGCAATTAATTTACATTAAATGAACTTTAGTCAGCCAAGTGGATGCCAGTTCTGTGAGATATTTTAGCCAAGGATGTTGCAGTGTTGTTTCAGAAATGTGGAGAACTATGGATACTCTTTACCAATTGTGAAATAAATTCATTCCTCCATTCTTCTGCAGTTGACCTCTACGGCAGATGCATCTGGAATCACAGTCCAACCTTCTATGGGTGTCCAAATTGTGCAAATTATTGTTGCCATGTTTGTCATGGACACATGGCAGTATTTTGTACATCGATATATGCATCAAAACAAGTTCTTGTATCGACATATCCACTCCCAACATCATAGATTGGTTGTCCCTTATGCAATTGGCGCTCTTTACAATCACCCACTTGAAGGTCTTTTGCTTGATACCGTTGGAGGTGCTATCTCATTCCTAATTTCTGGGATGACTGCTCGTACAGGAGTAATTTTCTTTTGCTTTGCCGTGATTAAAACAGTTGATGACCACTGTGGCCTTTGGTTGCCTGGCAATATCTTTCATTTATGCTTTCAGAACAACACGGCTTATCATGACATCCATCATCAACTTCAGGGCACAAAGTTCAATTATTCCCAGCCATTTTTCTCCATATGGGATAAACTCCTGGGGACTTACGTGCCTTACACCCTTGTGAAGCGAGCTGAAGGTGGCTATGAGGCAAGACTGGTAAAAGACTAGTGCAATCTGCTAATTTGTCTGTATTGGTTATTTCAAGTTCACTCATGCCTAGCAATATTCCTTTGATTGAGTTGATGCCACTCTAGGGGAGTCGGGTTACAGAGTCGGATTACATGTTTGCTTTTTGATGCTTGATAGCTTGGGTTCTGGCAGCAGTTTATATGGATTTTCATCCCCATTTTTGATCAATAGCTTATTGTAATGTTAGTCATGCTATTGTATCAGTGATGTGTAATAGTTGAGATTCTAGGTTGTCTAATATGTAACATGTGCTTAAACTGTGAACCATTCTGTTTATTTCTTATGCTCATATTGATGTATTGGAAATTTGATTATGCAATTTCAGAAATGTTAATTTCTTGTATGGGAAACATAATCACGCAGGGATCGGTTGCTTTAGCTTTCCATGTAAATTCTGGGCTTTGTATAAACTTTTTTTTTTCTTTGAAAGAGATGCCTTGACATTTACTCAAATCGTGAAACTTCATTGTATATGTTCGCCTCATGTTTCTTTTTTCCTTATCAAAACCTTATAAATGAGCTATGATTGATGAGGTGGAAGGTACTTTGGAATTGAAACCCTAGCGTCAGAGTATTATTAAGTTAACGAATTAATTTTGCTTGTCCCATATGTACAGGCACCAATCCAGTGGTGCCTTTATTTCCCTATTAACTATATAACGTGGTGAAGCCAGCCAACCAACCCTGAGGCAAGCTTTTTGCCCGTCGGAAAATAGATCCTTTTAAGGTGAAAGATAATACTTGTAGCCTAAACCTTTCAGTAGAATATGTGTGTCTGAAAAATGTCGCAACTTTATAGGGGTAAGAATCAATATGAGCTTCACAGAATTGACGCACGGTCCTTGAAAAGAGTTCTTGCATCTCCAAAGAGTGTAAAATTCGCTGGAGAGGATTCGTCGTCTGTATTGAAGATCTTAATCCAATGCTTGTACAGCTACCCGATCTTTTTGCCTCTTCAAGGAGTCATTTAAACAACTAAGCGTTACCAATAATCACCACAAGAACAAGAGCCGTCTTTAAACCTATGAAACCGCATCAGATCTCTCACCACAATTTCCCGATCGTATATCTTCGATATAAGCTTAATTACAGCATGACAATCACCACATATTCTAAGGTTCTTAATGACTTGGATTGGTGTTCCCTCATCTGTACTAATCAAACCAAATGCCACAGCCAACTTCTCGCTGTGATAACACAAGGCGTGCTCCTTCTCTTCATCCCCAATATCATGTAGAACACAGCTGGTTTCAGCAACATATCCATGCTCCTTAATTCTGAACCCAATCTCATCCAACTGACTGTAAATCTCTCTCCAATTCTCATGACTCTTATCACCGTTGTAAAAGCTATGTACCATACCCTTGGTTTCGATGTAGCTAACCCCGGGGACCTTCTTAACATTTCTACTCATCATGGCCTCCCTCACTCTTCCCACATCAGTCCACCTCTCGTGTGCTGCATAAACATTGGACAACAAAACGAAATCACCATCATGTTTAGACCCCATTTCTACTAGTTTCCGCGAAACTACTTCAGCCATTTCCACATTGCGATAAGTCTTGCAAGCACCAAGTAAAGTCTGCCAAAGTATCATGTCTGGCACCATGGGCATTGAATTTATAACTTCATAAGCCTCCTGAACCCTCCCAGATCGACCTAACAAATCAACCATAGCTCCATAGTGCTTGACATTGGGTGTCACTCCACAGCTTTCCATCGAATTAAATAACCTATACCCCTCTTCCACTAAGCCTCCATGGTTACAAGAACTTATCACTGCAATATATGATACAGCATCAGGAGTTACCCCAGCATGACCCATTTGCTGGAAGAGCTCAAGAGCTTTATGCCCATCACCATGCATAGCGTAACCCATCATCATTGTATTCCAAGTAACACGATTCTTCATACAACTCATACCCTCAAATACCGAATAAGCCTTGTCAACAAGCCCACATTTCGAATACATGTCAATAACAGCATTACAAACAATCACATTCGTATCTAACTTCTGATCCTTAATATACCCATGAATCTTTTCACCTTCCTTAAAAGCCCCCAGTTGCGAACATGCAGCGAGAGCGCCAAGAACTGTGATTTCATTGGGCTTAAATCCGTCAGACTCCATCCTCTTAAACAAAGCCAGCGCCTCATTAGGTCTATCTCCTTGACCAAAACCTGAAATCAAAGCATTCCACGATGCAATGTCTCTCATAACCATTTCATCGAACACCTTTTCTGCACCGTCAAGATCGCCAACTTTCGCATAAACATCCAACAATGTAGTACCCAACAAAGAATCAGCGATAAACCCTTTACGCACAACATGCGAATGAAGCTGACAAGACTCGAAACGAGCCAAGACTCTAGCGCATGCTTTCAGAACGAAAGAGCAAGTGAGCGCGTCCACCCTGCAGGAAGTACGGAGCATTGTTTTGTACCAGGAAAAGGCGTCGACAGGAGCGGGGCTCTGGATGAGGCCGCGAAGAATGGCATTCCAATCGTTAGTAGAAGGGGTGAGGATTTGGCGGAAGGCATCGACGGCAAAGGAGAGGTTGCCGAGAGACAAAGCGCAGAGCTCGAGGAGCTTGGAACGAGAAGGGCAGATAGGGAATTGGAACTGGCCCGTGGTAATAAGGTGAGCTTGAATCTGCTTTGCTTGTGCAATGGATTTGCTTCTGGAGAGAAACGAATCGAGCACTAAGTTAGCCATTCCATGGCAATAAGTTCGCCAGCGCTGAGTTTCATCTTCTTTTGACTTTAGTTTACATTATTTAGCGTATGATTATTTATATTTATAATTTTAATTTTCTTTTTCCAGTAAAAATAATATGTTTATCTTTATCTTATTTTGATCTTCATAATTTCAAATAAGCTTTCTAAGGTCGAAATAAGTACAAATTTATTGCCGCCTTCACGGAAAGTACTCTTCATGATGCGGATAAAGTCTTTCTAAAATTTTCTTAAAATGTAAATTCTTTTAACGAGTCAAATAATCATTATGCTTACGATTGATATGAATAATTAGAAGAGATCTTAACTTTTGGATATATAATATTCATATCAAGCATTCCATCACAAGATCGATATGAGTCTGGTCTATATTGATAAAGATCTATTTTTTATACGAATTTTGACCAATTAATTTAGATAATTTATTGAATCACTTTATTATTCTTATCTGAATCAAGTTACGTAATTTAACTGATAAATTATTAAAAAGGTAAAAAAATACAATTAATAATTGTTCAACTTTGGGAGAGAGGATAAAATTATCCTATTGTCGTGTATATAAATATTTGAGAGTTAGTTTCTTGCCATATCTCGTAGATGCTATAAGAGAAGGGCTATAAGCTTTAAGGCGTTAAAGAAATGAGTGATCGTGTGTGTTAGTGGTCATCCAAGAAATGGCTTGGCTATATGGCTGAAGGCCAATTGCAAACTAGTTGTAATAAGCATGTTAGGAGAGGAAAAACAAACACACACACAGAGGCACGGTATTTTGAACTAGATTATCTTTAACCATTCTTCTTTTGGGCCAAGCTGGAATTAAAACTCGCCAGTAGAGGAATCGGCAAAGTAATTGGAGCAAAGAGTTTGTCCAAATAACGGTTTGGATATGTGGCTACTGACTCTGAAGACCAATTTCAAATTAGTTGTAATAAGCATGTTAGGAGAGGAAAAACAAACACACACACACACACACACAGAGGCACGGTATTTGAATAAACATGAATAAACATGGAGAAAGTTCGGTATTCAGAAACTCTTTGTATTGGAATAAACGTGAATATACATATGTGAGTTCTATAAATTTTAGATCTTGCCATATTTTTGAAGATTTCTTTCATGTGTTATTATAGCCATCGTTGTAAGAAATTCATGGTTCTCCTTTACTGTAGATTTCTCATAATTTAGAGAAACTTATGGGCCCTAATTTGAAATTTTTAGAAAACTCTAAATTTTGTTTCTCATATGCTTGTCAATTGTATGCAAAATCTTAGGTTTTGATGATTATGAATGTAGAATCGATGCCCTTTATTGTATAGAATAAGAAGATAAATAAAGTAATATATTGAATACCAAACATCGGAAGAGGATCCCAATGTTGATTGTTGTCAAGAGTTGAGAATCTCAATGTTGGTTGTTGGTTACTAGGTGCTCGCTAGAGGTGGCAATAAAACCCGGGCTCAACTTGCTCAGCCCAAAATTAACTAGCCTAAAGCTTAAAAGTTTTAGGAAAATAATGTTGTTTTCTATTTTTAATTTAAAAATTAGGTCGAGTTTCGAGTCAACAGGCTTGATTGGGCTTTGGCAGTGTGCTCTAATCTTGGGGCCAAGAAAATTTTTTAGCTCGAGCTTCGAGTCAAGTCATAATGTCATTTTCTATTTTTCAATTTAAAAATAAAAATTTTGATCATGTTACGCTTCGTGTCATCCAACCTAATTGAACTCAAACTCAAGCCATATTTCCTAGACCTAATTGGGTTTTAGGCTTAGCTTAGGCTCGAGTAGAAATTTTTAGGTCAGCCTCAGGCTTGGGTAGGCTTGACTCATTACTAAGCTTGTTATTGGCTACCAATGCCAGGTGCTAGGAATGGCATCCAACATTAGGTCCTATTGGCTATTTTTTAATGATTTTATTATATTCCAAATATTATGTTTAAATTTCAATTACTTATAATTTAATGCTAATGAATTATAATATTAAAGGTAAATTGAAACTCAATGGTATCCAATGTTTTGAAATCACTCAAAGGCGGCTTATTTATTTTATAGTTAATAAGAATAAATATAGGTAATGCATATACATAATTAGTTGTGATTAGATATCCAAAGATAGTACATATTTCCAGCTAGTGTATGTAATTATCGAATTATATACATTTTGGCATCATTATATGTTACATGGTATGTTACTGGATTACCTAAAGTTGAACATTAATATACAATTTATGAAGTTTTTCTAGTTGATGCATGCGTGACTACCGAATTTTATACATTTTTGCATCATTATATATTGCATGGTATGTTTATGATTGCCCAAAGGTGAACATTAATATACAATTTTTTAAGTTTTTTTTTCTACATTTGTGTGGCATGTTATTGTATGAATCAAAGCATTAATATTAAGTTTTAATTTCTTATAACACTTATTATCATGTACCTAAATCTCTCATCTATTATGATATTTAATGGAGTGAACTTTTCTGAATTAAGTGAACAAATCCATTTCTACCTTGGGTTTTTGGATTTGGATTTATATTTGGCATTTAAAACTGAGAAACCAGATGCTTCAAATGTTTTGAGCACTGAAGAGGAGAAAATTCAATTAAATAGCTGGAAAAGGTCAAACAAATTAAGTCTGATGTATATGACAATTGTTGGCAATATTTAGTCTGCTCTTCCCAAAACTGAAAGGGTTAAGAAATTATTTAAGTTTATGGAAAATAGCTCTTAGGTTGCTGACGATTTTCTTGCCGGGACTCTTATGGGCATATTGACCACCATAAATTTGATGGATCACATACTATTTATGAACATATCATTGAGATGATGAACTTTGCAATAATACTTAAGTCTCAAGGAATAGAAGTGGATAAGAACTTCCTTATATAGTTCATCTTTAACTTATTAACATCTAAGTATGGTCCCTACCAAATAAACTATAATATCATGAAGGACAAATGGAATGTGCTTAAGTTGTAGTAAATTGGTTCAGGAAGAGACTAGACTTAATAACTAAGGAAGACACTCCTAATTATGTCAATAATCAAGAAGCTAGAAAGAAAGGTTTAAAGAAGCATGACAAGAAAGTGAAGGGACCCTTAAAAGTTAGCAGGGAATCCTTCAGATCCACAAGAAGGAATATGATGAATTTAGATGCCAATTTCTACAAGAAGTTTGGTCATTTGTAAGGTATGGTTTGAAAATAAAGACAAGCCTAGTGCTTATGTATGTTATGAAACAAACATTACTAAAGTTCCTTTTAATACTTGGTGGATGGATTTTGGTTGTACTACTAATGGTTCCAATACCCTGCAGCAATTCCTTATGACCTAAACCATAAGATCAAATGAAAGTTTTATCCATATAAGAAATGGAATGAGAGTTCTAACAGAAACTGTTAAGACTTGTCACTTAATTTTAGACATTGAATATCATTTGGATTTATATGAATTTTTTTTAAATAAACTAGTATATCTAGGAATTTTTTTTATCCAAGTTTGATATATCTGGATGCTTATTTAAATTTGGTAGTGATAGTTTCAGTTTATACAAACATAACCACATGATTGGTAGTGGTGTAGTGTGTAATGGTTTATATAAATTAATCCTTTAATATTGTTTATGTAAAAACTTTATTGACATTGAATCTCAATATTGGTATTAAACCTGGTTTACTTAATGATATATCCAGTTATTTGTGACATAAATATTTGGGACATATTTCCAAAGAACTACTTGAAAGATTACTAAAGAGAAAATACTTCTTGAATTAGATTTTAATAATCTTAACTTTTGTTTAGATTGTATAAAAGACAAACAAACAAAACACATAATAAAGAAAGGAGCCATAAGAAGCAAACAACTTCTTGAAATAATTCACACTTATGTGTTTAGACCATTTGACTTGCCTACTTTTATTAAATAAATCTATTATATTATCTTTATAGATGACTATTCACGTTATGGATATATCTATTTGCTACATGGTAAACTTCAGGCTATAAAACACCTTGGAGGATTACATCATTAAGGTTGAAAGACAATTAGACAAAAAATGAAAATAGTTAGGTTTGATAAAGATGGCGAATGTTATGATAAGTATGATGCAACTAGTCAAAATCATGGTCCATTTGCTAATTTCCTTAAAAGACATGATATTTATGTGCAATACTTAATGTCAGGCAGACCATAATAAAATGATATGGTAGAATTAGGAGTTGAGAATGACCTAGTAACTTTTTCACAAGCTATAAATAGTGAAAATTATAATAAATGGTTAGATGTCATGAAAGATGAGTGCAAACCTATAAAATATAATAGTGTCTGGAACCTTGTGGAATTGCTAGAAGGTTACAAGAAAATTGGTTGTAAATGGGTCTTTAAGATTAAATTTGACTATCTTGGTAAGCTATAACGTTATATGGCTAAACTAGTTCTTAAAGGATCTACTTAGAAAGATATAATTGATTATAAAGATACTTTCTCACTAATCTCTAAGAAGGCTTCAATTAGAATTATTATGTCTTTGATGGCTCATTATGATCTAGAATTACACCAAAATGAATGTGAAGACTACTTTTCTGAATGGAGATTTAGAGGAAAAAGTCTAGTATAGAACAACTAATAGTTTACATAAAGGTTAGAAAGGATGAAATAATGTGTAAAATAAGTAATAAACATTAGACTTACTAGTCTATCTACTGAAGACTCCAATCACTAATAACAATTTCATTTTCATTACATCACCAAGAGAGGGCAAGGACCTACTTTTCTTAATTAAAACTTTAGCTTGGCCAGATAATAAACTAACTAAGTTCCAGATAATAAACTAACTAAGTTGTCCATTATATTGAAGGCAAAGTTAGGATCACTTTATATAAACATAACTCTCAATTGATATCTTCCTTTAGAGAGAGAAAAACTTCTTCTAGTTGTAGGTATTTTTCGGTGTTTTATATTCTTTAATGTTCATACTAGGCTAGACGTTTATATTATTCCATCCACAAAAACTACAAACATAACTTAATTGAATCAGATATTTGAACAATTTTGTGTTAGGTTCAATCTCTTCTAGTAACATACTGTCTTAATATTAAGCACCATAAGTAGGGATGCAATTGACTTAGACTCAAATCCATTTTCTCATGTAAGATGACAAAGAACTCATTAAAAGGTAACCTCACCCCACATCTAATCCTATCATGGTAGAAGCTTACTTGTATAGGTTTGCAGTTTGGCAATTCTTACATATGGAGGAATGCTATGCCCTAACTTCATATCATCTATGTTCACTTTGTACCTGAACTTATACTTTTCAACACAAAACGCTCTACAATACAAGGACATGGTTCAAGGGCACATGCTAATCACCTCCAAAACTTAACTCTTCATTTATCATTATAGCCAAAATCGAGCCACTGCAAGCTTTGTACTAGATGAGTCACTTAACCTAGAGGTGGAATAATCACTACAAGACCTACTTCACCCAAACATTGATATTCATAAAATTGAAAAGACTTAAGATCCTAGGTATGTACTAAGCCTGCAGATCTACCTTCAACAAGCACACGTTCGCTAGTTTAACTAGAAATTCTTAAACAACATATCTATTGTAAATCAACAGTTAAGATTTCTTGGAACGAGGATATTGAAAGGGAATTTGGAAAAGTGGAGTGGAAGAGGACCTAGAGGACAAGAATCTTTCTATTATAAGCTCTTTTTACTTTTTAGTTTGGCTTATAACGTGAGACTCATCCGTTATTTGTAGGAGTCACATGAGAGTTCCATATTTAACCCTCGCCTACTTACATTTAATAATTTTTTAAAAAACTTCCATTATTTAATATATCATCCGCTATTTATAGGAGTCACAAGAGAGTTTTATATTTAACTCCCACCTATTGACATTTAATACATTTTTTAAAACTTCCATTATTTAATATAACATCCACTATTTATAGGAGTCACAAGAGAGTTCCATATTTAACTCCCACCTACTTACATTTCATACTTTTTTTTTCGAACTTCCATCATTTAATATAACATCCACCTAGCTTCTAACCATTACACAATTCTAGATAGAAGATTATAGATAATGGTCTAAAATGTGGATCATAAGCTACAATGATAATAAATTAAGAGTTAAACACCTTTAGGCCTAAAAATCTAGTTTATTATTCTAAAATTACCCTTTAAACTTGATTTTTTTGTGACTCTAAACACACTTCTTAATCTTTCAAAATCTCTTTTCTTGAATGTCCTGGTAAGGATATCATTAACCTATTCTCCAAATCTTGCAAACTTGGACTAGACTTCCTTTTTTATAATGCATTCCTTTATAAAATGATAATATGTATCTATATATTTGCTTTTTTCATGAGAGACTAGATTATTTCCGAAGCTAGTGCATATTTGTTCTTAATATAGATCGTTGTTGCTTTTTTTTTTTAATTCCATGTTGAACTCCTTTATTAAACTACTTAGCCAGAGTGCATGTCAAGCATAAGCAGTGGCTATACCATATTCAACTTCACAAGTAAATAGTGTAACAAATGGTTTCTTTTTTGAACTTTAAATGAATTCTAAATTTCCTATAAAGAATACAAAACTGCTAGGACTGTTACGATCATCAATATTTTGACTCAATCGCTTGATCTATATCCAATTAGCTTAAACTCATTAATATGAGTATAGAGGATCTTATAATCTAGAATGCCTTTGACATAACATAAAATTCTCTTAGCAGCATCCAAATGCATTTTTTGGGAGTTTTCATAGAGTGAGTTATAAGTACAACACTAAAGAGTATATCTAGCCTTATGCAAGTGGGATACCATAAAACTTCCAACTAGAATTTTATAGAGTGTTGAATTCAACATTTTCCTCCATCTTTCTTGGATAACTTTGATGTATATCCTATAGGTGTAGTGATTGGCTTATAATTTTTCATGTTGAATTTCTTAAATGTTTCTATGACATATCTATCTTGTGACGAAAATTCCTTCGTCCATTTGTTTTACTTTAATGTCGAGATAGTAGCTCATAAAGCTAATGTTAGTCATTTCATATTCCCTAATCATTGTCTTTTTGAATTCTGTAAACATCTTTGGATTATTACTAATGACTATTAAATCATCCACATACAAGCACACAAGTAATATATCTCTTCTGTCATGCTTGAAGTAGAGAGCAAATTCATAAGAGGCATTTTAGATTTTTTTTAAATTAGCAATTTCTGTGATTATACAAGCCTCTTATGGTTTGATTTAATCCATAAAGAGCCTTTTTTTAACTTCAGTAATTTATCTCTTTGCCCCTTTTCATCATATCTTATTGGTTGCTCATGTAGGATTCTTCTTTAAGATATCCATTTAAGAATGCAAATTTTATGTTCATTTGACATATTTTCCACTTATTTTGTACTGCTAGAGAAACAATAAGTCTTATAGTTTCCAAGAGAGCTATAGGAGCAAATACCTCTTCACAATTATCTCGGATCTTTTGATTGTAACTTTTAGCCACCAATCTTGTCTTATATCTCTCAAATTCTCCTTTGGCATTTCTTTTTAATTTATAGACCTATTTTGTGCTAATTGTCTTATGTCCTTTATGAAATGATGCTAGCTTATATGTGTCATTCTTTTTTATTGCCTTGATCTCTTTGTTTTTAACTTGTATCCATCTTTTATCTTTTGTTGCTTCTTGAAAGTTTATAAGCTAACAATCAATAAACAAACAAAGGAGGTTAAATTGATTGTTTAAATTTTTAGTGATCTCATAAATTTCTTCCATACTTCAATAGTATTGGGCTTTTTCATTAGAACTCGAGCTTGATGAAGGATCTTAAACTTATGATGAAGTAAGATTTGATGGTAGACTAGTGATTTCTTTAGGTAGTTGATTATCTTTTGCTTCTACTCTAAATATAAGAAAGAAATCGTAGTTTTCATTCTCTTTAATACATTAGTCTTATGAAGCTTCCTCATCCAAATCAGCATCTTTACTCACAATGATCTTTGCATTAAGCATATTATCAAGCTTGTAACCTTAAGAGACCTTGACATAGTTGATGAAGACTAGCTTTTGACTTTTGTCATCAAATTTAGTATGCCCTTCATCCAGAATGTGGACATAAGCTATGCTTCCAAAGACACAGGTGTTTTACACTTGTTTCTTTTCCATTCTATGCTTGTATTGGAAAAGTTTTAGAAAAAATTTTAGAGACACCCCTATTGGATAGATATACTACACATCTTATAGACTCTTGGCATGTTTTTGTTCTTTAATCATGCTTTACGCTATGTCAAAAATTGTTCTTATTTTTTTTCTTTTAGTTACACTATTCTATTATGGAGACCTTAGAATTGTTCTTATTATGAACATTATTTAGATGTAAACTCTCCTCCATTGTTAGATATCATGACTTTAATTTTATGGCCACTCTCCTTTTCTACAATAATCTCCTCCCTTATCAGATCTTATAACATTAATTTTATGGTCACTATCCTTTTCTACAACAACTTTAAACTTATTGAACATGATGAATGCCTATGATTTTTATTTGAGAAAATATACCCAAATTTTATGGATAAAATTATCAATGACGAGTCAAAAGTACCTATTTTTTATAAGAATTTGGATTTATCGGTCTATAAATATATGTGTGGATGAGCTATAATGACTTCTTTGCTTTAGATGTAGCTTCTTTTGGAAAGCTTTTTCTATTTTGCTTTCCAAAGAAGCAACTTTCACATGGTTGATTAGGATGATCGATGGAAGGCAAACCTTTTATACTCTCCTTTCTTGAAAGCAAATCTAATTTGTTAAAGTTTATATGACCAAACCTTAAGTGCCAAAGCCAAGATTCTCCTTTACATATGCTTGTCGACATTTAGCAATATCATTTTAAATATTTAAAAAGAATAATCTATTTCTTGTCATAGGTACTTTGGTAATCAAAATTTTGCTCTCATCCATTATTTTACAATGTCCATTTTTAAATTCAATCTCATAGTTTTCTTTAAAAATTGTTAAAGGTGCTTGATTGATTATGAATTTATTCTTTCACACGTAGTGATTATTGGTATAAAATTGCTTAAGTAACTTTAACTCATATATGATTTTAGGCACAATTTAAAAGTAAAGAAGTTAACGTGAGTCGAAAATATTATATTTGGGTCATTTTTCAAATATTAATACTTACTTGTCTTAATGGAGTAAGAAGAAGAAAATTAGCACAAAAGAAGACAAGAAAAAATGAAAAAACAAAGAAGTTGTTCACGGCACTTGCATGGAATAAAATTGAATAATTTTGCATGGCCCAATGTGAATTAAAGGTCGGAAGCAAAAGCATGAAACGACAGTACCATACACAGCTGGTGAGGACAAAGAGGCGCAGGCGGCAACGAAACGCAAATAAAAAACGACAACTGGGAAGGAGTACAACGTAAAAGAAGAAATCAAAACACATACAGCAAGACATGCAACGTAGAAGCAAACGACGTAGTGCAGCAGAGGGACGGCCAAGAGCAAATTAACGGACACCAAATGACGCAGTACAGGCGTGAGGGACAAAGGAGCAGGCAACACAAGAAGGATCGCAACAGCTGATACACCAACGAGGACCAAAACAACGTACAGGTGGACGTATAAACAAGCTAAGAAGGGCAAAACGTGCAGCATGGAGACATAAGCCAAGATAAAACGCAGTTGCACAGTAGAATAGGAGTAAACGATGGTTTTAATATGCGTTGGCTGTAAAGATAGAAGGGGAGAATATAACAGTAGCGTGGACCAACAGGGAGAAATAAAAACAGATAGAAGGAGGTGCTGGAACCAGAGGCGTGGTCTTCTTTTTTTAGGAAGGTTTCAGATAGCAGCAATTTTTTGGGAGTTCTCTTTATTCTTCAACACCGGAGATGGAGATGATGGCTGATAGTGATAGCTTGAGGATGGAGATGGAGGGCTAAGTTTCTGAGTCAGTTCAACGGGGATGTTGACATCAAGTCATGGTTAAGCTATTTTATCATTTTAATTTTGTAAATTTTTTTTGAATTGTTGTGTTGTCGGTGTTGATTTGATCGAGTTTTGGAATGAATTATCTTAATACATTATTTTGATTATTTTATTTCGAATTTATTGCTAAAACATTGAATGTAATTCTTAATCGTTACTTTTGATATTTGTTAGTAGTATCTAATATTATTAGGAATAACATAACTTAAGTTAGATAATTTAAACATGTGAGATTATTACTTATATTGATCGTTTTCCACATCGTGATACGGCTGTCAAATTAAATTTAGATATCATATTTTAAGTTATACGGTAGTTAGGTTTAATTAATGATTGTATCTTGATTAAACCAAACTTAAAGAAAAATCGGGATTAGTAAAGTTTTTTATTAGTCTCAAATCGATAGTCTGAAAACAGTTTGTAAAGACGTTAAGATGATGAAATATGCTTGATCATGTTTAGGTTGAGATTGAACCTAGAATCGAACCTTACATATATTCAACGGTTTAATCCTTTTTTATTGCTTGTTTTATTTTGTTTTCGATACTTTACTTTTATTTTATTTTCTAAATTGCTAAAAATTCAAACCCCCAATTTATATTTTTCTTGCATCAATTAATTTTATTACGAAAATTAACCAAATATTTCTTGTGGATTCGATTCCGACTTACTATAACTACAAATTTTAGTATGTAGAGTCAGATAAATTTTGCAATACACTCAATACGAATTGTTAATTGTGTCCGTTAAGATATTTATTATATCTCAATTATTTAATTTTGTCATTTTTTATTATTAGATCTTCAAGATAATGTTTAAAAATTCAAATTAAATAAATAACACTCCTTATTTGAATTGGACTATCAGATAAGACCTGAAGTCAAGTAGAAGTCTATCTTGATTGAGAGTGTATCAAAAATCATGTTAGTTTTTTTTGAAGATTTTTGGAAGGCTGGTGTGTGGTGGTTGCAGGAGTTGTATATGTGACCCTGTATTTGCACAACACCATGGTTTTTATGATTTTTGGGATATAAGATAAAGGTTCAAGTCTACTCCTTGCAACGAGGGATTTGGAAGGACATTGATGGACAGTGGCTAGATTCCAATCTTGTTTCTTTTAATGATGACCCAACTCAACGTTTCTTGAATGAGGTAATTCATTGGTTGGGCACAGGACAAAATGATGAGAGTCTGATTATTGGTTTTGATTTCTTTCATGAGAGTTTCAAAGCCATGAAGTTGCAAGGGATTTCGCTGGAAGTATCGTACATGTCTTTATTTGATTACATGGGATTTCGCGGGAAGTATCGTACATGTCTTTATTTGATTGCATTAGTGTATCTCATGGTCGTTGAATAAACTGTGCAGTGGGTGTTAATTCGGTTTTGAAAAAATATATAGCTGAAGTGTAGTTGAAGTGGGGCATGAGTTCAGTGCTGGAATTTTTCTTTACAGTAGCTTTGTGTTGATGTTTATGTGAATTAGCCCGTTATAATCGCGATGACTTCTAGATTTATTTTAGTAAAGCTTAACATT
This sequence comes from Erythroxylum williamsii, assembly GCA_027564335.1. Classification (NCBI taxonomy): domain Eukaryota; kingdom Viridiplantae; phylum Streptophyta; class Magnoliopsida; order Malpighiales; family Erythroxylaceae; genus Erythroxylum; species Erythroxylum williamsii. The sequence continues at coordinate 43,500,057 of JANITW010000003.1, forward strand.
TCAAAACATTGTTCTTTCTCTTTTATCTTAAGTGTATTATTGTTTTGTTCTTAGTTGATTGATCACTTGAGTTATTTTTATTAATTGTTGTTTAATTAAAAGTAGTTCAGAAAAATCTTTTGTTGAGGTTAGTACGAGATGGTCATACTATTGAGTGTGAAATTCTTTCATGAGAAGTGAAGTTGAGAGATAATGTCAAGGTTAAGTGGTGTCGACTTAGTAAAGCCTCAGGTAAACTTACTATACTTCGATAAAAGTAATAAGTTGGGTGAAAGCTCGGTATACGTAAACAAGGTATGCCGAACTGCGTTATCAAATTTCTGGTACTTTTTATTATTTTGTTTTTGATTGCTTTTGTTTTTGTTTGTACTAGAAACTTTCACAATAAAATTAGAAAGTTTGCGAAACTACCATCTCCTTCTGTTTTTCGGTGTCCAAAATTAACATATCATTTTCATATCAGTTATCATAAATAAATTTGTGCCTACCATCATTTAAGTGGATAAGAATGACACCTATTCCTTTTGCTCAAACTTGAGAGTCATTTCCAAATGTCACAACACCTTGTATTCTTTTATCAAGATCAAAGAACATATCTCGACTTCTACTCATATAGTTGCTTTCTCCTATATCAAGGTACATTATGCCATTAATAAAGTGAACTCCATTTCTTCTTGATGACTTTTTGCAAAGTTTACCTTCTCATTCATATTTTTGCTTTTGTTCTAACAATTTAATTCATAGTGCATATATATTTGGCAATTGTAACATTGAACTTGAGCTTTGTCATGCTTATTAAAGGAAAATTTTAGCTTCCTTTTTTTTTTTCTTGATTGCCTTGAGAGTTTCCTCCTCTTTCATCACATCTACTGCCTCGGCCTCTACCACGTTCACGACCTCTGTGGTTTTTACCTCTATTGTTTATAGTAAGCTTGTTTTTAAGAACTTAGTCCAAAAATTCTTGATTCTTTTTCTTTCTTAACTTTTATTCATAAGATTTTAATGCCCCTATGAGTTCATCAACAATCATGGAATCTATATATTTTCATTCTAAAATTGCAATGACAATATAATCAAAGCTTGGAGTTAAAGATCCAAGAATTTTCTCTATTACTCGAGCATCATTCAAAACTTCTCTATTTCTTCTTATTTGCTTAACAACAACCAACATTCGAGTACAATAATCTAAAATGTATTCATACTTTTTCATATCAAGAGTTTCAAACTCATAAAAAAGAGTTTATAAATGCACCTTCTTTACTTTATTAATGCCCTTGTAAATATTTTAAAGAATCTCTCATGTCTCTTTTGAAGTTATTGAACTTTCAACTTTCTCAAACTTGACATCATCCAAGCATTGGTGGATGAGAGTGGGGGTATGTTAATCCATTCTTTGGTCTTATGTAATGCCTCTCTTTCGGTAGGACTTAAATAAGCCTCATTTGGAGGTCTCTCGTAACCTTTCTTTATCATCTCCAATACATCATGAGAGGCTAGTGGAGTCTTTATGTGAATACACCAACTTACATAGTCGTCTTTGCTAAGGTGAGGGAATTGGAATGGAAACATGTCATTTGTCGTCCTCATTTTTTTTAAATGGCTAAGACAGCTTAGCTCAGTTGTCACTTTGTTGGAACAAACATATTGGAAGATGAATAGAAGGCTCGGAAGAAATGAAGCTTTCTATTATAAGCTCTCCTTATTTTTTGGGGCTTAGCTTATATAATATGAGACTCATATCCTATTTATAAAAGTCATGGGACAGTTTTAGATTCGACTCTCACCAACGTACATTTAATATTTTTTTCCAACTTCTATCAATTAATATAACATCCACGTAACTCATCATTAGATTATTCTAAATAGAAAAATTTAAATTGTGGGTTAAATTGCAGGCCATAAAAATCAAGTTTATTTTTCTAACAAGATTAAGCCAAAGAGAACGACAACAAAGGGTTTTATAAGGAACAATCACGAACCATACTTTAATAAACAGTATGGAATAAAAACATGAACGCTCTATAGTTTTAGAATTCTTACCAATACTGATCTGCCTATAGCCTAACAAGCGACAAGTATGAATCACTTCAGAAAAAAATGTTTTAACGGTTTTGTACTCTGCAGTGAGGCCGTCACCAAAAAGGACGCATTTTTTTTGTTTCTATATAAACCAGTTCATACCGTGTTTCATTAAATTTTATCCACATATTTATATAAGGGTTATATAAATATGTTCATAAAATTAAATAACATAAGGTTGAAACACGTGAATAGCAAAAAGGATTTCATGTGCACGGTAAGAACATCCTTTCGTACAAATCAAAGATTTAATAACATGCTTAGGTTGAATTCAAAGTGTCGGCTTAAAACTTCTTCCACGGCCTAAGCCTATGTTAGAAGTCAAGGACTAATGATACAAAATAATGTACATCTTTAGGCACGAAACAAAACAAAACAAAGAGTTCATACACCAAGGAAGTACGCAAAATGATAACACGACACACAATCTCGTATTTCTGTAAACAACATATAAATATTTATGGTTCCTAATTATGATGTCACTTTTCATCCTTTTATTAAATAAACTCTCTGTGTCTCTTGATCATTGAAAATCTAAAGCCAAAAAGCACTTCAACATTTGATTTAACAGGTATGTTGACAGACGTGCTGTTGAGTTTGGGTTCCCACCTATGTGATAAAACCCAGCAATTTATTAAAGCTCATTTTATTTTAACCCATTAGGGTTAATTTTTTGAATTGTTAATGAAATTTAGCAGCTGCCAAGAATGAGAAAGAGAAAAGAGAGAGGAGAGAAGAGAGAGTTTTTGTCTTCACAAAAGGAGAGATTTTTCACTCCCTGTTTTACTTTTCCGGCCACCGGGAAGTCGTTCACCGTTGGATCGGTCTCAGTTTTGGTTTACAGTTTCTAGACATATTGTTCTCCATTCTGAACGGTGAAGATTTGGTTTTGAGATCTGGAGATTGAGTTGTTGGATCCAAAAGTGGACTAGTCGCAATGAATTTCCAGAACTAACGAGTTTCGCCATATTCTAATTTTGGTCTACCATTCTTTGTCTGATCGGGCTGAATTTTGGTGAGCATGTTCCTTACTCATTGTTCTTTGTTTTGAACGGTGGAGATTGAATTTGGACAGCTGGAACGTTTCCAGAATTTGTTAGAACAGAAGCCTTTGTTGTGATTGCTCTCTTTGTGTAGTTCTCTACTTTAATTTGTGGCTATATGAGATTGAGCCTTTGCTTTCTGGATTTTGTGGCTGTTGATCTCTGTAAGATAGTATTTGTGATAGTGGATTTCATTTTCTTGGACCGAGAGAGGTCCCGTGATTTTTTATCCTTCATACCGAAAGAGTTTTTTGCCACGTTAAATAATTGTTGTGTCTTTTTGATTGGCTCTTTGATTTGTGCATTATTTGGGCAGCTTATGATCATTTGGTTTGCTGCCAATTTTTCTAATTATTACTCCTAATAGATTCATTCAAGTGAGGAAAGATTTACTGATTGATCGTTGCGTGTGTTATACCCGCTTCTTTCCCAATAATTAGGCAATAAAAATTGAACTAGGGATGTTTGGGAAAAAAATGTTAATGAAGAGACTGCCCCTATTCACCTTTAAGAAGCATAGTAGATCCCCAATTGAAATGGAAGCAAATTCCATCTCCTTCCTCTATGTTGGATAAAATCCTCGATTACCTCCCCCTCACTCCGATCTCTCAAAACTTTTTGCCAAGTTTGTCAAACTCAACAATTGGGAGGCTCGCTTCTTCTCCTAAATTATTCTTTCAATATGTTTTATTAATTGACTCAAAGAGTAACTTGTTCATCTTGTAGAGCTTTGGTGTAATGTAGAAAAACTTTCTTACCAAGGACAAAATAAAGTCTTTGTTATAGGCAAAGACAAACTTAGGACATGCGAGATCGCCAAGTTGCTTTCCCAATAATTCACTAAAGGTTGACTGAGGATCCTTTAGTTTTCTTTTCAAAATACCTCGTGTACTTCACCAAAATTCAACACTTATTATGTAGGCTTTATGGCTTACTGGGTAATTGAAAGATTTGAGTTTTTTTTTTAATTTTTTTCTTATGAATATGAAAGATAGTTAATGGTTTTTAGTGAACTACTATATATGTTTAGAAGTTAAAGGATTACCTGTTGCTCATAACGTGTTATTAGCGATATGAATGAAGGTTTTAAGACTAGAGTAAGGATTATACGAGGAGATATAAAGTATTTTTCTATTATATCAAATTTCAGCAAGGATCCTCATTGAGCATCTTCTTATTTGCAGTAGTTATGGATGAGCTTATCAAGAATATTCAATTTGATGTGCTTTGGTGTATATTGTTTACCGATGATATTGTTTCAAAATAGGGTGTCGATGTCAGTCTAGAACTTTATAACGATATGCTAGAATTTAAAGGCTTTAAAATGAGGAGGACTAAGATAGAGTGCTTAGACCGTTACTTTTTGGGCTGCAAGGTTTCATCCAATATAGAGATCGATATTTATTATATAGTTAGTACCTTAGATTCACTATCCAAAATGGTAGAAAGATAGATGATGATATAATTTACCGTATCAAATTAAAGTAGCTAAAATAGAGGAGCGCTTCATGAGTTTTATGTGATAAAAACATACCAATCAAGCTAAAAGGTAAACTCTCAATTAGCTTGATCATGCTCTATAGGATACAGTGTTGGCCCGTCAAGCAGGCTCATAATCATAAGTTAATAGTAGCAGAGATAAGGATGCTTTGTTGTATATATAACCTTATAAAAAGATATAAAGTCAAAAATGAAGTGGCAAAGGACAAGTTTGGGTGGCTAATATCGATAGTTTAATGAGAGAGAAAAGCTTAGATGGTTCAGACATTTTAAGACAAGACATCTTAACGCCTCAATAAGAAGATCTAAAAAGATTATATTTAAGGATTGTAAGAGAAGAAGAGGACGAGCCAGTAAGAATTAGGTGATTGTGATAAAGAAAGATATATCTTACTATAACTTACCAATAACTTAACACTCAATAAAAAAACTTTAACAAACTAGGATATGATTAGGGGACCCTATATAAAGAGGTCCTTTTCTTTTCATAGGTCTTTTAAACCTTGTCTTTTGATTCTCGTGTCTTTCTATTAGCTTTGATACCTTTGTTTATGCAATTGTTCCTCCAGTTTATTTATTTATTTCATTTTTAGTTTTTTTGCTTATTTATTTCTTGTTTGCTTATTTATTCACTTACTTTTATTTTTATTTTTATTTTATGCATTTATTATTTACGTATTTGTTTATTGGTTTCTTCCAATCATTTTTTAGAAAACTTTTTTTCAAGTATAAAAAACAACTCCTCTATTAAATAAGGATAAAACTGTATATTTTTTTAACTTTTTTAAATCTTGCATTTCAGGGCAGATTTTTAATTACGAAATGTTATTGTTGTTGTGATAATATAAATGGTCAAATATCAATACTAGCAACAATTGTCGTAAGCCTTTGTGTCACGCCATTTAGGTTCATTTATTCAATATGTGTACGTCATATTCTAGTGGCACACTCTTTAACTCAATTAATTTTTGTCAGTGTCCACTATTGTTGCACTCTACATATGTATATTACTTGACCTAACATCTTTACATAACCCTTAGGCTATGTTTGATTTTAGGGTTAATAATAGAATGGGATGGAACGCAACACACTTTTATCGTTTGTTTGAAGGTTTCATAATAGAATAGAATGAACTGGGATGGAAGCAGAGGGTTTCATGTTACGTTCCATTCCATCTTAAACAGTAAAAATAAGAAACCTCCGATTGAGGGGTTTAGGATGGAACTTAAACTAATAAATACATACTACTTAATATACCCTTAATAATTCTTCTTAATATAAACTTTGACCAAATCATAATATTAATA
>JANITW010000003.1:43587421-43602290 GCA_027564335.1 Erythroxylum williamsii
TACTTATAACGCCGTAAAATATAGTTACATTCACAGACGTCTTCATACACGTCGTAGAATGATTGTTTTCTATGACGTCCTAGGTATGTCGTAAAAACGTTTCAATCTGTGACGTTTATTTCAGATATCACAAAATGTTTACACCTTTCCTGACGTCTACAAGAACGTCGAAGAATACTTTGGCCTTCAACAACGTTTGCTAACAGACGTTGTAGATCACTAATGCCTACCCTACCTTCCACGACGTTTTATGTGACGTTTTATTAGACGTCGTAAATAGTTTTCGACGACGGTTAATTACCTTTTGCAACGTTTAAAAAACAACGCAAAAGGCCTCCTTTTCTTGTAGTGTATTTACAAATAATTAGTATTTGGAGCTTTGTCTAGTTATTAGGAAAGGAATAGGTTCTTGTCTTAGAATTACTTTTTTTTAGGTCTGAATTGTTACCATTTTCTTATTATAATAAGCGTAGTATAATAAAGTGACTTGGAAACATCTAATTAACAGTTCCCAAGTGTGTATCATGTGTCGATGATTTTTCCTTATGAACAAAATGAAGTAAAGTACATATGTCATTGCTTTTCAGCTTTATGGTAATGCTTCTTTCGTGATACCCTATAGACGGAGGACTCGTCATAACCGTAAAGCTTTAATGCTTCGTTCATGACAGCGTAATCTTTAACTGAGCCTGGCCCCTCATATATGGGGACTGTCCTTAATCGAGAAACGCCAATCTTAATATGAGAAGGTACATGACAAGTCCTGATTCGTCAGTATCGAGGTAGGCCTTAAAATTTGATTGCAAATGTTAGATTAAGTCCTTCTCCTTATTATCCTAACTTGCAGCTTAAAGAACAGAAATGAATTTTATAAAATGTGGATGCTAGTTCAGGTTATTTTGTTGCACACATTTGAAAAGGGAAGAGCTGCACTGAGCAAAAAAAAAGTTAAAAAAGAAATAGGAATAGAGCACCGGAAATGTTAATGAAAATAAAAAGAAATCTCCTCCATTATAGGCAAGTTAAACTCAAATCTGAAAACTTGAGAAGTTAATTATTGAAATAATCACCATAACAAAGTGAGTGTATGAAACCCAGTCGTTTTATATCCTTTCTGAAGTTGTGGGGACCCTTGGAAAAGAATAATTTCCCTTTATTACTGCTACGGTGATATCTCAATCCTAAGATGGTCTAACTTTATAACCAAAATAAGCAAAGTCGAGATACCATCACCAAGTAAGCCAAGGCATGATCTGCTTCAATAAGGCATATATAACTATAATGAACACCTGATCGAAGTCCTAACAAGACTACGGCATATACAACTTGCTTTAAGGTTAATAAAATTTCTTGCTAGCCAGTTTCCTTCAATTTTTCCTTTTTCTTGCTAGCCAGTTTCCTTCAATTTTTTCTTTTTCTAATATTTAAAGTTGTAAATATATGGGTACCATTCCCCCGGAACTAGGCGGGATATACAAAGCAATCTTGCGTGAAGAGTGGGAAGTCATGAATGCTTATTACAAGGAGCACGCAGACCAGGTGCTCTTTCCAATAACAGCAAGGAGAGACACAGCGCTTCACTTGGCAGTGTTCAGCAACAAGAAGAAACCAGTAAAGGATCTCCTTGATATCTTGAAAGGCTTTGATATCCACACGGAAGAGGACACGGAAGAGGACAAATTGATTATTCAAAACGCATTTGGAATGACCCCTCTTCACGAGGCAGCCACCTGTGGAAACTCTAAGGCCGTGGAGTTGCTTATCGAAGCATATCCAGAGCTACTCGGTGTCAAAAATGTATATGGTGAAACACCATTGTTTAGGGCTGCTGTATTTGGTCACACAAAAATATTAGCCTACTTAGCCAAGCTACCAGGGCAGATTGATAATAACAAGAAGCTACTACGGAGACACCGTGAGAGGCCTGATACATCCATTCTTCATGTAGCTGTGCAAGGAGAACACTTGGGTTTTTTTCTCTCATTTTAAACATATATGATGAGTTGAAAATACTTTGATGTTTGGTGGTTTTGAACGTGAATAAACATTAACTTGATTATGTCGTGAGATTATTGCAGATACTGCTCTCCTGTTACTAAGGATGGATGAATCGCTTGGGGAGGCAGTGGACAAGCGAGGCATTACAGCACTTCATCTTCTTGCTAATTTGCCATCTGCTTTCAAGAGTTCATACTCCAAGAGCATGTTCAATACATTCATTTACCACTGTAAGTTCAATGACAAAACTCAAATTTCTAACTTCAACAAAGGAGAAATTGATGGCTTGAATAAGTCATACCAAGTCTCTGTTGCTCTATTAATTTCTTCTTTTGCCGGTACTCAAAACTGTTGATCTATGTTGTTTAATGCAGCCAGCTATGTTAAAGATTGTGGAGGAGATGGCAAGTTCGATAAGAGTGAAGAAGAGGATCAAAGTGAGGAGTAAACTTTCAGCAGTAAAGAGGAAGTTAGAAATGATGTTCTTGGTGGCAATTTAGAAATGTCTAAATTCACAAATTAAAATCCGATTGATTGATGATCAGAGCAGGAATGAAGTTCAAAGCAAGTTAAACTTGGAAAATGAAGCTACATGTTATGGAAGATTGAAGAATGCATAAGCTGGAAGATTGAAGACTGCAGAAGCTGAAAAAGTGCAGCAGGTGGAGATGCTCCAGCTGGGAAATTTGAAGCAGGGTATTGATGTCCAAGGCAATTTTCCACTGACCTGAAGCAATTAATTCTTACAAGTCAACAGTAGCTATTAAGGGAAAATTAAGCTAGTGGAGTTGTGCATCAGTTTTGTTGTTCCGAAAGTAGCAAGTTTCAGTTGTCCTCTTTTTACTTTTACAGCTTTAAACCATGGTTGATACACATGTCAGTTTTTTTTTGCAAAAATATCAACAGTAGTGTTATTTTTGTACTCACTAACCAATGAGAGGATAAAACTTGTCAAGATCCTACTCATTAGCTAGTTTTTGGTTTTATTTTGAGCCATCGGATGTAATCAAGCAACAATTGTGTGAAGAGCTAACTTGAAAAGCTCAAAACAATAGCATTCTCGAAAAAAAAAAGTAGCAGCCTCATTTTGTGAAAAATCTCATTTTCTCCTCTTCATCAATTTTTGCATTTTTCACTTGCTCTTACTGTTCATTTGGTATTGTTACGAATGTGTGGATGTTGAGTGGAATGGAAAAGGGCTTTTGAGAGTGGAAAAGAAGCATATTTGAAAGTGCAAAAATCTCCACCTTTTAAGCTTCATAGTTTCTATTTTGTTCGATTTCTGATACAGAATCCTTACAATATCAGAAAAATACATACTTTGTTGCTATTGATTGACTTTTACAAAGAATACACCAAGTTTATAGATTGCAAAAGATGTTCATCGTGAAAACCATCATTTCTTGAAGACAAAACATTATATATCAGAAGTTGTTGCTGCTGCTGAAGAAGGGCAGACTTGTGGCATTGGAGTTCTGATCTGTTGGAACTCTTGAAGCTCAAATTATTTGCTGAAGTTCAGGAATTGTTGCTGGAGCTTTCAGATCTATCTTCTAGCTTCAGTTCCAAATACTTGAAGGATCCATTGAAGCTTACTTATTCTGCTGCAGTCCTAAAGATTCAGCTCACTTTTCTGGTTCTGTTTTGGAGTTTGAAGCCAAGCATTTGGAGCTAACCAGAATTTCAAACCTTGCTGAAGTCCTTCTCTATTCCAGCTCAACCATCAACAAAAACTCTGCATTTTGTTATGTACATAACGGAGATCTGCTTAGTAATTTTTCCCTTCAGGACGAGTCTCTCTCTCACTTTGATTTATTGTTAATATTTTTTTGTCAATAAAGGCCATAGATAGCGAAGGTGATGCCCATATGGAAATGACGCACAGTCAATAGTTTTATGACTTACATTGATAATTTCAAATCGTTATTATTACTGTTGTTACTATCATACTTGATCTTAATGGTAAAAGGTCCTTGTTCCGTTATTCTAAATTGACCTCATGCTTAAAAGGTTGCAGTTATAATTGTATGTTCGTTAAAAGAAACCAAAAGATATATATGTTCGTTAAAAGTTACAGTTATAATTGTAGGCCTACCGGAAGAAAACGATGACTATAATACAATCTCTCCGACAACCGATTTAGAAAGCGGCAATCGCACTGGGAACCGAATAAGCAGTACTTCCAGCAACTTCAGTTTTAGAAAAGGTACATGGACCTAACACAATCTTTCAGTGAAGTAAGAAAAATATCAATTGATCAGTTCCACCACTTTTCATAAAAAAAACGTAAGATGTTATATTTCGAGTTTTTTGTCCTGCATCCTTTTCTTTGTTCACTGTTGACATTCTATAATTGGTAATTTTGGCAGTGATGAACAGCATCAAACTAGCAATTTGCATGTCTATTTTTGGAGGTAGCTAATCTCTCTCTCCTTTTCATATAAGGGTATCGAAAACTGGAATTGGATCCTTTACGTGTCTCTCTTCATCAACAGGTTGGCCAGTTACGAGTAGAATTCGGGCTGATAAGATAAAGCACGATTCTGCATTCAAAATTGCTAAGTTGCTCATAAAGAAAGATGCCTCCTTGAATCAAGCAATGAAAGTGGTGGACTTCACCACAGAAATTCCTGCAGTAATGTATAAACCGGTCTTGGTAAGAGAGAAAGGATCAGGAGTTGATCATGGAATACGAAATGAAGGAAGCGAAAAAAGAGAAAATGGTCATCACGCTGATCACCAACTACCTTCTCCTGAAGCTCCATTATTGACAGCAACTAGCAGAGGAATCACTGAGATTGTTCACGAAATTCTGAACCATTATCCTCAAGCCGTTGAATATCACAACGACAGGGGCCAAAACATATTGCACGTGGCTGTGATGCACAGGAGGAAGGAGATTTTCAATCTTATAAAGCGTTCTAAGATACCATTGTCGAGGATGTACCATGCTATTGACAGTAAAGGCTTCACATTGTTACACCATGCTGCAGACACCAGGCATTACACTCGAGGGACCATGCCTGGCCCTGCACTCCAGCTTCAGGAAGAGCTTCAGTGGTTCCAGGTGAGTCCCTTAAATTCTAATATCAAGAGTGGACTAAAAGTAATACACGAACTCTATGATAGTAGTTTTGTTCATTGCAATGATTAGAATGCAATTGTCATTATGATTTGTAGCAACTGGCCCCAGATTCATCACCACTATTATTAATATATCATACCAGTACTCATGAAATTGAAATTCAAAATCATTACCCGTATGAAACTTAATTTCGACGGGAATATGGAGAGAAAGAGGGAATAACAACGCCAACTTCACGTCTAATTGTCAAATAAGAAGGATAATCCTAGTCCTTATAGGAAGCAGCAACATACTAAAATATTACACCAGGACCATAGCATTCTTGTTCTCTTCGTTTTCAAATAAAATAATTTGTTTATGCTTGAAGACTAGGTAATTCCTTCTTGTTGTTGCAGCGTGTAAGGCAAATAGTTCCCTCGCATTATATCATGCACGGTGACAAAGAGAATCACAAGTCTCCCAAACAACTCTTCGAAGAGAAGCACACAGACCTACTACAAGAAGCACAAAAATGGACAAAGGAAACCTCTCAGTCGTGCTCTGCCGTGGCTGTCCTGGTGGCCACGGTTGTATTTGCTGCAGTTTACACTGTACCCGGAGGTTCCAATGATAAGGGAGTTCCTGTATTCCTCCATTCTCCTTATTTCCAGTTCTTCACAATCATGGATGTGATGGCTCTGGCAAGCTCGTTGACCTCGGTGGTGATGTTCCTTTCCGTACTCACTTCTCCATTCGAATATGAAGATTTCCTCATCTCTCTCCCTCGGAAATTAACATTTGGGTTCACATTGCTCTTCTTCTCCGTGATGGCGACAATGCTAGCATTTGCTGCTACCATCATACTCGTTGTTCGAACTTCGAAGGATTGGACAACGAGTCTGATAGCAATTGCTGCGTTCCTTCCTGTCTCTGTGTTTGTGCTGATGCAGATGCACTTATATGCAGCATTTATAAGTACTCTGAGTGGTTTGTTTAAGGAGCTGAGAAAGTCTCTTCCTTTTCCTAAGCGTTGTCGATCCCACAAAAGAAAGCAACGTTGAGCCTTAAAAAGTCGTGGCTAACATTAGCGTTGGCTTGTCCATTAATAGATACATCAACGTTGAGATACTTTCGAAAAGAAACAATTGATGAGTGGAGTATGTTTATCTTCAGAACTAATGTTTTAGTTGGTTAGGGGAGCGTGTTTGATGTATAGGATGACACACCAATGACACCATTAATAGATACATCAAGAATGTCTATTATTATATTCTATCCACGAAATAAGGGTGTTTCAAGTAATGAAACTCTTTAATTTCTTTCTAAGCTTATGCCAACGTTGGAAACTTTAGGCATAGGAGGAAAGTTGCCATCTGTTAAACCAAAACTGTTGTGTCAGTTGCGAGGAAACAAAGAAACGAACAATGACTGGTGGAGACTCAAACAATAATCATTAGGAGACTTAGAGAAAATTAGGATTATTTCAAAAAAAGAAGAAGAGCAATTCACATGAGTTAAGTTTATAGTTCTAGGTCAATTCACATGAGTGCCCACGTGTCCATAAAAATTTCTTATGGATATGCAGATGTATGACTCTGTTTGCTACACTAATAAATAACTAATAAAACCAATGTTTAGATTTAAGTTGTCAGAATTTTCGAAAATTAGTCACTGAATTGAAAATTTAATATTGAAATGAAAATATCCTAAAAAGTTTTGTATCGAAGAATTTGTTATCCTTAAGATACATGTACTAGAACTTGATATGTCAAAAATTTTAGTGAAAATAACTCTATTTTTGTGTGCATGCACGTGGGTGTGTTATGATAACAATAATTTTTAAGAAAATAAATATCTTTTTACAAAATCTAAATATTAACAATTATCAAACTATGATCATTTTAAAAACATGTGTATATTAAGTATCATGTTTGAATTTTATATTTAGTAATTAAAAATCTATTAGAAAAGTAATGTACAAAATTAATGTAGGATCAAGTACCACTAGCATATAATGGTGATAACAGTTGAAGACAACTTGAGGAGAAAGTTTAAACTAAAAGGCCCTAAGGACGAGTCCAGATCCTCTGTTCAATTTTATGGTGTCTTATTGTGTCCAATGAATCTTAGTCATTCATTTATGTGGGTCCCATGTAGGTCTCGCATAAATAAATGTGGGTCCCGCATAAATGAATGATTGAGATTCATTAGACAGAATAAAACATCATAAAATTAGACAGAAGATCCTGTCCTCCTAAGGACCCGCTACTTCATTGTTACTAAATAAGCAACGAAAATTGCCACTAACTATGATTCACAAAGACTTCTCTGCTTCTCCTTGCTCCTACCAACTCTTTCAGCTTCTTTTTTACTATTAAGGTCTTCCATCATGATCTTCTTTAGCGTCTTATTTCCCTTCTTTAGTGGTTTATTCCCTCTAAACCATTACTTACTCCCCTTCTCTTCTTGTTGCATTTTCTTTTGCAATTTCTATTCTTTTCCCTCCTCTTTTGGTACATTTGGCCCCTCTTGTCCTAATGTCTTTCTATTCTTCTATTTCCTCTTCAATCCTCTTTTTGGGTTATAAAGTTCTTTTTGGCTCTTTTCTTCTTTTATTGGGGTTCCTAATGAGACTTCTTGATAGTACCATTATCATTTTTGGAGTGGTATTTTGAATTTTCTTTTACTATACCCCTTTCTTTTTTCCCCCTCTAGCTAATTCTACCCTTGACCATTTTAGGCAATTTCGAGTCTTGTGCCTCTCCCACCCCCTGACAACTTTCCCCCTTTGTTTGGCTCTTCTATTCCAACTGTTTATCTTGCCTATCCTCTAATACTTCTCCTTAGCAATTTTCTAGATCCCCTTTAGGCCATTTAAGGATTAATTTATGGCGTTAGGTCTTTGATGATAGAAACTTTATTCATTCACTATTACCCCCTAAACTAGTGATGGTAACTTTATTGTGGCTCATCCTCTGGAGATTTTGAAAGTTGAAATAACCAACTGGGAATTCACCTTGGTTCGATATTTTCTAAATAAAATTTGGTTCAATATTTTCTAAATAAAAGGACCGCATTTCCTCTCATCGATTTCTGATCATCTTATTATTTGAAGAACTTGAGTTTTTCATAATATTTTGATTAATAAAGACAATCTTTTCAACTTCAAATTTGACATAGTATTAACTCCAATAGAGTATCAAAACAAGGTCCTTGGCACTTTAATAATCAACATCCTTTTTTTTACATTAATGAAAGCACAAAACTCTCCTTAAGGATCTAAAACATTGTTAGATTCCTCTATTGATTAATATTTAAATATAACTCTAAAATACCGGATAATAGATATGAGCCACCTTTCAAACTTTATGGGAAAACAGTATGTATGATTTAATCAACTACACAACTGAAGAGAGTTAACTATACTAGAATTTGTGTTATAATTGATCTATAAAATAAACTATTAGAAGCTATTAGATTAATGAGATTAGGGGAGAATAATGAGTTTACTCAAGATAGTAAAGTAGATTCTTACCAATAGAGACCTAGTTTGATCTACTAAGGGAAGAAATAGGTGCTTACTAGTAAAAGGATTGAAAAAGGGGATTATCTTAAGCTTATGAAACCTAAACCTATTGAAGAATATCTCATGAATGGAAGGCAATAAATCAGTTCCTCTCTTGTCAATCTTGATGAGCACCTAATTTTTGTAAGTCAAACTCGAAAATCTTAAAATAATATATTAGAGAGAAATCTTTCCTTATAATAGTGACTTCTATAACTAACCAAGCTGCTTTATATAATAAGAACTTGAAGGCTTCCTTATTGAGTTTATCATTGCTCCAATTAAGGTGAGTACTAAACTAAGTGTTATTACAAATATATGTGACAAGGAGATGACTTTCAACCTATCATTAGGAGGAAATCTAATTCAAAAACTAGGCAAGCAGCTTTAATTCTTCCCATTCACTATGACTATAATTTTTGGGAATGTTAGATGGCTTAATAGTCCCAATAATGCACAATGCCAAGCTTTTCTTTGTTTGTTTTTTAGAAAAAATTTACAAAAATGTGAAATTCTTATGGAACAACTGGACTATCACGTCCAACCATTAATTGCACTATAATGGTATGATAGTGGTGGATTTTGAATTCGATAGATTGAGGTCCTCAACTGTCTAAAAATTTATAAAAACCAAGGTAATCATTCATGTTTCTTTTTTATACTCCTTTAACATTACATTTCAAAGAACCCTTTTTTAGAACACACTAAAAGACATTCACTTTAGAATGAACATAGCCTAGCTCATATTTGGAGACTTTAATAATATAGCTCACTTCTATAAAGTTGAAGGAAATGATTCCTTTAGGAATCACATTGATGAATTCCTCTAATATATCTTTAGCATAAAAGTTACAAATCTTAATATGGAGGGCTACTTTACATATGAAATAACAAGCAACAAGGAAGATAGATTTACATGAAAAAGATTAATAGGACCTTAATTAATTGCATTTGGCTTACATCCTTTCCTAAAACAAAGCTTTGTTCACTAGTCTTCTTTTTTATGATCATAGCCTAATGGAAGTTTATAATCTAGACAATTTGATAATCAGTAGCTCTAGATTTAGATTTAACAATTACTTGTTGAGCTCAAAGGTGTTGTTAGGTTATGATTAAAGGTCCTAGCTTCATATGTCATGGTTATAAAGCCTTCTTATACTTAAGGAAACTACAAAGGATTAGAGATGAACTTAAGGCTCTAGATTCCAAAACCTTTAACAAAACATAAACAAAGTTGTTATAAACTGAATAAAACTTACAATAACTTAGAATAACCTTTTTTGTGTTCTTTTAGATGTTAACAAATAGGAAGAGGAGACATATGTATTAAGGAACTGTACACAAGCAGTTAAAACCAATTATTTAATCTTAAAACAAAGATTAAGGATATAATGGCTAAGTGATGGTGATAGGAATTCAAGGCTCTTCCATAATTCAGTTCTATCAAGAAAGAATTATTATAGATCTACTTCCATTCAAATTGTGAAGACCTCTTGATCTCTTCTCATTTTGATTTGTTGCTTGGAACTTATAAGTTTTAGTATAATTTTCTTGGTTCTTCCTATTTATGCTCCTTTTTAGTGCCTATTCTAAAGTCCTTCATTTTTTAGCAAATTTCTTCTGATGAAATCAACTAATCAAACTTATTATTACCTTAGATGTTGAACAAGCCTTATATCTGCTCAAGCCTAATATGACTTTAGGTCCTAGTGGCATCAATTCCTTTTTCTTCCAATAAATTTATCCATATGCTAAAGTTTTTATTATTGAAGCTATAATGGAATTTTTTAATTAAAGGAAGATAAGACCTTTATTACTCTTATCCTAAGGAACCTAACCCCTCTTCTTTAAAGGACTATAAGCCAATTCTTACTAGAATATAATATGCAAATTTATCTCAAAGATTTAAGCTTTTAGACTCAAATTTGTTTGCAGTAACAACATTAGTTTGTCTCAAAGAGCTTCCGTTAAAGGAAGGCAAATCAAGGATAACACCTTCATTGCTCATTATCTTCTCAATAATTATGGTAGGAAAAACTCTGGTAAAACTTAAGTCATTAAGGTTGATTTTCATAAGGCCTTTAATTCCATCAATTGGAATTTTATTCTTTACATTCTTTTTGCTTTTCAATTTCCCTTTTGATTTATTTGTTGGATTGAGAAATATAGCTCCACTGTCTCCTTCAGTGTCATAGTGAATGGAGAACCCATTAAACTTATCCAAGGTGTTATATGGGTAAAGCAAGGTGACCCCAGTTCCCCTATCTTTTCACCTTAGCTATGGAGATCATAAACATGTTAATTGGGCATATGATTAAATGAAAAGAGAATCATGTTTTACCAAAAGTGTTGGAAACTTAGAATTTATAATTTATTCTTTGTAGATGATTTACTTCTCCTTTCTAGGGTTGATCCTAATTCCAGTAATGCCTTAATGATATCCTTGCACACTTCTAAAGGGCTTTTGGGGAACTCATCATAAATAAAGGTAAGAGTTAGCTCTTCATTTCTTCTAGCACCTTTTATCTAACTGCTCTTTGTCCTAATTAATAGATATGTAACCTAGTAACACCCTTCACTTACTCCGGCATTCCAATCTTTTATAAAAATATTTAAAACATACTTTTAACCATTAATTGAAAGGATCAAGAAGAGGAAAAATAAATAACATAACAAATTTTTAGTTTTTGCTATGATAACTCAATTAATCAACTTAGTCATTAATAGTCTGGATGTTTACGGAGGGTTTTTATATAATGCTTCCAAAGAATCTAATCAAAACTTTAGATCAAAAATGAGAAAATTCTTATATTTTGGGGACATCATAAAGAGATCATTAGCAAAAATTAAATGCGCAAAACATTTCTCACTTAAATATGAAGGAGGATTAGGCATTATTCCTATTAGAATCACCAATAAAGTGATGTTAATCAAGCATATGTAGAGAATTTTAGTGTATAAACAAGCTCTGTAGGTTAGATGGATTCATTATCACTATATAAGTTGGAATACTCTTAGGATAAGGGAGTTGGTAAGGTTGGAGATCAAAAACAAGATTAGAGATGGCTCTATCATTAACTTTTAGCATGAAAATTGACAAATATAAGGCCTTTAAGCAATATTGATAATTTCATCTCATTTATAATGCTTATTCTAGATACTGCCTCTAGTAGAGATGTATTAGTCTTATCTTTATAACCTCACAGATAAAGACAAGTATAAGATTATAGCTATTACTTTTTCTTCTTTTGTTAACACCATCACATCATATTCTTTTTAGTGGCTAATACAATTGTCAAGGTATTTTTCCAATAATTCTTATAGACTTAGCTAAAGGAGCCTTACTTCTAAGGTGAGATAGATTGGTTTAATCAATTCTTACCTAGATTTTTCTTTATGCTTTTGTTAGATTAGAAACAAAGACTTAGCACACCTGATATAATTAAAGGGATTCATAATCTTTGTACTAGCTACTTATTATACAATCAAGAACTTGAGACATTAAAACACATCTTATTTCAGTGCTCCTTAAGCTTCATATGGAATGAAATATTAAAGCTATGCAACATTGCCTCAACTCCGAAAGACCAGTTTGGGGTTATCTCTTGGCTTCCTTAGCTATAGAACATGGTTAAAAGGGATCAAACTATCCTTAAGATTGCTCTAAGTAGTGTGGTATATTCCTTATAGAGGGAAAGAATCTTGAGAATTTTTCAACAAAGGTCTTCACATCAAAGAATATTGTTTGTCCAACTTAACAACCAAATTAGGGAACAAATAATGGTCTATAACATCCACACTAAATTTTGTAAGTCTCTTGCCATCAACTAGGGTATTATCATTCCTCACTTATTATAGATATATCCATTTTAAAAAGACTTTAGAAGCCTACTATCTTATTCAGGGGTTTTTCCTTCCAAGTAATATTTAATTACCCAATGAAGCTTGATCTAGTATCTTCAACTTGCTAGTATGCTTTAGGAGCTCTTTCATTTCCAGTTCTATTCCTATCTATCTTCCTTAATGCTCATAATTGTAAGTTTCTTTCACATGTATCTCTAATTATCCTTCTATATTGGAAGTTTTTTTAATCTTGGCCAACTTTACTTGTAATTAACATTATTCTTTAATACAACTTCATTTTATCAAAATAATAATAATTTAGTATTGAGTAAAACACATAAAATATTCTTAATTCTTAAAATGATTTGGTCTTGAAATTTTTATATGTTAAATTTCTTTTACAATTTATTACATATATATACAATTATTTTCATTAGGACGTAACAAATGACATATTTTAATAAAAGCAATTTATGTTTAAAAAAATATGAAAGAATACTTATAAAAATGAACTTATATAAATTATTTTTAATAAATGTTCTTATAATATTAAGATAAAACATATTACTATTATTTTCCACCATTCAAAATAAATACATTTATGAAATCAAGAAGAAAATATTTTAATGAAATCCTTTTGTAAAATCAAATAATTAATTTAATGAGTTTATATGTTCAATAAAGTTGTTTGCATTAATTTTTAAAATGTGCAATAATTTAGTGTAAATACTCTCCTTAATATTAAATATATTTTCAAAAAATAATATCAATAGTTTCAAAACAACAATATATACAATTTTGGTATTTTAACATCTCATTATTTATATGTTTAGTGCTCACACAAATATATAATATTAAAAAATTTTATACTTCTATCAATATATATTTTTAAAAGAACTAAACTAACTTATGTTGAATAATTCTTGAAATCATAAGATAGCAATATTCTAACTTCTTTCATCCTTAGCCATTTGAGTTCTTCTCTCCTTTAACCTCTATTTTTTTTCTTGAAATTTTTATTGTGCAGGAATCACCTAACATTCCTATATAGTTTCTTTCCTTTTATAGAATGAAACTAGTTGTCACTCTAAGTTTTGTTGGCCAATTAGAACCACCTTCTTATTTTAGAACTTCTTAAGGTGCTCTTCCTGGTAACAACTGCTTTGCTATTGTTGGGTTCTCTCCTCCTCCTTGCTCTCTACCTTCCATCCTTATTTTGGTGCACATGACATAACTCTTTTTATGATTTGTTTTTGTTGATTTTATCTCCCCTATCTTGTTTCATATCTATGTTCCTCTTTCCATCCTTTACCAACTTCTTTCTTGAATATTTGTCAAAAGAATAAAATGGACATCATTAATAGAAAATATTCTTCTATAAAGTTTACAACTTCTTACAACTATTAACCCTTTTTTTCCCTTTAACTATAGAATGATACACCTTAATCTTTGGGAATAACCATTTTTTGTTAAGCACCTTGAGTTTTTTTAATTCTCTACTTCCTTAAATCTTGTTTTACACAACTGGTATTGTTAGCCTTTATAAGCTCCATGCATTCCTCATTTTCGTACTCATTCAAACATGGTTTTCTCTTGATACAATTACTTTCCTAACTAGTTCCTTAGTTTTAAGGTTAAGAATGATAGGCCCCTATCTTGTAATGACTAGTTGACATGCCTTGTACTCCACGGTGAATCTCCAGTCTATATCCGAGTCAGCTGAAAAGTTCCCGTAAAGCTAAGCCTATTGCCCTTGTTAAGGAAAATCTTCAATTCATAATAAAAAATGCAAACAGCAGAGTTTTGTTTTTCAGTTTAATAAAAATTTCAATAGCACAACGACTATATTTTGACATCCCAAAAATTTCAAAGTCCCTATAAAAGTTCAAACACTTCTATTATCACATCAATTTCTTAACTCCAAATTGTAGAATTCAAATCCCCTCATATAAAGTCTTAAACAGTTACATCAATAAACTTTGAAAAGCTAAAACAACGTCATGCATCCCATTTAAAAACCTTTATACACATCCATTCTTTATACAAATGTACTTTTCAAAGTATGTTCAAAGATATGAAATAGTTCTAAAAGTACGTACAAGGCAAATTAAAAATGACCATACAGTAGACTTGAAGAAGTTGATTACTCAAGAGGTGGAGTCCCTGCTATTGAAGCTCTTGAGCATGCACCTGGGAGGTTTTATTTAAAAATAAAAAATAAAGGGTCAGCTAAACAAGCTCAACGAGTGTTATTGGCTTCCAATAAAAAACATTTATACAAACATTAACCTCCATAAAAGAAAACAATTTCTTTTCTTTTCAAGTAATGATCAATTTTCTTACAAAACACATTCTTTTCTTTTCATAAGATTAATGCATATGTAAAACAAAACATGTAC
>JANITW010000003.1:43616899-43632610 GCA_027564335.1 Erythroxylum williamsii
GAGGAGTCTGAATCTCCTCAGGATGAAAAACAATAGGTGTAGGAACAATAACACGATCCTCTCTAAAATCAACAACACGAGACTCATGCCTTTCATTATATTCCATGTCCCCTTCAAAATAGACAGCCCGATCTGATTCAATGACTCTAGTAGTGTGATTGGGACAATAAAATCTTGAACCTCTTGAGCCAGTACAATAACCAATAAAGTAACCTGAAATAGTTCTAGGATCAAGTTTCTTCAACTGAGGATTATAAATCCTCACCTCAGCCTTACAGCCCCAAAAATTGGTATCCTTAAAGAAACAGATTCCGAAGACATTTTTCTATCTCTCCATAAAATTGGTATCCTTTGGTATTGATTTGAAAAAGATTCATGGAGAGAAATTGAGGGAATTGATTGGAAGAGCATGAATTGGTTGTGTTACTGAACACACTTTGGATATTTTTATAGCAAATCTTGATCTATAAAGCTCTAATTGAGATGGTTTTTGCCTCAAATTAAACTAGAGACTTATAGCTACAATTGTGTTGCAGAAGTCAAATTGTAGTTTTGGTGATTAATTGGTGTAGGCATACCATCACTAGTGGGATGATGGTTAATGAGGGTTCTTTGAAATAACCCTTCAAGGTAATATGCACGCTCACGTTTTATTATATTCAAAACGATAGTTGGGCTTCGAAAACAAGATCCATCATTTATGGTATCAGAGCAAGAGTTGGGTTCCGAAATCGGTGCCCAATAGTCCGCCTAACATTTTATCTTGAAAAGATCAACTAGTTCCCAAACTATATTTCTTATCATTGAGTCAATTTCATCCCTCATGTCATCCATCATCTCTTTGTGATTAGGTAAATCAACATCCTCTTGAAAAGAGGTTGGTTCTTCTATTTCCAAAGAAGTACAAAGGAATATTTCCTCTTTGATTTAAAAATATCGTCAAGGAATTCTTCCACACTCACTTCTTTGGAGTCTAGGGCCTACATTTGTCTGTCCTGTTCAGAATCTCTCCCTCTATCTCTTGGAGATGTGGGGTCCTAGTCATGTTGAGAACCACTCCCACTATCCCCTTAAGATGTGAGATTTTGAACATGTAGACTATCTATATGTTCTTGGTTTAGAGATTGAAGATGAATCTCGTTCTCGATTTGGTTCTCTTAGGTAAGAAAAGTCTCGGTGACTTGGCGAGTAACCAAATTCTCCCCCTCACTGAAAGTATCCTGTTATAACTCATGCAAATCTAGGTCCTTTTTTATTTCACCTATACATGGAAACTCATCCTCAAGAAACTCCACATTGCGAGAAGCAACTTCAGTCATGCCACCATTCTGGTGCTCACCAAACATGACATATCCTTTAGAATGTTTGGGTTATCTTATAAACACCATTTTAGTGGCTCTCGAAGCAAGTTTCCCATGTTTGTGAGTTGGGATGTGTGCATAACTAGTCGAACTCTATAGGCGCAAATGATCTAAAGAGGGCTTTCTTTCATTCCATAACTCATATGGGATAGCGAGTACACTTTTACTTGACACACAGTTAAGAATATAAGTTGTCGTGAGCAACGCATCTTCCTAAAAACTAATTGGAAGACGAGTATGTATCATCATTGACTTGACCATGTCAAGCAATGTTCGATTCCTACACTCCACAATACCATTTTGTTGTGGAGTTCAAGGAATTATTAGTTTTCTTATTATACCCTTTTTTCACAAATTTTTTTGAACATATTAGGGATAGTTTGGATTTTTCAAATATATTATAAAGGGATTACAGAGTAACTTGAGCAACATTCACAATCCTAGATTTGATATAAGTTTTCACCCTATCGTTCAAGGCCTTACTGGCAAACCCATTAATGCACATTGTCTCATCAGTCAAACCAGCACTAACCCAAGTCTCAATGTTGTTTTTATACCACCGAAAGTCCTGACCTTTGGAACTACTATGCATGCTCTCGAGCTCTTTGATGGACTTGCATTAAACAACCACATCCAACAATTGATTTTCTACCACATCAAAAAGAAGAATTACAAGAACATAAGCAAAAGATAGAAAAATTAAGTCCAATCAAGCATCATCAGTAAAGGTAGAAAGCAAAATCAAAGAAAAGAGAGGCATTGGCTTGGCTTAAGCGAGAGTAAAGCCAAGACCCTTAGATTTTATTAAAACATAATTGAATTAGTCATGGAACAAAATAAGAACACCTTTAGCGGAGGAGGTGATGTGATGCCCAAAAAATGGTGTTTTATACCAACTCATCAAATCCTTATAATTTCTATTAGTTCTATTAGTTACTTTCTCTTGAGAAACAGATTCTCTATTTTAATTATAATATTTTTAACATATTTTATTAAATCTATTCACACATTTACGTAAACTTTAAATAAATATGTAAATAAAATTTAACGTGAGACAAATTTTGAAACTGAGAATTTCATATGCTCTAAGCCTACCAAGCTAAATTGATTGATGTGTTTCTCTCGTTTATGTTAACCGGCCATTGGGGTTAACCGGCCATTGGCCTTGGCGGCAACACGTGTGTTACGGTGGATTATTGCTAAATCCCAGAAGCCCCTGCGAAACCGAAATGAGGAATGCTTTTTCAACGCAGCCCTCCATTGTTTCCGACAGCCTCGTGCTCGTGCCTTTCAAGATCCACCAAATTGTCTACCTCCTCATGGCTGCACAAGCAATCTTCTTGTGTCTCTCTTCTCAGGAAGTGCACTTCGTTGATCCTGCTGAAGCAAGTCCAAGCCCACATCTTCCGACTCGGCCTTCACCAAGACCACGACGCCGTCGGCAAGTTCCTCGTCTGTTGCACTGTACCATCTCGCGGGGACGTGTATTACGCGGAGAAAATATTTAACTACGTACCTAACCCGTCTTTGCTTATGTACAACCTTATGATTAAAGCGTTTGCAAAGAAAGGTAACTTTAGAAGATCTCTGTTTCTGTTTACTAAGTTGAGGGAAGGAGGGTTGTGGCCTGATAATTTCACTTACCCGTTTGTTCTTAAGGCTGTTGGCTGCTTAGGTAAAGCTTTAGCGGGGGAAATGGTTCATGGGTTTGCGGTGAAATCTGGAGCTGAGTTTGGCATTTTTGTGTGCAACTCGCTCATGGACATGTATCGTCAACTGGGTCGAATTGATATGATGAAGAAACTGTTCGATGAAATGCCTGACAGAGATATTGTTTCCTGGAACGTACTAATTTCTGGGTATGTTAAGAGTATGAGATTTAAGGATGCGATCAGTGTTTTTTGCCGCATGCGAACTGATACTAATTTAATGCCTGATGAGGCTACAGTGGTTAGCACACTTTCCGCTTGTGCTGCAGTGGAAGATTTGGAACTTGGAAAGGAGATTCATTGCTATCTAAGACATAAAGTTGGATTGACCTCTATTATTGGCAATGCCTTGCTGGACATGTACTGTAAATGTGGTTGCTTGACTATAGCTAGGGAGGTTTTTGAAGGGTTGCCTTACAAGAATGTCATTTGTTGGACTACTATTGTGTCCGGCTATGTAAAATATGGGAAGTTGAAGGAGGCTAGAGAGTTGTTTGACAGGAGTCCTGTGAGAGATGTTGTTCTCTGGACTGCCATGATAAATGGCTACGTACAATTCAAGCGGTTTGATGAGGCAGTGGAACTTTTTAGAGAAATGCAAATCAAAAAGGTTAAACCAGATAAATTCGTGGTAGTCACCCTACTTACAGGTTGTGCACAGATGGGAGCCTTAGAGCAGGGGAAGTGGATTCATGGATATATAGACGAAAACAGAATTCCTCTGGATCTTTTTGTGGGTACTGCTCTTATAGAAATGTATGCCAAGTGTGGGTACGTTGAAAAGGCTTTGGAAATCTTCAGTGGGTTGAGAGAGAAGGATAGTCCCTCGTGGACTTCAATAATCTGTGGGCTCGCCATGAATGGGAAGACAGGCGAGGCTTTGAAGATGTTTTCCGAAATGAAGCAGGATGGGTTTCAACCTGATGACATTACGTTTATTGGTGTTTTAAGCGCGTGCAGTCATGGTGGACTAGTCAATCAAGGCCGTGAGGTCTTTAAATCCATGAAAAATACGTACCATATGGAGCCAAAATTAGAACACTATGGTTGCTTCATTGACCTACTAAGTCGAGCTGGAAAGTTGGATGAAGCAGAGGAGTTGATAAAGGAGCTACCAGATGGAGAAAATGATGCCATAGTTCCAATTTATGGCTCGTTACTTAGTGCTTGTAGAATCTATGGGAATGTAGAGATGGGTGAGAGGTTGGCTAAGCGTTTGTTGATGATAAAATCAGGGGACTCTAGCATTCACACACTCCTCTCCAACATCTATGCATTTTCAGACAAATGGGAAGACGTGACGCAAGTGAGAAGGAACATGAAAAGTCTTGGAGTTAGAAAGATGCCTGGTTGTAGCTCTATTGAAATTGATGGTATTGTACATGAGTTTGTTGTCGGGGATTCGTGTCACGCAGAAATAGCCGATATATATTACATGTTGGATAGAGTGAGTAAACCATTGGTGGATTTGGTAGAGAATGAAACAGAGAGCAATGATGTATTTGCGAAATATTCCTGACCAAATTCTTTTGGAATTGCGCGGTATTGGAATAACCTTTCACCCCATATATATTCTTTTAGCACTTCCTCTTTTTCTTCCTCATCTATTAGCATCCTTTCTTATTCACCACCTTATGCCCGTGCCCCTCCATAAGCACCCAAATCTCTTTTATCGTAGGGTTAAGTAGTACTTCAAACATCTAAATGTACCTAAAGCATCATGCAGACACATGTATAACAAAATCTGTACCACTTACTATTTTAAATTTCTTGTAACGGTCTTATTACTTTAATATAAATTATTCAAGTTTATTTAAAGAATTAAATGCAAAGATTTACCATTTGCTAATTCAATTAAGTGTAAATATGTGCAAATAACTTTTGATACTATTATCTTTTATAATTGAAAGCATTCTTTACCAATTTATAAGCAGAATTATTATCAGTCATGATTTTTATTGGTTCAACTTGATTTAAATTGAGCTTCAACTATGACAGATTCACATTTAAAAAGAGATTATGGATTGTCTCTTTGCAAACAAGAGATTGCATTATTTTTCAAGAAGAAAACAAATCTAATAATACTTTTTTATAATCAAGATCTCTCCCAAAATTACTATAATTAAAACTCACTAAATTATTTTTTTTGTAAAATGAGTAAAATATATTATAGTTAATTGTACTTTTGAGATATTGAAAAATTCTCTTGGTCGAACTTCATAAGGCATTTCCATAAATTAACTAACAAGTTCAGCTGCAAATAAAATAGGTAATTTTGTGCAAGTCAAATACATCAAGCTTCCCACAAGACTTATAAATAACGATAGATTTACACTCTCTTTTGTATAAAACTTGAAAAACTTTATCCTTCACTCTATAAGAGTATTAGCTGACTATCTAACATATTAACCTTCTCTCTGATTCACCTTTGATATCTTTTTCAATCTTGTGCACCATTTGTCTCCAATAAAAGATAAACAAGTTTCTACATGTCAATCACTTATATGGCTTGGATTTTCTCGATCATGAAATTAATCTACCTTTCATTCTTATTATTAGCTTGAAAATTTAAATGCATAATGTCTTTAAGTAGACAAAAACAACTGACGATTGTCACAAAATTTACCAAGTTTTTGATATCCTCGAAGTCCCATGTTTGTTAGTGAAGATGTAGGGATGATGGGGTAAGGTTGGTAAAGAAGAATCATTTCTTTTTTCTTTCATAACCTCCTTTTTTCTTCATCATTAAATATGTAAGAAAATCGTAAGATCTTTATACATAATTTTTCCCATACAAATTTCGTATTATTTTTTGGTTGTTTGCAAAACTAAAGAGAAAAAAAGAAGGAACTTTTTATATTCATAATCATAGGATCCTTTTTTGATACTTAATTTCGTCCTAGACAATTTTTAATAGTATTATTTTATTGTTTGCAAAATTGAAGAGAAAAACGAAAAAAAGAGAAGGGATTTTTACTTGTTGATTCTATATTCATCATTGGTATAAAATTGATTTTATCACATGTTAATTTTAATTGTTTTAGTTATGTGATTCAACTTTTGATTTAAAGGTTCGCGTAATCAAATTACATGTATTTTTTTAAGTAACTTGATTTCTAGGCAATATTTTTTATTTTTAAAATTTTAGGTTAACTTATGAATATAATTGAAAGTTGAGCTAAGAATTCATATTAAGGAAACTTTAAACTAAACAGATAAAAATAAATAAAAAAAGAGCTAGTATGTTTTAGCTTTCATTAAACCAAGCAAACTATTTACTTAGTATGTTTCTTTTATCTTAGTCTCTCTTTTTTCAAAATAATATAATCATCAAATAGACCTTAGATATCGATCTGAAGACATCACATTAGACATTTTGTTTTTGAGATTTAGAAAAAAAAATCTTGAGCACTCAACTACATATATTTTTTTTACTCTTCAAAACATTTTAATTCATTCCCAAATAAATCATAAAGGATGTATGAGAAATTTTTTTAACATATGAGATTTGAGAGGCTAGAGAGAGTACTTGAATGAATGAGTATATTGCATAAGTTTTAGTTCATTAGCATGAGTAGTAGATGGAGATTTTAAGTTAAATGATTATGCAATTACTTCAATAATAATATGCAATTACTTTAATAATAACAACAACAATAATAACAACATTTGAATATGAATCCTATTGAGATACTAGGTATGGAGAGGTCTAAAAGCAAGAAACCTTACCCTTAGTTAGTAATGGGGATGTTTCTAAAAGTCTCAAGGAGAAAAAAAAAGTTTTTGAAAAAATGATTAGAAGAAAAAAATTTCCACATACATAACAAAATATATGCATAAATAATAAAAATAAAAATAAAAATGAAAATAAAAATAAAAACAATGATAAAGTAAGTAAATAAATAAACGGAAAAGAAATAAAATAGATAATTAAATAAAATAAATAAGCAATTGAAAAAATAAAAGAAAAAATAAATAAAAAAATAACTAAAAGAGCAAGTGCTACAAACAAAAGTATTTAGGTTAATTAAAATACATAATAATTAAAGGAATTGAAGGAAAAGTTTCAAGGTTTTGCAATTATTTCATTAAGATAAATTGCTTAAGGTGCATATTGTGATGATTTTTCTAGATCTTGAGCAAGATTTATAAATGTTTCCTCTTGACTTATGTTAAAATAAGATGAATGTAAAAATTCTTTCGTTCCTGAAAAAATGTTATATAAAGGATTCCTCTTCATAAATTAAAGGAAGAAAATAGTAAATTTGCAAGGGAAAAATGAGGAATGGACATAGACTAAGAGTTGTTTAGCCGAATCACTATAAATAAGATTTATCTTTCTTTTCCTATTCTCTTTTATTATTATTGTGTTTGCTTTGTAATTGCCTTATATGAATTTATTATAATCATTTATTAGAGTAGGTAATATATTTATTATTTTTTAAATAAGGGGAAAAGTGAACATAGATACTTAACCCTCCTCTCTTGTACTTTCTAAGGATCAATAATATGTTTTCATAATTATTTCTCAAACTTGGAGTCCTAGGTCTCATGCTTATATATACATGTACAAAGTCGTTATTTCTCTTTTAGATCATTTGGCTCCACTTTTATTTTTTGTTATAATTTCTATTTTGTTTATTGATTTTGTTTTCTATTTTAAGAAAATAAAACTTATCTTTATATCAATGGAGTTATACTTTTAGTATTAGTATAAATAGAAGTTAGAGATAAATTAATTTTATAAAATATTTAAGTAAGTAATTTTATTTTAATCTCTTATATATTATTAGTAATAAATATTACTAATAAGTTAATTATATTTTATTAAAAATAAATAACTAAACAAGTAAACATTACATAAAATTTTATTTATAAACTAATATTTGTTATTTATTAAAACTAATATTGTTACAATCAAAACAAATGTTTACAAATTTAATAAATTATGAATTTGAAAAGAAATGAAAACCAAAAATTCAATGAAAGAAGTTTATTTAGTAAATATGAAAAAGGGTGAGCTGAACTAAACATGTCTATAAGTGTAAACCATATATGTAATGCATGAAATGTTCTACTTTAGATGTATATGATGATGTTTTACCATTCTTATATAGGAATGCACTTAACCATTGGTAATCTTATAAACGGTGTCATATTTATGAATATGTTTTTTTGATGACAAACGATTATCATGTTTTACCATTCTTATATAGGAATGCACTTAACCATTGGTCATCTTATAAACGATGTCATATTTATGAATATGTTTTTTGATGACAAACGATTATCTTACCACTAGATGAACTACACTTTATTCCGTATCTATCACGTAGATTCCTTTGTTTACTCAACAAAGTGTGTAATTTTTTTTCTTTTGTTAAACCTCTCAAAGGATGCTCTCAAATCCATAATATCTTTTCTAACTGTCTCATTCTCATGCATTATGCTACTATCTTTAGTCTTATCCAATGATGCTTATGCTTTGACTAACTCATTTTCAATCTCTTGTTTTCTCTTATGCATATCTAACACATTTCGATTTTTCTTACATTTTGAGGATGATCAAAAACTCAGAGTGCTAAATGCTAACAAACTCATCATATGCACAAAATCATCATTATTATTATCATAAAAGTTACCTCATTATTATATCGTATATAACACATGGTCACCACTCCATGCTCAAATTCTTCTTCAGAATTACTTATGTTATCCCATGTAACTTCCAAGGCGTCTCTACTTTCATATTTTCTCTTAATATGCTTCTTTAAGTTTAGGAGTTTAATGTTCACATGTTATGGTTTCATATATTGATAAAAAAATATTAGTTTTATGCTTTAAAATAAATTTTACCTTTGCCTTTGATGTCTCTTCTTTTGACAAGCTCTTTGTTTAAGTAGTTCTTGAAATCATTTGTAACTTATATAATGTAATCATCATCACCTTCGTTATATGGATTTTCCTCTTCTTCTTCACTTTCATGTTTTTTCTTAAAAGAAGAAAGGTAATAAATTAAGACACCAAAAGAAATCATTTTACAATAAAATCAATAGCTAAAAGGGGATATTGGGTCCTTATTAAGAATAAACTAAGTTATTACAAAGCCTTGGAAAGATAATTAAATGTTTTGAGCTAAAACTAAAGAATAATTATTTTAAAGTCCAATATCTCGAAGTAGAATGGGGGAGAACTTGAACTTAAGTATTCTATTTGATGTATCACTATGGAATTATAATGTTTTAAAGCAAACTTAAAATTGGTTTTCAGTCTGGCATCTTTTTATTATAGATAAATGTTATAGTTGATAGTAATATCTACACCAATATTATAACATATTTCTTTCTCTATAATGATCTTGCTAATTCAGTTTACCATTTTATATAAAAGATTTGAATGTCCTGGACTTCAATTTGGAAGACCCTTAGGCTTATTTCCTTCCATATCACAAAGATATTTTAAACTAAAACAAGTTTGAATATATTTAAATCTCCTTTATGTTTTTATTTGACATGCTTAGCCTATTTTACTATCTTTGACTAGTTATTTTTCATACATTAAGCCTTATAAAGTCACAAATTTTGATTTCAAAAGGTATTTAAATCAAAACAGTTTAAAAAAAAGGTGGTTCAAAGGTTCCTGGAACCTGGTTACATAACTTGCAATTGATTTTGCTAGTGAAGTTACCTTTAAACTTATCCATTGTTCTAAGCCCATATATCATCACTATCCATAAAGGTAAATGAAGCTTTACCTAAATTTTTACTAAACCTGGCTATCTTCCTTTATAGATCTATCTGCATTGGCGCTTTTAAGATTTATATACAAGTTTTATTTGAAAAGGATTTAGATCTATGTCTTTTCCATATGATTTTATCTTCAACCTTTGATTAGGTCTTTTGGAAGGGATGGAATCCATGATTGAAGAAAATGCTCAGTATTTATAGTACTAATCATCACTTGAGAGGATCACTTACACTTTTTCCTATAAAAGGGTTATACGTTTGAGGTTCTCAAATTTATGAATTCTGTATAGAGTTCCTTGATCATTCTAATTGTCAAATCAAAACTAAGTTGATTTTCCATTATTAGTAATGATTTTCATATCTTAGAAAATTCTCTCATTTTAATATATGGTTAAGACTCTAAAAGTTATTTAGCTTAGTTTTAATACCCTAAAAGTTCATCCCTTTATAATGTAAGTGTGGATCCATTTGACTCAAATTGACTCCTAAAATGTAAAATGTTCTATATCCTCTTTAATATTAACACCTTTATATTGTTCCTTACAAAGTTAATGCCTAGGCTACCCTTTTTGTTAAGTTTACAAAACTCAAACCATTTAATTTTAATCATAGATAAGTTATCTCCAACAACCTCAAATTATACATTTTTAATAACACAAGTAAAAAATTTACGCTCCATTAAAAATTTAAAAGTCTAATTCTTAATTTGAATATGAATTAATGACAATTAGGTGAAAAAACCCTAAAGATTTGTTTAACTTTAAATCCATATGATAATATAATAAGGAAAATGGTTTACATTGTAACATATCACTCCAATAAAGCATATTCCCAAACATACTAGAGGATAATTGAGAAAATACTCTATGGAAATGATACATTAGGAAAATAAAAATTAACTTACTCTTAGACATCGAACAATCACAAGCATTCAAAACATTCATTTAACAGAGTTTATTCCAAAATTTCCATCTATGTTGACATTTCACCTGTGGAAAAAAATATTTAAGTGAAAATGAGAAGAACGAATGTATGGACCATTAACTGGTTTTCGTATATGTCCTTGTTAAGATATTTGAACAAGGTAAGCTGACACATCAATTTAGAGTTTAATCTTAGTACAAAATGTGTATCATGATATGGGATGCTAATGTAAAAGACTCTAACTAGACTCCACAGATTCAACTGATAAGACCTTTGAGCCATTTTTGCCCCTAAAATGTAAGTACTAAACTTCTACTACATCGTTTTGGTAGTTAGAACTCCCCTGAACCTGAAAAAAACAAAGTTGCAATTTTGATGAGTTTGAGAACTCTGTGAGTGAACCATCATCGATGCACTCACACAAGTCATATCACAAAGACAAGTTATATCACAATTTATTATACTTCAATAAGTACATCATATAAGTGAGTGTTGCATATCACATCATATTCTCTATTGACTTCAAACGTATTTCACTATTTCAAATTAGTTCATTTAATCATTTAAATTCAATCTTATTATGTATGTAAGGATGCAAATGTCAATGCACATGTGTTTTCATTCTCATTTTGTTTTGTTATGATCAAGTGCCTATCAACGTAATATGTTGTCCCATACCACTTATGGGTACCTAGTCCACGGCTAACCCGTACCCCTTGTGGATACCAAGTCCATGTTATCAAAGCCTAAGGCTCTTTTTCATTATTCTTAGCTCAAGGCTTTTTCCTGCATGTCGGTCACTTTGATCACAACTTCTTTATCTGATCATATATTTCAATATGGTGAGATGCATCATGTCATATGTTATGTTTTCATTACTTTTTCATTTTTGTGTGCTCATGCCATATAACTGACTCCTCGAACCTAAGTCCAACATTTATCAATCAACTGTACATGCATTTTATATTAAACATACAATTCATAAAGAAGCACCTATATGTGAGTTCGCATCTAAATTGACTCACATTACTCTCCAAATGCTATTGCCTTGATGTTCCAGCAACATCTAGATGTTGATGATCACCTTGCATGACTATCGTCATGCAATGCTTTGAACTAAATATACATATTAATCCAGACTTAAGTGTTAAATTGTTTACCTTTCTCAATTGCATATGCTCATTAATAATTCTTTGGTCGTTCAACTCTGTAACTAAGCCTAAGTATGTTTTCATGAAAGTCAAACTATTACAAGTTCGGTAGGTTTTATTTGAAAACACATTTTTATTTTTTATTATTTATGAACATGTACTTAGTCTTTTTACGTTGAGGTAAACATTGGTAATGAATGTCGATCTAGTTACTCAACTAAGTCTTGTTTTTTATTAAGTTGCTTGGTTGGAACATCATTCTAGCCTTTTTACACGAAGGCATACATTTATGATTCGTGTCAATATGATTATTCAGCTATATCACGTTCTCAACTAACTACTAGCTCTATTTATAACCCAAAGGCCAGCAAAATAGTTAGTTATTTAAAGAATAACATTTTTTAAAATTGCCTACCTTGTTCCCTAGCTACTCGTTTCCATGAAAAATACTAGGAAAGCTACTTAGGTTAAGAAGCCTTAAATTATGAATGAATGTGACAATTTAGAGGGCTACATTTAAACACTAAATCCTAATTAAGCAACAAATTTAATCAAAGAACCCCCATTTTACTAATTCTACAAGCTAATAATTCTCTACAACCTACTAGATCATGTTCAAAATTAAATCAATTTTGATTCATCTAAGCCTTTGACATATTCACACGATTCACAAAATGTAACCTAACAACTATAATATGCAAAATTCACATTCAAATAAAACACATAACCCTCCCTATACTTGAAGAAAACATTATCCTCGATGTGAAAAGGGGACAAACAAACACATAAAGATAGAAAAACATGAATTAAAGTAAAATAAAAAAACAACAATAACAATAAAGATAAAAATAAAAATAAATAAGAATAAAATAAAATAAAATAAAAAGAGTAAATTTAAAAAGAAATGGGTTAGAGCAAGTTTCATGGTGATGTAGGTGGTGACGTGTTGGAGGTAGTAGTTGAATGCCTTGAGCCTCAAAATAGTGATGAATCCGACAGATGTCTTAGCTTTGACGTCGTTGGGTTCAAGCCATCTCCTTCATCCTTCTGGAGTTCTTCGCAAGTATATCCGTAATTACCTTGTTGTTTGCAGAGATTGTGTCCAGTACCTTCTTCTAGCCTGGTTCTTCTTCATCTTCTTCCTCTTTAGACTCCACACTAGTCAAATCCTCTTCTTGTTGTTATTGGGCGCTTGAACTTGCTTGACCAGTCCTACCTTACTATGTGTCTTAGTACTAATATCCCGAAGTTCCATATTATGGGACTTCAAGATTTCAGCCTGCCATAGATGATGGTGGTTCATGAACTGATGACGATAAGCTGTAAGTTCGTTGCACTTAACTCCATAGTAGTTAGCTGTGGCTGAAACTAAGTAATCCAGTCTTAAATTATTGCTCCTCTTCTTTCGAGAAGCAATAATTGCATTAAAAATGGGGGTGGTTGTGTAAATAATCTAGAAGGGGGGTTGAATAGATCTTTAGAATATTTCGTAAAATTCTACAATAAAATCAGAAGTTAATTCACACAAAAACAATTTAAACAAATTTAATTATAAAGAGTAAGGAAGAAGAGCAAACACTGTTTTATAGAGGTTCGGTGCCAAGACCTACGTCCTCTACCTAAGCTCCCACTTAGGATTTTGTAAACCACTTTATTACACACTTTGTAGTTTAGTGTGAACTCTTACAATACCGCTTGATTTCCGGCTCAAGCTACCTTTACAACCGATTTGTTTTCCGGCACAAATCCTACCTCACAAGTGACTTTTCAAAAATCACTCAACTCACAAAGATAATGAGATAAAGAAGAAAGAACAATGCTCAATACAGATATGAAAATGAGCTAAGAGCAATATACAGCAAGTTTAGAGTTGTCGTTGTATCTTTTGGCTATCTAGACATATATATATTTATCCCTTGATCTTAATCAATTTATTTTCAGCCTCTTGGAAGGTTATAGACATTGGAGAGTCTCATAACCGTTGCTGATTATCTTATAGCCATTGCATGAATATTTCCTTTCCATTTGTGACTAATTGACTTCGTCAGAATCAGTTTAGCAACAATTCCTTTGAAATTTTAACAAAACTATAGCTCTAATCATAAATTGTTTTTAAAAAGGAAAGTTTTAATAAAACAAAGAAGCAAATAAGAGGTTTGCCTTGCTAAAAGAGGAGTTGTGTTTTGCACCAATTTTAGCCCTGCCCGATTTTGAGGTTCCTTTTAAGGTTAAATGTGATTGGTGTTGCTCTTTCCTAGTGAGGCTGGCCTATGACATTTTATAATGATAAGCTCACTGAGGCCCAATGTAAGTGGACCATATGTGACAAAGAATTTTACTTGGTTGTGCATGCATTAAAATTTTGGGAACACTATCCGATTGGTCATAAATTTATTATTTAATTTGAGTATGATGCTTTGAAATATCTAAATCGTCAAAAAAGAATTAGTAAAGATATGCATGGAAGGTGGTCCCAATTCTTATAGAAATTCTTGTTAAAACTCAAACATTAAAGTCACCAACAAATCTATATATAGACCTAAGGCAACTGATGCCTTAAGTCGGCGTATAGATTTGTTAGTGACTTTAAGGTTAGAGATTGCTAGTTTTAATGAGCTAAAAGAGGTGAATGTTATTGGTGAGGATTTGTCAACCATTTGGCAAGAATGTTCAAGATAGCAACCTATAGATGACTTCTTTATCTATAACTGGTTACTCTTATGAGATAAATCAACTTTGCATTTCTAAAACCTCATCAAGGGAAAAGGTGATTCAGGATTTGCATAGAGAGTCCTTATTAGACATCTGGGGCTAGATAAGATTTTGGTTGTTATGGAGGAGTGTTATTATTGGCCTCATATGCATAGAAATGTTTCTTAATTTGTGTAGAGGTGTTATATGTGTCAAACTACCAAGGGAAAGTAGTAGAAAATAGTTCTATACATACCTTGACCTGTTCTTGATAATATATAGGAGGATTATCTATAAAATTTATTTTTGGATTACCTTGAACCTAAAGAGGAGTGGACTCTATGTTTGTTGTTGTAAATAGATTTTCCAAGATAACACACTTTATCCCCTGTAAGTAAAATTTGGATGCAAGTAGGATAGTTAAGTTGTTCTTTAGAGAAATTGATCATTTGCATGGAGTGCCCAAAACTGTCATATTAGACCGAAATAGCAAGTTCTTAGGATGTTTTTGGAGAAAACTATTGAAAATGTTTGATTGTTTCTTAAATTAAAATATTACTACTCACCTGCAAACAGATGTTAGACTGAAGTAGTAAATCAAACATTGGGCAATCTAATTCGGAACATTTGTTGGGATAGACCCAAGTAGTGGGATCTTGCTTTGGCGTAAGTAGAATTTTTTGATAATAATGCTATATATAGTGCTACCAGGAGGTCACCATTTTCATCCAATTAGAGTTGGTGTGAGGAGATGTAGCATCCCGTTACCGCTATGATGGGCATATCGGTAATTTGGATTAGGTTAGGATTGAGTGCATTCATATTATTGAATTGCACATGCATTTTTGCCTCTATATTATTGATAAACGATTATTGTTACACAAGCATATGAGTGTACATGCATGTATGACAATTTTCTCGGCATGACGATGTAAATTGGAAAATTAGGTGATAATGATACAGATTATGTTTTGATTATATAATTGGAGTGAAAATTGAATTTAGGGGTTTGAAAATTTAAATTGGAGTATAGGAATATGTAATTTCTAATTTTGAGGATTTGTAGGAATTTTTCGAGACTTTTTAGAAAAATGAGTCCGGATCGGAAAAATGGCCTAATAACTGATAA
>JANITW010000003.1:43652302-43663976 GCA_027564335.1 Erythroxylum williamsii
CATGTTTAATGTCTCTAGCAAGATGAAGATTATTTCCTTCTTGATTTCACCATGATTTATGTCTCTAGCATGCTGAAGATTATTTCCTTCTTGATTTCACCATGATTTATGTCTTGCCCATTCAAGATTGATGCAGCCTTGATGTATTTAAATCCAAATCACCTGAAATAATTTCTTAACCAATTCTATACATTTTATTATTATCAAAACATAAGTGAAATTTAATTTGTCAACCACCATTGGTCCAACATAATAATGATAATAAAAATAAGAAGAAGAAAATTAATCTTGTATAATAATAATAATAATAATAATAATAATAACAACAACGACAACAACAACAGCAACAACAACGACAATAATAAGTACAAAATTTATATTAATTAATAATAATAATAATAATAGCAATAACTAATAATAATAATATTAAGTACAAAATTAACAATAATAATAATAATAATGATGATGATGATGATAATAATAATAAGATAATTAATTTCGTATAATGAAATTACTAATAAAATTAAAAATTAAAAATTAAAAATAAGTACAAATTTTATAATAATAATAATAATAAGATAATTAATTTCATATAATAAAATTAATAAAAATAATATTATTAATAATAAAAAGAATAATAATAAGTAAAAAATTTATAACAATAATTAATAATAATAACAATAATAATAATAATAATAAGTACAAAATCTATAATAATAATAATATTATTATTACTAAAAATAAAAATTTGATAAATTTAATAAGAAGTAGAAAATTTATAATAATATTTAATAAGAATAAGAATAATAAGATTTTATTAATGGAGGGGTATGGGAGGAGGGATATTTCTAAAAGTTTCTTATTTGTTTTGTTTTTGTGTTTTGTTTTTGTCGTAAAAACAAGAAATTTTATCCTTCAATTTTAAAAGAAATAAAAAATTTATATTTTTATAATATGGAATAAGAAAAAAAATATAATTTGAGTAAACAATCATACCCTCGGAACACAATGCGTCTTTTTGTTACGTGGTAGGGTTTTACGGGATTAGGTTCAAGAACCAAAAAAGACTGAAGATAAGAAACACAAGAACAGGACATTTGTCTCTTTCATTCTTCTTCTCTGAGAAATACAACGAAAGTCACAACAGGTACAAGACTCAGGCTCCTCACGCCACATTCGGCCGTAGAACTGAATTCCGAGCCCGATCGTCCGGTATTAATTCTGCATGCTGCTATCCTTTATAAACTAACCTCGCTTGTGTTTGGGCTGCTGTCTTTTGTTGCTTTTGTCTTGATTATACTTGCTAGCTTCTTATGTTCGAGTACTTCCTCGTATCATGTTTTGGGGAAGCATTAAATCTTCTGTGCAAGAAATTTCTGTAGCTGAATCGTTGCTTTTTCTGACTTGCATGATTTTTCTGACCAAGGAATTAAAATTTGGAAGCCCGCGGTTGCTAGAATTTTTGCTGATTACCTATAATTTTTAAACCTAGACTGCCATTTGTGTGGATGGATTAGTTGAGCCAACAGATTCTGCCCATGTTACTCAGATTGTGCAAATGGTTATGCTATACAGTATATGGCTTATAAAATTGCACCATTGTCAGACTTAACGAAATGATCTGACTTGTAGAATTCGCTAAATAATTTGACGAAATAGTTGGGCCGCACGCCGAAGCAGTTTAAACAAAATTCTAAGTTCAAAATTTAAAGTTTATGACTAGTCTTACACTAGAAGGAATTTATTGTTCTGCTATACTTAGCTGCAGTTATTTAAATTGCTCGTATTTAGTTTCTCTTTTAATATGTTTGTCTTTTCCTTCATCTGCTTTATTTTGTGATTGGCAGTTTTATCTACACTCCATTGTTAAGCTTGCCTCACTCTCCTTTACCCTTTTTTTTTTTTAATTAAAACTGGACAGGTATCTCGGCCCTCTCTTTTGGTAATCATTGTGTAGCTAACTATGTCTTTGGACTCTCACATTGAGAAAGTCCTATGGACGGAGTCCCAGATCTCTGATCGAATCACTGAGCTAGCCTCCGAGATCACCAGTGACTTCAATTCCGTGTCTCCACCTCTTGTTTTAGTGGGTGTGGCCACTGGTGCATTCTTGTTCTTTGCTGACTTGGTTAGGAAAATTCGTTTGCCTATCTTTGTTGATCTCATTCGTGCTGAATCCTATGGCTCATCCACCCAGTCTAATGAGGCTCCCCGCATTTCACTGGACACAAAACTAGATATCCAGGGCAGACATATTCTTCTGGTATCACTATGTAAACATACTAGTCATCATATATCTGTGCCTTTTCACTTTATATTTGGTTAGCGCTGATAGATAGACAGAGAGACAGATATATGTGCTCAAACATACTCACATACACAAACAGAGAGCAGATGGGAGCTTACTAATTTAATAAATTGCTTCATAGGTTAACTCGTTGTCAAGAAAAAGAGGAACAGGTTGCCAAGGTCAGAAAAAGAATACCATTTTTCTAATATTCTCTTTCTGAATGTCCTTGTTCTGAGAACAATTTGAGGCCTAAATAAGTCTGGTGTAAATAACTTATCTGGAGGAACAATGGAAACCTCTTCTTTTTTATTTTTTTCCCTGCAGTTATATCCAAAGTAGAGGCGGATTGTAACATTATCAAATCTATCAGAAAAACTATCTTGGGTAACTCAAAATTATACTTATTAAATAAACCCAACAGTTCCAGTTCAACTTTTCATAATTTTCCTGCGGAGATGAATTAATCCTCCAAGAAAAATGACGGCAGATTTTCCCTTCTCAATAAAGTAGATTGGACTTTATATTCCTGGTTGTACAGCTCCCTAATCAAAGGAAGATAGCAAATGTAACTATTACATACAAATTAGAAGGATGGGACATCTGTCCGTGATTAGATAGAATTTGAAATTATTTAATTTTGTTTTTCTTCTCATCCTAATTTATATGAGAAATATACTATCTACTTTGCCTTTCCTGTGCGTTCATTTCTTGTGTTTTAGTTGTTTCCTGTTGTGATCCGACTTTTATTGTTTTGGTGTAATACAATACATTAAATGGTTGTCTCAGGTTGAGGATATTATAGACACAGGGCACACTCTGTCTTCTCTCATTGCACACTTGGAATCTAAGGGACCTTCCTCCATATCAGTGTGCACTCTCCTTGATAAACCATCAAGAAGGAAGGTTCAACTTGAACTAGCTAGTATTGGGAAGTACTACCGAGGGTTTGAGGTGTTGTTTCTTCCTTGTGGGTTTGTGTTTCTATTGCCTTTTTAATTGCATTGACGGGAGAAATTATGATCTAATATGCCAAGCTGTGTTTGGAAACCCCTTAAAAGTGCATCTTGAATCGATGTATTCTACTGGTAGTCTTTTTAGTATTGATGAAACTGTTTTCACATGCAATGTTAAGAGACATCTGGATCCTTGTAACTTGGAGACCCTCATGAATGTTATTAGTGACAATTAATCACTGCCATAAAGCTAACCCGTGAGTTTATTGGTCATATTGCTGCATAGTAGTGGTAAAAAGCTCGTGTTTGTTTTCATGGATATTGGTGCTTTGTGTTTAAAGGCTGGCATTTACACATCATTCATTGCCGTCGTTTAAAACAGTTAATCTTGGTTGAAATTTGTTCTGAATCTCAGACAGATGTTAGAAAGTAATAAATTTGGTTGCTGCTATTGGCATGTGATTTAGATCTTTATTTGGGATTGGCATCTCTAATTTTATCGGTCACAAGTGGTCTTAACCTAAATGTTACTTGTATTTGCTTGCAAAAAAACTGAGGATGATCCTTTTTATCTCCATATTTCTTTCTTGCAGTGCCCTGATTATTTCATCGTGGGTTATGGAATGGACTATGCTGAACTGTACAGAAATTTGCCGTACATTGGCGTTTTAAAGCCTGAATATTTCAAGTAAATTGAAATGTTCTCATTGCTGAGATCATAAAACCTTTTTGGTCCTGCAGTTTTTTGACCTCATTCGCACAGAATTATTGGAACTACAATTCTATACTACAGATTCTTGAAGAACTGACGTGTTTTGGCATTTTTATCATGTCTACTTAGGTTGGCAAAAGACAATTCTCTTGGGTACTATCGCCGATACTAGTTGGTACCGGTGATTTTGAATGATATCGGGCCGGTACCGTAAGTTTTGAAAAAATGTAGAGAGACTTTTTTTTTTGGCAAAAAATCAAAACTTTGAACAAAAATTCATATATTTATTAAATTAATTTAATAACACAAAATAATGCATCATAAAATTATTGTTAAATTAAATATATTTTAAAAAATAAAGACCGTTAGCAAGATAATTCTGTTTCATAATATTTTTATATAATCATGTGTAATGATTTTTTTGTGGTCTTGAGTAAATTTTAAATTTTTTAAAAATTAATAACTTATATAATTGCATTATTTTTTAAATTTCACTACATTATTATAGAACAACAAAAGATTACACCAGAATATGTATTAAGTGACTAACCTATGTGTAGTATAATTTGAAATTATCAACTTTGAATTTAACATTAATTTTCAATATTTTATTTTATTTTTAGATATAAAATATTGATGTTGTTAACTTTAATATATAACTTGCGTAAAAATTTTAACTCCTTGATCTAAATTAAAATTTAAGATAATAACTAAATGATGTCATTCATATTTTATAAAACATTTGAATACAAATAGTTA
Organism: Erythroxylum williamsii; assembly: GCA_027564335.1. Lineage (NCBI taxonomy): Eukaryota > Viridiplantae > Streptophyta > Magnoliopsida > Malpighiales > Erythroxylaceae > Erythroxylum > Erythroxylum williamsii. Next base: position 43,657,017 of record JANITW010000003.1, read on the forward strand.
AGTAAAAAACTAATAGAATCATTGTAAGATAATAACTACATGATGTTATTCATATTTTATAAAACATTTGAATACAAATAGTTGAGTAAAAAACTAATAGAATCATTAGAACCATAATTGTCAAATTGTTATACATTTGTATGAATGCAACAACTTCATTTAGTAGTTCTATAAACATTTGAAAATTAATGTTAATAAAATAAATAAATTGTTGTTATTTTAAATTGTTATTATTACGATTTATAGAGATGAGTTGATTTAAAATTATAAACTATAATGTACATTATACTAGTGGATTGTTTTGTAATTTTTTAAAACATTAGGGACTATTTGTAAATTTAAAATATTACCCAAAACAATACTTGGTCAATATAGTACTTGGTCAATATCGGGTATTGATACAGTACCATATAAGAATTTAATCTGCTATCAGTGTTGGTACGATATCCATAACATTGAGCTCGACCCGGAGCTTAGCCCTAAAGGCTTAACTGACCATATTCTTTCTTCCTTCAAAAAGTACATATGTATCTATAGAACCCAAAATGATTCCTTATCTATATAAATCTTCTAAAGCCTTTTAATTAGAAGAACCTTACTCAAGATTCTAATTAAATTAATACTAAGTCCCCTTTGTTTGAAAAATAGATTTCTTGTTATTTTACATTGGGAGCTTTGGTTTTATCCTCAATCTAGACCAAAAGAATTTCCTGAGCATCTTTTTAATGGTCTTCATTATCTCCCTTGAAATTGTTATGTGAGAGTTCTAATAGACGTGTAAATTGTTCAATACCAAGATAATTAATTAAAGCTTGTCCCTATACAAGAGGGTCCAGTTGCACTAACTATTCAACCTCTTATGATTTGAGTCAATAAGGGATGCATAATTAGAAAATAATAGCTACATAGTTGTTATAAGAACCAAATATTTAAAGGAAGTTGTTCTTGTTTGAAGGTTTTAGCGAACAAATCTTGAACTGCATTCTTATTGATAGGAAAAAGTTGCTCTTATTGGGATCATAGCTCAATAAAAATATGTTTTCGAATTGCTCTTATTGGGGTTAAAGCTAGTTTCCTTGGAGATATCAAGACTAATGGGTCTGGAGAGGATTTCTATGTTGCAATAAAATAGATAGGGGAATAAGGGATCCCTTTTCTTTAGCCCTTTGGCAAGTTTGGACAATGTTGTGGGGTTTTCCACTCACTAGTTTAGAGAATGAGGTTATAGTGACACATTGCATAACCTAGTTGGTGTATTTCCAGAGAAGCCTAGTGCCTCCATTGAGCTAAATAAGAAGTTCCATTTTAATAAGTTACAAACTTTCTTAAAATCAATATTTAAGGCGCAACCCCTTGTTTGTTTTCTTTTGTTGTAACTCTTGAATAATTCTTAAGCAATCAAAATGTTGTCGTCTATGTTACTGCTTTAAATGTAAGCTCGTTGACAAAAGTTTATGATGCCTTTGAGAACAATTTTAAACTTGATGCTGAAATCCTTGAGATGGTTTTGTATGTCACATTACAATAAGAAATGGGTCTATCGTTATGAATGGAAGTTGGGCTAGGGGCTTTAGGGACTAGGCAAATATAGGTTTTATTAAGTTCTTTGGAAGCTTCCCACAATTGAAGACTTCAAGAACAAAATTAGTTACCATATTACAAGAAATATTCGAGGTGTTCTGAAAGAACTTGGAATTGAAAATACTCCATATTAGGTTCCTTATCTGGGTTTATGTATTGATTTCTTCAATAGTGATTTCCTTGATAAGCATAATCCTAAGCTCCCTAGGTATGGTATTAGCTAAAGAGTTCTTAACCTGATTAGGTACAGAACTTTCTTAACTAAACTAAGAGTGCATTATCTTGATTGAAATTCAACTCCTTTAGATGTTGTTGATCATTTATTGTATTACCGTCAAGAGCTTATAGGGATACTACTTTCTTCATGTTTCTCCTAGATTAAATAATATTATGAAATAAGTTTGTATTCTCATCGCCCTCTTTTAACCAAATAATTATAAAATTAAGCTTTAATCATGAGAAAAAGCTATCCAAGGAATTAATATACCTTCTAAAATATGTGCATTCCATAACTTTAAGGGTCTGATTAGTGGGATTTAATGTTTATCTTATTTTGATATACCTAAGGAAATCTAGAGCTTTTTTTTTTCTCCTTTTGAGAAGTTACAGTTCCTTTTTAAACTATATTATTTCACCTTTACTAGTTTAAGCTTTTGCACACATATATAGGCTTAACTTCCATTCATTTGATTGTTTAGACCTTTTAGAATGGCTTCCTTATATCCAAGAGCTTTCATAAGAGAATTGATGAATGTATTCCTTTATTGTAAACCAAATTCATTTAAATGTAAATTAATGTATGATTTGAAGAGGGTGGATTGTAGAAGTGAGCAAAGCTAAGAGGGAATGGACCGCTTAGCAAGCTTTTTAAAAAGTGAATATATTCTCCATTTTGCCTATTATTACAAGTGAAGCTGTTGCTTGTGAATCTTAAATTAGTAACTGTTACATCAATTACAAACCTAGATAGGTCCTCATTATTGTGCTTTCATAATTAAACCATCCATTTCTTGAAAAAATAATGAGCAATTGAAGTCACCTGTTAGCAACTAATGGGTTAAGTAGTTGATTCTTATAGAAGTGAGGTCTATCCAAAGCTAATTCTTTAAGAACTCCAAGTTAGCAACATAAATCACAATGATGTTGAGGATCATTTGGGATTGTGATAGTGAGATTTGATAGTTAATGAATTGATCTGAGCAACTTCATTGATGAAGGAGGAAGATATTAGGGTCAAGTGTGATTATAATGTAGCCATTGTAGTAAGTGTTATGACTGCTTAAGGTGATCTAGTTTCTATTAAAAAACAAGAGCCTTTTGGAGTTAGTAAATCTTTATTTTGGTTTCAACTAAACTAATAAAACTAGGCTTTCTTAAAGATAAAAAAACCTTCGTAGCTAGCTATTATTGGGGTTGTTTAGGCCTCTAACATTCCAAATGACTAAATTCATTTGAGAGAAAAGGTTATTACACCTTTTTGCTTAGATTTACAACCACGTCTTGTCTTATTAGCTTCGCTTCATTATTCACCGAGATTGCTGAACCACTTAAGGTTGAATAAGCTCACTTTAATGAAAGTCACTTTACTTCTTACCTTTGTAGATAAGCAACTAACTCTACGTTAAGTTGTATTTTTATCCCTCGTAAGCTTATCTTCCACTTTGTTCTCCATTACTTAACGTATAAGAGATGGTTTAAAACTTAGTACCTTAGCTTGTTGAGCACAATAATTCAATATCATTTACTTTAGAATAGTTATTCACTAAGGTAGTTTCCATATTCCTTTGCTCTTCATTAGTATTTATATTTACATTATTTTCATCCATTGCCTTTCTTCTAATAGGTACCCAAGCTTTATCTTTCTCCTTCTTCTTAGGTCTCTATTAGTAGTTTATGGAAATAGGGTTCTCTATAAGCTTCCTTTTTAATGGAGATCAAACATCCTAAATGGCGTCAGACAAGGTAGAAGGAGTGGGACATGTTAGAGAGCTTGGAAAAGGAGAAACACTTAAACAAACTCAACAAAGTGTTATTAAGGCAAAGGATTAATTAGAGAATCTTAAAGGACCAATGACACAATTGTAGGCTATATGTGCTAAAGAGGCTCTCAACGATCTTATGATGGATCTATATGTAAGGAAAGAAGCTAAAACACTTGCATACTCGTCAACTAAGTTTATAATGTTGATTTAAGGCTTAGAACAATGTGTTGGACTTGTTGAAGAAGGCTAACTATGCTAAACAATTATAAATAACTTTCTTGTAGCAATTAGGCTATTTTGAGTATCTTTAGGCCATATGGTGTAATCTGTTTAAGTTGACTTAGATAAACTCACTTAGGTTTTTGGTTTATTTTGGGCCTAAAATGCCCATTTACTAGTCTATTATGCTTATTTGTTAGGAGTCTAAAATTTGGGCCAAAATCAACTTCTTATCCTTGTGGGATTTGACTTAGGGCATTAGTTTACTATATAAACATTCTAAAAATCAATTGTAATAAGATTTGATTGATTTTTATATTCAATAAACACATTGAGTTGATCTTTTCATTCCTCTAGAGAAATAATTTCTGGTGTTCTTTAAAGATTTTCATTCAAGCAAGGGCTTGTGAAGATTAAAATCCATTATCATCCCCAATCCCTTTCTAATTATATAGGTGTGGTAGAAATACCTTCTTAAGTCATTATTTCAATCTTTATTCATATATAAAGATCCTTGGATCTTTAGTATATGATTTATGCTTCACTCGGTCTGAGGTAAAGAGCATATTTGTTTTTGATATCAAATCCTTCATCTATTGTTAAGGTTAGTCTTAACTTGTTTCTTTACCTTCTATTCAAGTTATATTCATTGTATTCTTTAAGTTCATGAGTCTTTTTTATTCCTTTGTTGGAATCTTGAATCTATTTTCTTAGAGTTTTGATCATTTCTTGAATTTTTTTAAGTCCATTCATATTCTCCATTATATTCTATCCATTTCTTTAAATTTTTATGTTGGATAGGACCAATCATAATTATGGTTAATTCCAATATGTGTGTGCTAAAATAATTGAGTATAACTTGATCTTTTGATTTCTTGTTAAATCTTTGAATTCGACCTAATAATCCAATTGAATCTTACAATTCTAACTTTAAATATTGTTTCCTGATTATGTTCTATTGAGTTTCTTATTAAAAAAATAGATGAAATGAAAAGAAAAAGAAAACATATCAAAAAGAAAAAAGAGAATCAAATTCAGTTGGAGTCCTTTCGTAATTAGTTGTCGATGTGTTATCCATTCCTAAAGCTATAAGGATTGGAAAAGTCATACTTAGGTTATTAGGGAGTTACAACAAACTAGCTCCAAATCTGTCTAAAATTAATCTAAATCTTTGGTTAGCCTACTTGTAAAAGTGAATTACTAATTTCTCTTCTCAATTTTGGTTGTAATTGAATAAGCTTGTAGCTTAAGATTGCAATTCCTAGTTTCTAAATATAAGGATCTGAGGCTTAAAACTTCAAAATAAAGCCAATGTTCTTATTATGTTTTCTAAGAAACCAATTCTTTTCATTAATAAACAATGTAAGAGCTTGAAAATCTTAATTCTTGGATGAATTTTATTTTGATTTGTTAGGGTTACTAAAGTCTCCAAATATTTAGCTTATAAGTTTCATATTTTTTGGCCTATTAGTTTCTTTTCCCTTGTCTTCCTGACATTAAATTGCTTTTTAGGAGTGGTAATTGAAGGGGTCAAGATTTGAACTTGTTCTTCTTGAAAGAAAAGTTTAGTTTGCAAAAAATCTTAGAGTAAGGATATTAGGAGTTGAGTTATGAGTGATTTAGAGAGTAAACATATGAAGGAGATATTATTTTCTTTTACTAACTTTTTATTGCAAGATATCAATCATGTCTAGTACTAGAAATTCATCATCTTCTAGTAAGGACAAAGAAATATTCAAAGGTAGAGAGATGGAGATCAATTCTTTAATGCTGAAATCGGCAGAAATGACATTTGAAAGGTTGTTTAAGGAAATCAAGGATAAAAAGAAGAAGATGGTGATATGTCATTGAGGTTAAATTCTCAATCCAACCTGAGGGAGACAACACCTGAATCTAGAAATGTCCATGATGAGTTTGATGGTGATGATGACCAATTTAAAACCTTTGAAGATGTGGGTAAGAGGAAGAATGGGTAGGAATGGTAGGGGGCAAAATCTAGTATAGGAATGAGTTGGGGAAAGATTAGATAACAACATAGGTAGCATTAAGATAAAATTCTTTCCTATGTTAGGAAGATGGATCTGAATGTGTATCTAGAGTGGCAATGGAAAGTGGAGTTAGTATTTGAGATCTATAACTTTATTTTAAGAGAAGAAATTCAAATTGACAACCTTTGAACTTAGAGATTATGCAATATTTGGCGAGATCAATAGATTACAGATATGAGGAGAAACTAAAAGCCACCATTCAATACTTAGGAAGAGATGAAAGTTGTCATACGTTGGAGGTTTTTTTCCAAGCTTTCAATACATAAAACTTCACCAAAGATTGTAGAATCTTACCAATAAAGAAAATTTGTGGACAATTATCACAAAGGGATGGAGGTAGTAATGAAATGAGCAAATGTTGAAAAAGTTCAAGAAGCTACTTTAGTTTAATTTATATATGGTCTTAAAAATGATATTGCCGATGGTGTGGAATTGCACCATTATGTTAAGTTAGAGGATGCAGTGAACATGGAAATGAATGTTGAAAGATAACTTAAAAAGAAGTTCACTAACTATGTAAGTTTTTCTAATGCAACAAAGACCTCTTAAAACAATTCATAGAGTAAAAAAAAAAGATAAAGCACTAAACAACATATCTATAACACCAAAGCTGAAAACATCTCAATGGGAGAAAAATAAGGCTAATTTCCCTTCAAATTTAAGGAGTCATGATATCAAATACTTTAGTGCATGGGAAGAGGACATAATGCATCTTAATGTCCAAACAAGTAGTTGATGACAATTTGGAATTTATAATTCATTTGTAGAAGTGAAGATGAAGACTATAATGACATGCCTGAATTGGAGGAAATTGAACAAAGTGACGATGAGCTGAAATTGAGCAACCAATGAAGGGGGATCATTAGTGACTAGAAGGGCCTTAAGCATTCAAATTAGAGAAGATGAAGATTATGTAAGCCAAAAAAAGGGGATTTGTTGAGGCATCAATAGTAATTTGATAGTGTGAGTAATCCTTATTGGTTACAAGATTCATTATTCACCATGGATGGCATGAAGTACACTCTTCCCCCTCTTTCACTAAGGCTATGCTTGGTTGGGGGTTTAATAATAGAATGGAATGTAATGTAATATTATTCCATCGTTTGGGAGGAGAGTTTATAATGGAATAG
>JANITW010000003.1:43687767-43710503 GCA_027564335.1 Erythroxylum williamsii
TTGTTTGGTCTATTCGAATTTAATTGTAACCAAAAGGATTAGAGACTTAACTGAAAGTTTGACTTTAAAAACTTATTGGTCTATTCAAATTTAAGTTTAAGTAAAATTGTATTCAAATTTAAAAACTCTTTTTTAATGTAAACCAACGTAATTCCTTTTCTCAAAATTTGAAATAAACTCTTAACTCAAATGTAAGTTAAGAACGAGCTCTAAAAGTATAGACAGAGGCCGACAAGTCTCCTACCTGCTAGGCCTGTTATAGGTATTCGGTTATGGAAGATTCGGCCTAGACACGAAGTCTTCTGAACGAGCCCAAAAAGAAGACAGAAGCCGCATGCAAACTCACGAACGAACCGAATCTGATTCAACAAGCAAAAAGCCGTACACTCAAGCCCGCGATAAAAGCATCAAAATTTGGAGACGCCACTCCGCGGCGCGCACAATAGCGATAAGAGGAGGCCCTTTTTAGTTTCTTCTTTTTTAGTCTTTAATTTAATCTCTCAGAGCTACATTCCTACTTCGGCAACGGTGGCCCAGATTTGGAGGCTTCGACTCTGAATCACCGCCCTTACTCGCCCTAAAACTACTCCGTTCTCGCTAGCGTGTACAAACAAAGCTAAGGTCACTACTCACTCCTGCACACAATCTTTCGTTTCTTTTTCTCTCTTGAAAACTGTATCAGAGGAAAAGCTAAAAGAATCGTCGAGAATGTTCGACGGTTTTCGAAAGTCTATTTTGAATCTTGCTTTGATTGTTTCGATTACCGGAACTTGAAATGTTTGCCTTAACTTTGGTTTCGGAATCTACTTTTGTTGTTGTTGTTGTTGCTGCTCATTTGTCTGTGCTGTTGCCGGGAGAGAGAACGAAGATGTTTGAACTGTTTTATGTGGTTTGTTAGAGGTCTGCTTGTGTTCGATTTCTTTAAAATATTCATGTCGTGAGTGATTGATGAATGTGTATTTGGAGGTGCTTATGTATTTGCTTCTTTGTTTGACATGTTGAGCTTAAGAATGTCCGGTGCAAAGGGTTCTGAATGTAGTATTTGTCTAACTATGCGTTTAAAAGTTGACGATCTTTGACCGTTCAGTGTTTATTCATACTTTTCTTAAGTGTATGCTGTAATTTTCTTTTCCTTTCTGATGTGGAGGACGTTGTAGTCTTATTTTTGTGGAATATGTGGGGAGAAGATATGTATACTTGTTATTGAGCTTTGTGGGTTAATGGAGTTTAGAGTAGGCAATGGATGAGGCCAGTAACACTGGCCAAGTTCGGCTTCTGGTGAAGACACGCGCGTGTTGCTGCTTGAGGCTAATGAGGGGTAGTTAAGCATTGAAATTTCAGTTTAATCAACTTGCTATGATAGCTTTTAATGTCTGTTCGCGAATCTCTTTAGTTTGTTTTATCCAGCCAACTAATAGTAACACTCTTATTTTAATACATAGCTCTTTTAGAAGGACTACTTTTCAGGCCAATAACTTGCTGTTGTCCAAGTTTTTCAATCTATATTTTTTATCAAGCCAAAATGAAACACATTATTTAATTATGGTAGTCTTTGACCTATTAAGTTAAAACAAGATACTAGCATAAATTCTGGTTATGTTCATCCTTTTTATTCTTTTTTGGAGTTCGTGAGTTTACCAATAAAGCATTTATGGACCAATAGATCATTTCACTCTTTATAATATATATATCAGAAAGACTTGCCTGAAATCCTCCTTAGATCATTTCATTCTTAATAATGTATATCTTGCACATATCAGCTTTATTTTCCATTTGCATAATTTGACTATTCTCTGATCTTCTTCTTTTTTTTTTAATGGCCTGAACTAATTAAGGACTGGAAGCTAGAGGCCATCAGCATGATTCTTTCACATAAGCTTTTAACACTTGCCTAATTGTATGTTGTAAAACTTGTACTTATTACTTCTTCAGAATTTGGACGAAAATCCAATACCTGGTAGGTACTTGGTAGTTGGTGAATTTTCCTTGGAAAGTTATTTAGGAATGAAGCATTGGTGCATATTAAGGAGTAAATGATGAATGAGACTATCTGATGCAAAATCCTGTGCAATTTATGGGAATTATTTAACTTTTTTAGCTAATAGTCAACATAAAGAACACTTTCTCGATTTGCTTGGGGCATTGCTTTCTTCCCGTGTTTTGGAGATCCCTTTTTGCAAGCTATGACCTCAAATGAGGCGAGGAACAATGGAATGGTGGTTGCCACTCTCATTTTTCCTCCCTTTTGCCATTTTCTCCAAATTGTTATTTAGGGATTTGAGATATTTGTATATAATTTATGTTGCATCTCCTTTTGCATTCTAGGTTTTCTGGAGCATTTAAATGCATGTGGAAATTATAAGGTTTCTACAATGTAGCAATTTAATGCATCTAGATAGCACTAATGTGCTCGTTTTTGTAAAGCATGGGTATGCGCTTCTCTCAACTATTATCGGACTCTTCAAATTTTAACTTTCGTTGATCTAGAGGAGAATTGATAGAGATATATGTCTCCACCTCTTGTAATTTTGTTTAAATTTTCAGTATAATCTTAAGTATATCAATGGTGAGGCTATGAGCATATTAGACGAATCATTAGTTCTGACTGTTAAACTGAAGAGTGTACAGTTTATTCCGTCTTGATTGTGATTTTTAAAAACTTTCCACAGTTTGAGTATGCACCAGTGTATAGGTTACGGGAATAGACTTACTTGTAAACAATGTATAACATCAATAATAAAATTATTTTCCTCAATGGCATGGAAACTATATGCATACTGTTGTATAATATTGAGCATATACATTTGCCATTTTAGCAGTCTCACTTTATACATAATATACCAGAAAGGTTACAGTTGGACATTCCTGCCGGTACCTTATACATCATATGTGGAATTGTCTGAGCCATTTTCCTGAAATCTGATGGGGATATTGACAAGTGATTACATGTTCTGGTTTGTTAACTCTTCTCTTATTATCACTTCCTTCAGGTAACTATTTTTGATGAAGAGGTTGTGACAATGTATGTGCTACTGTTGGCAAGTGAAGATTGTTGATTTCGTGGTCAGTTTCTGAAGCAAATACTTGCTCCTTATGTTGAATGTCTACAATAACGTGAACACTTTTACCAGTCTATCAGTCAGTTCTTATGATAAGGGTAGGAGTCATATATATTGTTTGAAGCTTGAAGAAAGTTGAGAGTTTGTATAGATATTGCTGTCAACTTTCAATGTCCAGGGCAGAACATATGGGTGTTTCTCCATCAAAACTTGGCTGTCATACCAACAATTATCCATGTCCTAAGCAAACTGTAATGGAACAGACTCATGGATTAGATTCTGAGTCAAAATACAATGCGAGGTGTGAGCAGGATGATCAGTACGAGAAAGAATTAGTTCAGACTGGACCAGGAGACAGTATTGCAATCCCCGGGCATGTTGCTAGTGAACCATTGGGATCATCTGTCAAAGATGTATACAAAATTACTGAAGTTCTAGATCCCCTTCTTGAACATACATCTGGGAAGAGCACAGCTCCAAGAAGTTCAAGCATGGATTTTGGTGGTGAATGTGCACATAGTGGTCCATTGAAGGAAAATGGACTGGTTAGCTCTGAAATAATAGCAAATGTAGGCAAGGAAACCAATGGTACACCATCAAGCAGTATTGTGACAGAAAAATTGCAAGCATTTCCTGTTGATTCCCTGCATGCTTTTACTGAAGTTGTGGCACAACCGCAAGAAGATTCAAACGAAAGTAACCAGGTTGGTGTTAAAACTTCTCTCCACCAAGAAACTACATGTTTCCCAGCCCCTGAGTTTCCATTGAACAGCAATTGTTGTGATACATTGCAGGCGAGAAAAAATGTTGACTCTGAAATGGTGCAAAAGAAAATAGAGGAACCGAGAGCTTTACCCATTTGTGTTCCTAATGAATCTTTGGATCAAACTCCTACATCCATTTCAAGTAGTCAGTTTTTGGGTCTACCTCCTGATAATCAGACCCTGATTCCTGTTGCTGAGCTATTAGGATCAGTGCAAAGTGATGTGGACAATCATTCAAGTGTCAAACAGTTTGAAACACCAAAGAATGTAGTTAATAACTCCAGCAGATTGGGAGGAAAGGTTAAAAAAATGCCAAAGTTTTCCAGGAAAAAATACATGTTGAGATCCTTGACAGGGACGGATAGAGTTCTGCGGTCAAGATCACAAGGAAAACTTAAAGCACCTGAGACCAGCAATAGTTTGGCTAGTTCTAATTCCAATGCAGAGAAAAAAAACCAAAGAAGAAAAAAGAGAATAAAAGAGAAAGTTGTAGCAGATGAATATTCAAGGATCAAGACACATCTAAGATATTTATTGAATCGAATTAACTATGAGCAAAGCCTGATCATTGCTTATTCTGGAGAGGGCTGGAAAGGACTAAGGTTTGTACAATGATCTCAAAGATCCTTTCAATTTATATTTTGTAGCATTATCTTCCTAATCTTTTTTATAAAGTAATTTTGAGTCTGGCCACAAAAACTGTGAAGTTGAATCGTATTGTTTGTTTTTGTTGAGCTACATATATCCACAACTAGTCCTGCTCTACAACTAAGTTGTAAAAACACATATCTCAAATAAGCAAAATGGCTAGAGCAAGAAATTATTAATCTAAGAAATGATTATCGGGAATAGCTGATCGGTTAAGAGACATAAAATCATATGAAAGAAACTCAGTAAGCATGGGAATCCAATTGAGAAGTTGAATATGATATTATTTTGTGTCAATTAGACATGGTTCTGTACAAAACTGAAGGATGAATCTTGATTTATACTAACGTGAAAATGTAACTACTAACAAAGCATGGTAGTTTGACCAATTGCTGCTGTGCCATAAACTCTGGAGCAATATCACCATTTTGTGGTCGTATACATAATTGAAGGACAAATCTAGATTTAGGACTGCTCAGCTCCTTGCTAGCATAAAACTAAGTGCTACCAAAGCTGATAGTCTTACCAATCATTGCTGTGCTATTAACTTAGGTTTAATTTATTGTAGAGAGGAAACATGGAAAGAAGATGAAAGACTGCCCCTTTATGTCTGTGTTAGTCCTCATGCTCCAATAGATGTGAAAGACTGGTAATTTTGTCAAAAACACTTTAACAGTGTTATAGTGGACCCAAAGACTCTGTATCTTCATTGATGGCCCTTTTACACATCTGTAAAAATGGCGTTTTGCTATATAAAATGTATGGAAAATATTTTGGATTCTTTTTGATAAGCTAGCTTATATTCTGTTTTCTTGAGTCTGGAGAGAATCTGAATTAATTTGGTCTGTCCTTTGCTCTTGATCTGTAGCTTCTTGTTATATTCTCTATATGTTTAGTGATTTTCTCCGCCAACAGGTTGTATGTAATATTCCATTTATGTCATTTCTGCAGCCTTGAAAAGTTGAAGCCGGAGAAGGAGCTGCAACGAGCCACAGCAGAAATTTTAAAACGTAAACTGAAAATAAGGGATTTGTTTCACCGTATTGATTCATTGTGTGCTGAAGGAAGGTTTCCTACCTCTTTGTTTGATTCTGATGGACAGATCAGCAGTGAGGATGTGAGAGATTTCGAGTTTTTGATCATACTTGTTGAGAATTCTTTTTCTTACTTATTGCTCTAGCCTAAAATATTTCTTCAGTTTTTGATACTGAGATGCTGAAATATAACCACTTCAGACAACTTCTCTTTTGGCAGATATTTTGTGCAAGATGTGGATCCAAAGACTTGACTATGGATAATGATATTGTTCTGTGTGATGGTATTTGCGACCGAGGGTTCCACCAGCTCTGTTTGACACCTCCATTGCTAAAGGAAGATAGTAATGTTCTATTCAGTTGGTGGATAAGATGTGGAATGACTTTGATATTTGTTTCACAGAGTTGCTTTCATTTTTCTTAATTCTTTTGATCTCCCCCTTGGAATGCAGTTCCTCCTGATGATGAGGGTTGGCTATGCCCTGGGTGCGATTGTAAAGTTGATTGCATTGATATGCTAAATGACTCCCAAGGAACGGATCTTTCTGTCATGGACAGCTGGGAGGTAATTACGTGGCAATAATAGTTTATTATGAACTAATTTAATATATTTTATTTAAATATTTAATAGAAAATTTTCATTGTTCTTCTGTCCCATGTGCAGAAGGTATTCCCTGAAGCTGCAATTGGACAAAATCTGGATCAGAACTTTGGACTTTCCTCTGATGACTCTGATGATAATGATTTTGATCCTGATGTTCCAGAAATATATGTAAAGAGAGAGGGAGATGAATCTAACTCTGATTCACACATAGATAAGAATAGAGAAGAAAATGAAACAAGCTCAGATGAGTCCGACTTCACTTCTGCATCTGATGAATTGCCTTCTCCTCATAAAGATGACCAGTACGTGGGGCTTCCTTCTGATGATCCTGATGATGACGACTTTGATCCTGATGCTCCAGATCGTGATGAAAAGGTTGAGGAAGAAAGTTCAAGTTCTGATTTTACATCAGACTCCGAAGATCTTAGCGCTGCTCTTAATGACAATGAATTAGCAGGGGAAGAAAAAAATATGTTTGCGCTTAAAAAAGACTATAGTGCACCTAGATCAAGGATTGGTCGAAAGGAGTCTTTGAAGGGTGAGCTTATGTCCATATTGGAGCAGAACGCAAACCAAGAATGTTCTGAATCTGTTTCTCAGAAAAGAAATGTGGAAAGATTGGATTACAAAAAGCTGTATGATGTGAGTTCTTTATTTAGTCATGTTTTTCATGATCCTCTGGTCATATTTGCCAAGCTTTTATCTCAGAAGTGATTTCAAGTCCAATAAACTTGCTTCGATTCAATCTCCATGTTAATGGAGGTGTTCAACCTGTACAAAGAAAATGTGCCCCCTTTGTACTTAGGATAGTTTTCTGTTATGCTCTGCCTATTTGGCATGTGTGTCTAGAAGAACTTGGTTTGTAGTTTTCTGTCATGCTCTGTCTATTTGGTATGTGTGTCTAGAAGAACTTGATTTGGAGTAAGAGATGAACTTTCTACTCTTGCAATATGTCAATGCCATAAGCTACTTGTCGATTGTTTCAAACAAGAATAATGACAGTCCCTGCCTTCTTAATTGACGGTAATGTCTCCATATGTGTGCATGGGAAATAGACAGTAGCTTGTGCTATGGAGCAATTAAAAAAGCTACTCAGGTTGTGTCAATGTGTAACTGTTCCAATGATGGCTAGAAATGCAAGTACATATAATACTAGAGATGCTTATCTTGTGATAGCATATTTAATGCGTTGGATGTTTGCTATTGTCTGTTTTCTTGTTCCCTTCTGTAGTTTACTTAGCTTTCATCCTTGTGATTTGTGAAGGAAACATATGCAAATGCTTCATCTGATTCAAGTGATGATGAAGATTATGCCGATGGAGTCAGACCAATGAAGAGAAGGAGAAGTGCAAAAGAAAATACTTCAGCTTCTGCTAATGGAATTGCTTCCATGAATATGAACGGGAGTTCCAATTTGCAGCAATATATGGGGGAAATTGGGAATACTAATGAGGGAGAAAGATGCCATAAAGTTAACTTAGATAATGCAATTACGTCACCTGCTAAAATATACGGGGGATCATCTGCATCTGGTTTTCACGAAAAAAATGTTAGGTCATCATCATATAAGAGACTTGGAGATGCTGTGACACAGGTAAGCCTTTTACAAGTCTTCTTTTTTGAGTGTGGATCTCTTTGGTATTAATTAAATATCGAAGTCTTTCTTAAATGGTTAGAAATTTGATGTTAATTTGTAGGCTATGATTTGGGATTGTAAAGTTGCAGTTTTAGTGTTTTCATTTCTTATTAAGGACGAATAACTACTTCAAGATGGAAAACAAACTTGCATGTTTTTGCAAATGCTCTGCGCCGCACCCTAGCTCATTGTTTTGGAAAAATTGGAAGCAAGTATTATCAAGTAAAGTTGAAATCCTGGCAGCAATATTGGTTAACATTTGATTATATAATTTATCATGCATCTTTTGGATTCTTATCTTGGACTCCAGTCATTCGTTCTTATGTGTCTGGTCGTTTGTTTTTGGAAATAAATCAATGGATGAAAGTTAGTTTAGGCTCTTTATTCACTTTGCCCTAGAAAATTGTGATAGTTTATTTGTTTTTCTAGTTTTCGATTAATAATGGACGAAATTATGGTTGTTTCGCTATTCAGACGCTCTACAACTCCTTCAAGGAAAATCAGTATCCTGACCGAGCTACAAAAGAAAGATTGGCTAACGATCTGGGAATTACTTTTCAACAGGTTATGCATCTTTGCTATCAGTCATTCATTTAGCTACGTATGAACATGTGGAGATATAATGCATATTTATTTATTTGTTATTTTTCCTCTTTAGTAGATATCTGCTACTTATTTTATGTAACTGGAAAGATGTTGCTCAATGCAGGTTGACAAGTGGTTTGGGAATGCTCGTTGGAGTTACAAACATTCTTCATGGGTGGAGCCAACCCAGGGAACTCCGGCAGCAAAGTCCCGGGAGCCAAATACAAAAAAGGCATCGCCTGAAGCTCGTAATAACGGAGGCCAAGGTGAGGGATCATCCAAGTATAATGCAACTGCGACAGAGAGTTATGGTGGGGTTGCAATCGGCAGCAAATTGGATAACCAAAAAAGCAGTAAACTGAATTATAATCCCCCAAAAACTAGAGGGAGAAAGCTCAAGTCGGATGATCAGAAGTTAGATCCAGATGTAGGAGGAAGTCAACTATCAAACCCACCGAAAACTGGAGAGACGCAAACGCAGGTCGGTGGAAGAACAACCAGAGGAAGGAAATCGGTTTCTTAATATTTTTATTTCTTGTACTTGTTCTTGCAGAAGAATTAGCAAGCGTCTGCCTGATGCAAGATATCGGGAAGTCCGCACGAGTTATTTCGAGGGTTGATTAGCGCGACAAAGTGATGCCATTGTTGTAATTTAATAATGCTCCCAATTTTTTTAAAAGCGGCCTTTTAGATTCTATCTCCAAGAGAGATCCTTCGAACTTCAAAATTTTCTTTTAACTATTTGAATCACTAGTTTTTTTTTTTTCATTTATTTTATTTCCTTCTTTCACTAAACACAGCCAGTCAAAAATGCATTTACGAGCCATTGGGGAAAAGAGCCCACTCGAACATTTCCCGGGACAAGAGATCAATAACAAAACTTTTTTTGAGGGGAAGATCAATAATAAAACTTAAAAGCAAATGTATTTCCTTCAATGTTGTGAATATTGTATCGAATATAGTATTAGATTTGGTTCTATATAAAACCAAGAATAATAAAGTATTTAAAATGTTATAATTAATTACATTAAAATATTATATAAAAAAAATAATATTGATCCACAAGTATAATAATGAGTTGTATAAAAAAACACAAGAAAATGTAAAGTATTTACAATTAAAAGTTTTATATTTATGATGTGTATATAGATTAGGTACAAGTAAAATTAAAAGAAAAAAAATAAAAAAATTGAAACCTTTTTCAATGTTGTATCCACTCAAATTTTATTAACTTAATTTTCATTTGGTATAAAATTTTCAGGAGGAGTTTCATCATCATATTATTTAAACTCATCACGCCAAATTAACATATCAATACTTTACCATCCAAGATTTAAATCAATTTTGTAAAGATTATTTCTTCTCTTGACAGAAAAGAATATAGACTCATTTTTGTTTCTGACTTCACAAAGATTTTGATTGAACGTGACTTCAAAACTAGAATCACACAATTGACTGACACTAATCAAATTATGTTTCAGACCATCAATAAGCAGCACATTATCAATGCATGCAAAGGAATCTTTACTTATTTTACCGATTCCAATTATCTTGTCCTACTGGTTATCTCCGAAAGTTACCGATCATCCCTTCTTATACTGACGATCTAGGAACATAGACCTTCTTCCTGTCATACGTCGCGAGCATCCACTGTCTAAATACCAACGGTGCTTGTCACATCTTCCAAGGAAGGATATCTGCAGAAGAAACTATTTTATATTTTGGTACCCAAATTTTCTTGGGTCCTCTTGGGTTAGTAATATGCACAGAATGATTCATTTGATGAATTTTATAAGTTTGTTGATGAAAACGTGTTTGGTGATACTTTTTATTCTGGAAGAGAGTCTTTCTTTCATGATGAGATTTATTTCTTGTAAACCCTAATCCGGTTTTATCACTTGGATGTCTACATTTTCCTAGCATCTCATTCATTTTCTTTGTACTCTCAGTGAAGGTAGCTAAATCAGCTGAAAGACTCTTAATCCTAAGCTTCAACTGATTGATCTCTTCAGATCTATCTACAACTTTCTTTTTCTTATTCTCCTCAACTTACTGTTTCAAGAATATATTTTCTCTCTCTAACTCTTTGTATGTTTGAGATTTTCTACATACTTTTTCTTAACAATTTGTACTGTTTCAGAATAGCATGTGAATCTTCTAGTAGTTCCGAATATGCATTATGCAAGTACTCGTATTTAGAAGTTACCTCCTCATCACTTTGCTCTTCGGCTACTAGGCAAATATTCGTGTGTTCTGATGTCTTGGAGCTTGTATCAGATTCAGATGAATCTAGATCTTCCCAAGTTGCCATCATGATTTTCTTGTCTTCTCTACTCTTCTTTGGTTTCTTCTTTAGAGTAGGACACTCAGACTTGTAATGTCCAGGTTGGTTACACTCATAGCATATGATGGATGTCTTTTCTACTTTTCCATCATCTTTGTCATTCTTCTTAAAGAACTGACTTCCTTTGGACTTCTTCTTCCACATCTGTCTAATCTTCCTGGAAATGAAAGATAGCTCGTCATCTTCATCACTGGACTCTTGTTCTGATTTGCTGAAGTCATCATGCTTTGATTCTTCAATCTTTAATGCTTTTGATAACTTTCTCCTCTTTTAAGTCTTGTGATTCTTCTGTCCGGCCTTCAGTGCTATAGACTTTTTCTGTTTGGGCTTATTTTTAGCATCAAGCTCAACTTTATGAATCTTCAGCGATCTGAGCAACTCGTCAAGCTTTAGCACGCTCAAATCCTTAGCTTCCTGTACAGTAGTAACTTTTGGTCTCCATTTTCTTGGTAAACTCCTTAGGATCTTACGCACATGATCTTGGTTGTCGTAAGTTTTTCCTAGAGCTTTCAATCCATTGATAGTTGTTTGAAATCTTCCAAATATTTGATCAATAGATTCTTCATCTTTCATCTTGAAAAGCTCATACCGGTGCACAAGAATGCTTTTCTTGGATTTTTTGACTTGGTTTGTACCTTCATGTTCGATGGCCAACGTGTCCCACATCTCCTTCACAGTGTCGCATCTGTGTACTTTGTCATACTCACTTCTGCTTAGGGCACAACTCAAGAAAAACTTCGCTTTAGAGTTTAGTTGGAATCTCGTCTTTTGATCAGTCGTCCATCTAATTCGTGGAATGAGATTTCCTTCTTCATCTACTAGTGTGTATGGTCCATCCTCTATCACATCCCAAAGGGCAACATGAGTAGATTCCATAAACAACCGCATACTATCTTTCCATTAATGATAGTCTTCTTCGTTAAATGTTGGAGGTCTAGTGATTGAGGCACCTTCTGCAATGTACGTATGTGATTTCGCCATAATCTTTGACCCACACTTTGTTACAGTGATCCTTGGACACCACATTTATACATCGTATAATATTACAATGCTTATTATACGATGTATAAATGCACAAGAAGGGGGGTTGAATTGTGTATTTCCCCTTTTTTGATGAAACCTTCAAAATCGTTTTGTCAAAAGAAAAACTTGTTCTTTTCACAAGAACTATTGTAAATCAAAGTTAATCGTATTCTTCGAAAACTTGTTTGAAAACTAAGTAAAATCGAAACTTTGAACAATAAGAGAGATAAGGATAGAGAAAAGTTGACACAATAATTTTTATACTGGTTCACCCCAAACCGTGGGCTACGTCCAATCTTCAGAAGTCTTTCTGAGATTTCACTATCTCTCAATAACTTTACAAGTATTCTTTCTTTCTGAGCCTCTTCAGGTCTCTTTACAGTTAGTATTCTTTTACTCTTAGCCTCTGCAGGCTATCTGTATTACTTTCTTATAGAAAGATGTTTGAGCTTTGTTACAGTAAGATAGCTCTAGCTATTTGCACAATAAACCCTCAAGTAAGCTTTGTAGCGTTCACGTGTGTGTATAACTTTTTGTGTAACTTTGCAATCTTCCACTTCAACTCATATTTATAGCCTTCATCTTCAACTACTTCTTGAATCTTGCTTCTTGAATCTTGAAAGAAACAGTTATTCAGTTGAGTTCTATAACTAACTCAAACTGATTCTTGCTTTGCTTCCGTTTGCTTTTCATCGTCTGCTTTTGTTTTCGTCTGCTTTTGCTTCCGTCTGCTTTTGGCTTTCGTCTGCTTTTTAATCTTCCATCTGTTTTTCAATCTCCGTCTATTTTTCTCTTCTTTTGTCTGCTTTCCAATCTTCATCTGCTTTTCATCTATCGTCTACTTTTTCAATCTTCCGCCTGTTTTTCAATCTCCGTCTGTTTTTCTCTTCCGTCTGTTTTTCAATTTCTGTCTATTTTTCTATCTTCTGTCTATTTTTCTCTTCTTTCGTCTGCTTTTCAATCTTCGTCTGCTTTTCATCTATCATCTGCTTTTCTCAATCTCCGTCTGCTTTTCATTCTTTCGTCTGTTTTTCATCCTTCCGTCTGTTTTTCTTCTTTCATTATCCGTACTTCATCAAAATCATTAATGTAAAGTCATTTTGACTTAACAAATATCCTCTAAACATCTGGAGAAGAATATAAGGAATATTCAACATTACACTCATGGAATAAATTGACAGAATAGGTAGCTACCATAAGGATGGAAAATAAGGCAGACCACAAAGCAGTAAAAATCAATTTGGCAAAAATGGTTTACAATATCTGCTAAGAGAGGAATAAAAAACTCTTCAGGAAGGAGGCTAGAAGCAAAGAATAGCTCTTCGGAACATCATCCTCCAGGCCAGACTCAAGTACGTAGCAAGAGGAATAGCAATAAAACTCTCTATAAATATGAGGAAAATATGGTTACTAGAGTAAAACCATAATATCAACTTATATCTAAGAAGATTTGCTTTCTTATATTTTGTTCCTATTATGCTTTTGATCCCTGCAAGGCTGTACATACCTATAATCAATGAATTACTATTACATTTCATTAAAAAACAATATAAAACTTTTAAATAATGAGCAAAACACATTCAATATTGGCATAAAAACATAGTCTATTAATAATTTGTCAACCAAACACCCTAAAGGCATGATTTTAGCAACTTCAAATGCTCAAAACCAATAAAATACTTCTCAAAATGTTCCTCAAAGATTATTTAAAAATCAAAAAGCTTTTAAGTTAAAATCAAAAGCTCAATGCCTCTTAATAAATGTTAAGACCTATGTTATCAAAAGAAAAGATATGTTTTATGCATGGTGTCCTCTTAGATTATCAAATACGATAAAAATGAGCTTATAATAAATTATATATGAAATAATCTCAATGTATCTTGGTTTTTTCTTGACTTGGTCTTGTTATTGAAGATTGCAAACATCATCTTTTCTATCATAATGCTTTAGTATGATAAGCTTATGTTCTTATATTCCTTCTCATCATTAACATTAAATCTCATTAGTACTTACAACTTGTTATCATCAAAACCTTGATTGGAACCTCCTTTGGTTTAATAATAACAATATAAACCTTACACAAAAGTTGTTTTGGGGTTATACGTAAAATAAACAAATCAAAAGTTGTGTCTTAAAAATTGACTTCACGAAGGCTTTTGATTATGTCAATTAGGATTTCATAATGAAATCTATGTTAGCATTTGGATATCCTGAGAAATTTGTAGATTGGACAAAGGCTTGTATCACTTCAGTGTCATTTACAATAATTAGTAATGATGAGCTATCAAATATCTTCAAGGTTACGAGAGATATTATGTAAATAGATTGACTTTTTACAATAGCAATGGATATTCTAAACAGGACCACTACAATTAACATTGCAAGGATTCTAGGTTTCATTTATCACTGTAAATGCAACAAGCTTCAGATATACCAACTTGCTTTTGCAGATGATCTTCTTATAATTAGCGGAGCATCTTTTGACTTAAGAATTCTATTGATTTCATAAGTAGACATATTTTGACTCAATATTTCTACTCATGAAATCACTAGAATTCTTTGTCCTTAGCTTCATTCTTGCTAAAACTTCCATTTATATGTTAACTACTATAGTCTCTTATGATAATATCTTCCCCCCTCTTTGGGATTAAAGCTAGAGCAACTACCTTTCAAGTACTTAGAAGTTCCTATCTCAACAAAGTTCCTATCTCAACAAAGATCTTAAGTTTATATAACTATAATCCATTAATAAGGTCAACTAAAAATACATTCCTTTTTACTATACTATCATATCAAACTTTAAGCCTAATGAAATAAATTCTTATCATATAGAGAAAGGATAAATCTAGATATTAGTTTTCTCTATAATCTTAGATTCTATTGTTGTTTTTACTTAGCATTACCAAAAGGTGCCATGCAAAGGATAGACAAGATTATAAGGGACTTCATCTAGAAAGGATCCCCCATAATGAAGAAAACACCTAGCATCAAATGGAGTACATGTTATGTATCCAAACAAGGAGGAGGTATTAAAGTGGATTTAGTTATAATAATGGCTAAATCCCTTTAGTAAAAAGGTTTTGAAAGCTTTGTAATTAAAAGGAGAAGTTATGGGTGAAATGGATCTACATGGTTCATTTGAAAGGAGAAAATGTGTGGAATATAAAGGTGAAACCAACATTTTCCTACACTTTCTAGAGTATCTTGAAAACTAGGAATTTTATATGGTCTTATGTCAAACACAAGAATAGTAATGGTTTTGGTATGCACTTTTGTTTTGGTAATTGGTTATCTGAAGATCCCCTTTACAAACTGAGGGATTTCAACATAATAAGAGCTATGGTTCCTACTATAACCTTAGTGGTGACCTTTTTTATGATGAGCTTGGCATTGTCATTTCACTCAATATGTGGGTTTTAAATATTTTGCAGATGCTTACCAAATGTATCATTGACATTAGTAAAGAGGATTCCATATACTAGACTCTAGATAGGTGCTTAAAATTCATAGGTGTGATCTAGTTTAGAATTCTAATGTATATGCTTTTTATGCCTTTATAATATGGCTGACTCTTTATTAAGTACTAGTAGCAAAGGACAAGATCAAATTCATGATTGATAGCCAAGATTGTGTATTATGTGGGACTAACTAGGAAAATCGTGAACACCATTTCTTTGAATGCCCATTCTCTACAAAACTGTGGAGATCCCTCATAGGGACTTTTGAAGTTTAATACAACCTTAGGGGATGACCAAGAACTATAGAATGAGCTTCTAACCTCAATATTCGACACAAAGAAGACAAGAAGCTATTCAAGATATGCTTTGGGATGATCGTGTACTAAATATACGAAGAGAGAAATAATAGCACCTTTAGAGAAAGCAAAAGTGACATTGATGCCATCCTTAGCAAATTTGTGCTCAAAATAAGATTAGCTACCTTAGCTAAGGAATTTTACGTAAAGATGTCTCCTCCACTAAAGGAAAAATTGAACTTAGTAGAATAACAATATTATGTTGTTTGTTTGAGCTTGAGTCACCTTGTTTTTTCCTATCTTGTTGAAGACTTAATGTATACTTGCTCTTTATTCAAAGAATTTACATTTGCCTTTCAAAAAAAAAAAAATACCTAAAAAATGAAAAAGAGACATTAGAAAAAGATTTTAGATGACCTTTTAAGGTATATTTTATCCATAGGCTAAGGAAAAGTTTCCTTGTTTGAAGCTTCTATCTTTGCGCAAATGACTATTATTTATAGACTTTGCAATGAACTTAAAGTTCACACCAAAAATGTGCCAAAGTTTAAGTACAATAGGGGTTTAAAGTTTTTAACCAATCCTTTATATATTCTCATAATAAATATCAAGTTGAAAGCTAGTAGCAAGGGGAAGGGCCCTCCATCATCAACTTCGATACTCAAACCAAAATAAATCCCACATTGTTCAGAAAAAGAGCAAAATTAGGATTCTTCTACTTATGATATGCTGGCTCGAAGTTATGGCTTTGTAGAGGGAGGTTTGACTAATTGAGTTTCTGTTGTCAATTGTTTGGCTGGAAATGATTGTGTTATTGGTAAGATGAACCTTTTATATAAGGTCATCTTGGTGGGTAGATATGTATAGGCTTATTATTGTGGTTTACAGTTATAAGGAAATTTTTTGTACGGTTCCTTATGAATGCACCTTAGGTTAGCCCTTTTGGTAGAGATTTACAACATGGGCAATCTCTAGATTTGTATATAACTTTTATTATTATCTTTTTTATAAATTACTGATTTACCAAAAAATTTAACTTTATTAATGAATGAAGTTTTTGCTCAAATGAACTATTTATAGATATTTGGAGACTTATTTCACAAACATACAAGAATTTGGATGCTAAGGCTATAGCTCATTAACTTAGTAGATAGTTGACATGCCTAACTTCTTTAGGTACTATAACTTATTATTTATTCACTCCTAAATAAAAAAAAACATGTGATAAATAAATATAAGATATATTATTTGCTTTGTTCTCACACTTTATCCACGATTCATCTTATTAACTTTGCGTATCACTAATAATCTTTATCCAAAAATAAAGGTTAACTAAATTTCGAGTTAATTTGCTCATGGTTTGACTAATGCACACTTATAGTCTACTCTGTTAGTCAATAATCCATGGACTATCAATTTGTCCTTAGTCCAATATCAAATGCTCAGGACAAGTCTAATTCACTAAAGTCAAACCAATCAATGCCCCCATAATCTATTAAAGTTACTCCAAATTTGAACCATATTTGATCTCACCTAATTAAGTCCCCTTAATTTTTTTGACAGACCTTTCTCATGCATAATCCTTGGCACTGGTTACCAGTGTTCACCAATAGCTAGCAAAACGGTCCTTCTATGTTAAGTGACTAACGCCTGTCTTCTTTCTTCCTATTTCATGCCTTCTCGGATAGGCTTGCCTTGTTGTAACCGTGGACCATCCTTTCTGTTCAAGCAACCTTTGATTCTATTAATATGCCCAGACATTACCCGCAAACGACCCGTCGGCTAGGTCTAGAGCGCGTCACCTTATCAGTATCCACTTTAACCAAAACAATTCAAATCCTGGCAAAGGTAAGATGATGCATAGAGTCATGTCAGGCACATCAAAGACATTCCAAGTCCTCTGTCTCACCTCACCCGCCAAACACCGCTCTAGCTACCCATTTCTTAAACTCCCCAAACCCACAAGGGTCTTACCAGGGTTTAACTTGAGGTCTCTGTGCACCTTATCGGCTACTTCCGCATCCACCACTGTTGAACCTGACAATTTGAAGCACTCAATTCTTCTGGAAAGACTCAGACTTAGGCACCTCAAGGACTCCACTAAAAACCGCCAACCCAAAGTCCTAGTCCCACCAAAACCTGCGCTTGCTATTGTGGGTAAAGAAGAAGAACAAATAGATGGTTTTGGAAAGTCGAGGAATCGGAAAAAGATCGTTGGTAGCTTTGAGGAGGTGGGCTTGAGTGATGAAGTAATGGGAGCTGTTACAGAGATGGGAATTCAAGTGCCTACTGAGATCCAGGGCATCGGGATTCCCGCTGTGTTGGATGGCAAAAGTGTGGTCTTGGGTTCTCATACCGGCTCTGGCAAGACTTTGGCCTATATGTTGCCTCTTGTTCAGGTGATCTTTTGCCTTGTCAATGCATTGGTTTTCTAACTGTTATGGCAATGGACTTGAAATTTATTTCTGTTTTGCATTATTGTCCTGTTATAAAGTTCCACGTAAATTTGCCAATGGATTAAATTTCTGCTACACTATTCTCAATGTGGAATTTGATCCTTTAGTACGTACAATTGGCCAGTTGATTATCTACCTTATTGGCTCTGCCCATTCATTCGTTCCACAATCAGAAAACTTGACTTACTATCAATTATATCTGTACTGGTATTGGTATTGTCAGATTAACTGTTTAAACATCATGTTGCACTTTAATAATTGGATTTGCAGTTGTTGAGAAGGGATGAGGAATTGCTGGGAATGCTTATGAGACCTAGGCGTCCTCGAGCTGTTGTTCTATGCCCCACAAGAGAATTATCAGAGCAGGTTCCTTTACTTTTGCTTTTTCATGTGCTTGCTCTTGAAGGTTGAGTTTTCCCTATTTTTGAAGGATTCATCTTTTCAATTAATCACATTATATTCTTTTGCAGGTTTTTCGTGTAGCTAAGTCTATCAGCCATCATGCACGATTTAGATCCACTATGGTTAGTGGTGGTGGTCGGTTGAGACCTCAAGAAGACTCATTAGGCAGCCCTATTGATATGGTAGTTGGGACACCTGGCAGGATTCTTCAGCATATCGAGCAGGGGAATATGGTATATGGTGACATAAAATACTTGGTGAGCTCATGATCTTTGTTTTACTTTTATATGTTGCCATCTTTGAAGTTGGAAAGGAAGTTTTGAAATGTTTTGTAGCTCTTGCTTATGGAGCTTCTTCTTGGTGTAATAACTTTGTTTAGCTTCTGGTGTTTCTAACCTTTTATTAGGTGTTGGATGAGGCAGACACAATGTTTGATCGGGGTTTTGGTCCTGATATTCGAAAGTTTCTAGGCCCATTAAAAAACCGTGCAACAAAAGGCCAAGGGTTTCAAGTTATTCTAGTTACTGCAACAATGACAAAGGTATGCTAACCTTGATTGGTAATTTATCATCCATAATTGAGAAAACTTAATTTGGGGTGGCAAAAGGGCCTAGGCCTGATAGGCTCAAAGTCAATTGGAAAAACTCGATTTGACTCGGCTTTGGGTCAGGCTTGGAACTAAAAAAAATTTAGTATTAAGACCTAGTCCCATCATAGCCCAACCCATTGCCAACCCTAGAGTCACCATGCCTTTTATCCACTAATCAAATTATTTGGTTTTTATTGCCTTGAAGAAGCACTAAATCCATTTCTGAAGTACTTAACTAATAGTTTTCTGTCTAAAATGAGAAAGTTGATATAAATAGATGACGGTATCTGATACGACACCTCCACCTCAACTTCTTAAGACTTATTTTAGGAGGAAATTTAGAAAAGCACACGAGGATCACATGGGCCAAGATTTAGTTCAATCAGTAGATGATTCTAACACACATTCAGTAGTCACATCCTATTATTTTAGCTATTCTGCTATTTTACCGATTGGCTTTATCTTTTATTGTTGCGTATCCTTAGGAATAGATTATGAGTTATCCTTAGGAGTAGATTATGAGTTGTTAGGAGTCTAGCATTATAAATATCTGATACTAGGATGTTCAAGAAAACCTGCAAACCTGTGAACCAGACCTGAACCACATGAACCGAACCTGTAAACAAGGTTAACCAAACCTAAAAAATCAAGTTTATGGTTCAGGTTCAGGTTTCTAACTTGCGGTTCTAGGTTTAAACCTGAACCTAAAACACCCAAAAAAATCTATCATATATTTAGATATAATTTAAGAGGATATCAATAATAATAAATTCACTAGTATTTACTATATTAATTCTTGAGTAAAAAAAGAAGAAAAGGAAAAAAAAACTACTTTAATTCTATGTTATTAAACGTTAATCTTGAACATTGCTATTATAAATAACAACTAATACATAACACTCAATACTTCTACTTCAAATAGTAATTAATATGTGTTAAAGTTATTGATAGAAGTATTAAACTATTAATAGAAAAAATTCATTGACTAAAATAATATAATCATTTAGAGATTAATTAAAGAAAGTAATAAGTGAAACACATTTATTAAGAAATCCTACCATTTTAGTTTTTAATGGCACATATATCTTAACTTAGATATTCATGAGATATTATAAACATTAAACAAGCAAGTAATATTGATTCTTAAAAATATATAATATAGTTGCTAATAAATAATAAACATATAATAATATTGTTTTGTACAAATATCTAAACACTTCTGATTGGAAAATAATAGAGAGCTCTATTAAAAGTTTATTAAGAAACGAGACATTACCATAAAAACCTTACGTAAGGTTTTGTGTTCAATTTATGTTAATATAATAAATATCAATCACTTTAATATTTAAATTGAGAATAGCAATGTAGTTTATTTTTATATGAGTAGTTGATATGGAAATGTAGTTTATTCTTATATGAATAATTGATAAAATTATTAAGATCACTTGTAAATTCAGTTTTTTAAATAAAAGATAATTCAATCCAACGATCTTAATACAAACATTATAAATTTACGACTAAGATTGCTTGAATCACAATTGATATTTTATCAAATATCAGCCACTGAATTTGAAAAAATTTTCTCTCGATGAAAACAAAGAAAAATTAAAGGTCATTCTATTCGTTCAAAAAAAAATCATTCAATTTTTCATCCCACAGTTACTTCTCAACCTCTCATCTCTCAAACTATCATTCTACCATCATATTCGAAAAATAATTGTTTAATAATTTATCTTTTTTTTCCTACTATGAATCTTTTCCAAGGTATTTTTTGGATTATTTTTACTTTGCTTGGGTTTAACATATTGGAATAATATTTGATAGATTTTATATACATACTTTTATGAATAATTTGTATTTGTTTTCGCCAATTATTTTTATAATTTTTTCATATATATTGATATGAATAGGTTCGAGTTATCCTGAGAACCGAACCTAAAAAAAGGTTAACCGATCCTATAAATTCTTTAGGTTCAGATTCAGGTTCAGGTTTGAAAAATTGTCGAACCTGATATTCAGATTCAGGTTCAGGTTATTTATGAACAGATCAGGTTACCCTACTATGAACACCCTTAGGTAAGACGGACTTTGTGAGCATTGTATCTTTGGGAAGCAGAAACGAGTCAGTTTCAATTCCTCAGCTGTTCACAAAACTAAAGGTACTTTGGATTATATTCATTATGATCTTTAGGAACCCTCTCGTGTTCCATCTAAAGGTGGTGCCCGGTATATATTAACTTTTATTGATGATTATTCAAGGAAGGTTTGAGTGTATTTCTTGAAACACAAAAATGATGTTTTTTTATCCTTTAAGCAATGGAAAATTTTGATTGAAAAGCAGACAGAAAAACATGTTAAGCGGTTATTGACAGATAATGATTTGGAATTTTGTGGAGGTGTATTCAATGAATTTTGCAAGAATAAAAGAATTACTCAGCATTACACTGTCAGAATGACTCCGCAACAAAATAGAGTTGTCGAGCGCATGAACCGGACTCTTTTAGAAAGAGCTCGGTGTATGATCTCTAATGCAGGATTGACACTTGATTTTTGGGTAGAAGCCATTGCGACAGTTTGCTACATCGTCAACCGCTCTCCTTGTGCTCCTTTTAATTTCAAGACTCCAGAGAAAGTTTGGTCAGATACTCCTACTGATTACTCTACTTTAAGAATATTTGGGTGTCCAACATATATGCATGTAAATGAGGGAAAGTTAGAGCCTAGGGCTAAGAAATGTATTTTCTTTGGTTATGCTTCAGTGGTGAAAGGATATCGTTTGTGGTGTCCTGATCCCACGTCACCTAAATTTGTAATTAGTAGGATGCTACATTTGATGAGTCCTCTATGTTGTATCCTAGAAAAGAGCCTTGTAATCCTTGTAATTTAGAAAAAGAGGATAGTACATAGAAACAGGTGGTGTTAGAGATTGGTAGTTCAGATCCTTCATAGACATCTTCTACACATCAAACAAATCAAATTGATGAACCAGATCCTGATCATGTTCAAGATAAATCAGAAGAAGAAGAACATTCCATAGCCAGAGACAAACCAAGATGAGAGATTCTTCCACCACAGAGGTATGCAAATTTAGTTGCATATGCTTTATCAGTGGCACAGGAAACAGGTGGAGATAATGAACCTTCCACATATATGGAGGCAGTTTCAAATGTTGATGCTAATAAGTGGGTGGTGGTCTTTAACTAAGAAATGAAATCTTTACACAAGAATGATACTTGGGATCTAATGAAGCTTCCAAAGGGTAAGAAAATTGTTGGCTGCAAATGGGTATTCAAACGAAAACAAGGTACTTCAGGTATTGAAAATACTACGTATAAGGCACGTTTAGTTACAAAGGGCTATAGTCAGGTACAAGGTGTTGATTTTAATGATGTTTTCTCACCAGTGGTGAAATATAGCTCTATTTGTGTATTACTTGCATTGGTTGCCATGTTTGATTGGAAATGAGAACAACTTGATGACAAGACAACATTTCCTGCATGGTGAATTAGATGAGCAGATTTATATGAAACAACCTGAAGGTTTTGAAGTTGTAAGAAAGGAAAAACAAGTTTGTTTTTTGAAGAAATCCTTGTATGGATTGAAGCAGTCCCCAAGATAGTGGTACAAGAGGTTTGATTCATTTATGTTGGGTCATGATTTCTCCAAGAGCACGTATGATATTTGTGTTTACTTTCGGAAGTTAGATGACGACTCATTCATCTATTTATTGTTATATGTTGATGATATGCTCATTGCTGCCAAGAATGTCATAGATAGTCACCATTTGAAGGCCTTATTGCATGATGAATTTGAGATGAAAGATTTGGGAGCAGCAAAG
>JANITW010000003.1:43710603-43722856 GCA_027564335.1 Erythroxylum williamsii
TTATTATTTATTATTAAGATTTTTGAAAGCATAGTTGATGTAAACAGTAAACTAGTAAAATATACAGTACAACTGTACAATATACTAACATGGACTATTTTGCAATTTTTAAAAATTTTAGGGACTATTTTATAAATTTAAAATTTTGCCCAAAACAGTACCCTGTATGGACCGATATCGATATAGTTTCGTTCCAGAACTTAATCCGGTACCAAGCCCGGTACGGTATTCATAACTTTGCCATCAATTGTGATACGGATTGCGTTTTAGGATATAAATATCAGAATTTCAAGGTATTTGCATAGTGTATGATAGACAACTGTATGATGCCATTTTCTGACCACCAAGCCTAGGTTTTTGACATGGGAATAAAGACATTACAGTAAATATTCTAGTAAAATATCAAATGGTAAATGAAAGCCATCTTTTGCCCACAACGTATTTGATATTCTTTTTCCTTTTTACATTGTTATCTTAAAGGTTTCGTAAAATAAAGATTATAATCAGTATATTTTTCTATTTTTAATATTTTTCAGAAAACTAATATTAAATGTGTATACATTCACACATATATTAAATTAGAGTAAATGAAATTACACGAGAAGTGAATTAGAATTATATTTCTAGTACTTTTGTTAAATTAATTTGATTTTATTGTCATGAAATTCGAGATTGTTTTGTACTTTGTATTTTTCAATTTCCCCATCAATTGTCTTTAAAATATAGGTATATAAGAGCCTTTACGAGGCAACCTAGTAACATTGAAGTCCTTTTTATACATCTGTGAGGGCTCAAGATTCATAACTATTGAATCGTTTCCTTAACGAGTTCAGTCTGAAGAAGAGCCCCGGTCAAACTACATTAAATGCAACTATCAACAAATTATCAAGGATTTTCACTTTTTGAGGTTCCGAAATCTTGAATCCAGAATTTATATTTTAAATCTGAACTTGATTTTAGTAATAGAGCAATTGTCCAAGAGTGGAGCTATAAGGAAAAAGGGAGTTATAAGGATGATGCTTCTCAGGACGATCCTCTACTACTAGAAGAATGTGCTGGTACCGATAATTGCAGCAAGCCATTAACTCGAATGTGTAATAAAAGATCCTATAAGGAATTTCTGCTACAAAGCTCAAGCCAGGAAGTTTTGCTATAAAGCTCAAGCCCGATCTCCACATAAAGTGCCGAAGCAAACTTGCGGCCGTAACTACTATAGTTGTGACACCTAAGGTTTCGCCTAGCCTAGGTTTTTTTGTGTGCTACTTATTCTCCTAGCCTCCTTCTTGAACAGGTGTGGAAAAACACCAAAAGTTTAATCAATGAAAGAACTTCCTTCTTCCTCCATTATTTCCTTTATTTTTTTAGTTTGTAAACATATCAATAATATCACAATCTAAGTTTTAAAATCTTCTTTCGCCTTTTATTCATATTTTTACAATAATGTAATTATATTAAAATTTTCAGATTTTTAATTAAAAATTACCCCTCATACGAAATTAGTTTCATGTCATTTATTAAGGGATTGGTTTATTTTTCATTTTAGTTATGCAAAAATTATATTGATGCACCTCTTATAATGATATTCCACTAATATTATAATTGTTCTTATTATCAATTTAGCTCTATGAAATAATCGGATGTCATGTCCTATTTTTAATTTAATCATATTTTAACATAAACATGTTAATTGAGATATTTCACAAAGTAATTAAATTATCTAGTCTTAACGTTTATTTTTGGGATGAAATATGGTCTAGAAAAAGATGTTTACAAAGTAAGCACTCATAGCCGTAGTCACAAAGGATGACAATTTTATTTAATATGATTATTACATAAGGTTAACATTCCCACTTAATTCGGCAATTCACCTTCCTTGCCTCCATTCGTACCAGTGCTCGTACTTACTCTCAGGACCGTTCCATAGCCAAATTCCAGAATCATTAGCCACCCAAAAGCAATCACCATGACTACATTTGTTATAAAAAGCGCCAATATCCAAAAACGAGTTGAAGGAAGCCCATTTTACTGGGTTGTTTGAAGCTAGGTAGCACCAAAAAAAGCGTTGTCCCTATAATATTAGTGTTGAAACACCATTTCAACTCATTCCCATTTCCCACTGAATGAGCTCCAAGATCATCATCTCCTGACTTGCAATGTGCAAGCAACTCCTGACTAGGGTTCATCTGGTTTTGAACATGTACACACCATGTTGTAGCCGCAGGAATTAGTGTTACCAAAGCTAAACCAAGCACAAAACCTACAACTTTTGTATTGCGAAAACCCTTCATTTCTCCTAGCTTTAGAAAGCAAACTTTAGTTTGGTGCATTTGAAGGAAAATGATTCGTTCCCTTTTTATAGTTGTAGTTATCTAGGGATATTAACTATGTGATTTATATACTAATCATATATAAAATTCAAACACTCATATACAACTTTAAACTGTGTTGGTCTATGGCTGTAATAGTGTTTGCAACTATTCTAATTATAGTAATTCCAATATGAAATTACTATACATATGTTTGGATTAAGTAAGACTCAGATAATGAAACACAACGATACTTATTTTAATTTTTTTTGTAAGTTAGTTGCAGTGGTTTCTTTGAATTACAGTATATGTAACCTTTCAATATCTATTTAACAATTATTTAGAAGAAACTGAAAGAGATAACGTAAGCTACAATAAGTTTGTGCATGAAATCTTAGTTAGTTATGATGGATAAATCTTCCTACTGAAAAAGAAGATTTGTTGACCAAATTTGGATTATATAAAATGGTTTAGAAGCTTCTCTTTCATCAATATCTTCTCTACTTTATAAGATTGCTTGAACCAAAAACCTTCTGTCCTCATAGGGAAGTGATCAGACTATGATCCACCTCATAATTAAAACATCTTATAGAATAAAATATCAGTAAGCACTATAAAAGAGTATAGGAAAGAAATACATGTGATATTTATGTGTAATCCTGTATGGACCATCAGGACATTGCCACCACCTCCATTTTCATAATTGTTCCCTTGAAGATTTGAGGAAGCTTTATACAATACATAGTATATACAATCAAAAGTTCAACTAATTAATGTTTGATGAGAGGTAATTCAGATAATACTAAAAACTTTAAATAAGAAGATTAGCTATAAAAGGCAAGATATGCCGAACTAAATTATCAAATTTTTATGTTGATTTATATTTATGCGTTTAATTTTTCTAGTTTTTTATTGTATTAGAAATTACTGCAGTAAATCAAAGATTTTTGCAAAACCACTACACTCTTACAGTTCTTTCAAATGTCTCGTTTAATAATAGTAGTTATAGACATCACATGTTTCTTGTTTGTTGGTCCAAATTAATTCGCATTATAAATTTTCGCTAGTTTAAACTTTCAACCAACAAGAAAGTATAGTAATCAACAATATGTTCACTTGCAATTATTTAATTTTCAATTCCCACCCATTGCGATACGGATTGCGTTTTAGGATATAAATATAGACAACTGTATGATGCCATTTTCTGACCACCAAGCTTAGGTTTTTGACATCAGAATAAAGATATTACTGTAAATGTTCTAGTAAAATATCAAATGGTAAATGAAAGCCATCTTTTGGCTACCACGTATTTGATCATATTCTTTTTCCTTTTTACATCGTTATCTTAAGGGTTTGTATTTTTAATATTTTTCAGAAAACTAATATTAAATATGTATACATTCACACATACATTAAATTAGAGTAAATGAAATTACACGAGAAGTGAATTAGAATTATATTTCTAGTACTTCTGTTAAATTAATTTGATTTTGTTGTCATGAAATTCGAGATTGTTTTGTACTTTGTATTTTTCAATTTCCCCGTCAATTATCTTTAAAATATAGGTATATAAGAGCCTTTACGAGGCAACCTAGTAACATTGAAGTCCTTTTTATATATCTATGAGGGCTCAAGATTCATAGCTATTGAATTGTTTCTTAACGAGTTCAGTATGAAGAAGAGCCCCAGTCAAACTACATTAAATGCAACTATCAACAAATCATTAAGGATTTTCACTTTTTGAAGTTCCGAAACCTTGAATCCAGAATTTGTATATTTTAAATCTGAACTTGATTTTAGTAGTAGTGCAATTGTCCAATAGCGGAGGTATAAGGAGAAAGGGAGTTATAAGGATGATGGTGCTCAGGACAATCCTCTACTACTAGAAGAATGTGCTGGTGCCCATAATCGCAACAAGGCATTAACTAGAATGTGTGATAAAAGATCGTATATGGAAGTTCTGCTACAAAGCTCAAGCCCGATCTCCACATAAAGTGCTGCAGCAAACTTGCAGCCGTAACTACTATAGTTGCGACACTTAAGGTTTCGCCTAGCCTAGGCTTTCTGTGTGCTATTTATTCTCCTAGCCTCTGATAAGAGACGGATAGCATGATCACGTACTGCAAGAGAGAATTAAGGTTTGCATGGACGCAGTCAACAACATGGGTTACTGGGTTGGTGCAGTCAGCAAATTATGGAGTTGAAGTCGTGCATCATGTTAACAGATATCCATGAACTTTTTCTTGATATTAGGAGTAGTATTCACGTTCTAGTTGTCCTATTTTATTGTCATTTTCAAATTCCAGTTGTTAAGTGGGTAAGCCACTACTTGTTTCTGTTGCTTCTGTTAAATGTATCGCACTGATCGGGTTGCTATAAATCTGATTAAGAAAAGGGAATAAACTCATGGATATTTACAGCTTCTAAACTCTGCCTTTTCTGTTCTTCTACAAATTTTCTTTATCACATCGCTTACTCTCCTGATCTTCCTTTCCTTTACCTATTCATTTATCATCTTTCTTCCAGATGAATGATGCTTATCCATTTACGAGACCATCACTTTCTGTTGATTTATGTAAGTTGTACTTAATTATTAAAAGGGGAAGTTGTAATAATGAGTTCTACAAGTATTGAAAATGCTAACAAGTTATTTATTTATTGCTCACTGTTGATGTGTATATGTGTTTGTGTGAAAATAGAATAGGATTTGAAATGGATATAAACATTATGTTGTATGTTGGACGCGATGGTTAAAGTGTCTTACGCTGAAACGGTAAAACGTGACGAGGAGCGGTGTCTTATCCATCCAATTAATTATTCATGTAAATGTGTTTTTGCCATTCATGCTTTGGTTCCTTTACATGTTTAAACTAGTATATGAATTGGCAGAACGTAAAGAGAAGTGGTTCTTTTACACGTCATTAATTACTAAATATATAAGACACTCTGATCTCAATCAGTTAGAGAAGAGAATGAAGTATGCCTTATAAAGGTATAGAACCTCTTCTTCATAGACACGTTTTTCCAAGTATAAAACAACAAAATCATGAGGGTCTTGGCCCGAGAAGCAACCTAAAGCGAACGATATCGAAGAAATAAGAGAAGATTTGTAATTGGGTTTGGAATTTTAAGGTTTTGGAGGGAAGTCTATTGATAAAAAAGTTGGCAGTGAGAATTGCTTCTCCCCATAGGTATTTCGGGACATGTGTTTGAAAGCTAATGGCCCTAGCTACCTCTAAAAGATGTCTGTTTTTTCTTTCATAAATTCCATTTTGCTATAGGGTGTAATTGCAGGAGGTTTGGTGGATAATCCCTTTGCTATCTAGAAAATTTTTTACTGCCAAGTTCATATACTCCTTCCCATTATCACTTCTTAACATTCTAATCTCTTTTTGAAATTGAGTTTTCACCACGTTATAGAAGGATACTACTGTGGCACAAACTTCCGATTTATCTCCCAAAAGAAACACCCATGTGACCCTAAAGCAATCATCAATAAAAGTGAGGAACCACCGCTTTCCATTAGGTGTTTGAGTTCTGGAGGGACCCCATAAATCACTGTGTATTAACATAAATGGCTCTGGACATCAGCTGTTTTGAATGGGGTAATGACTTCTATGAAGTTTAGCTAACTCACAACATTCACATTAAAAAATAGCACTTTTATTGATAGATAAATGAGGTAGCACACACTTTAGGTATTGTAAACTAGGGCGTCCTAACCTATAATGCCACATCATTATTTCTTCCTGCTCCTTGTTGACAGTAATGTGACAGCTGCCTTCTCCAAGTTCCTTGCCTTCTTCTTGCAAAATATATAAGTCTCCAATAACCTTAGCAACCCCAATCATCCTCCCCGATTCCAAATCCTGAAACATAGAATGAGTTAACCAAAAATTAGCTTTGCAATTATATCTTTGGTCAGCTTGCTAACAAAAACAAGGGTATATGAAAGATTTGGAATGTGAAGAATGTTTTTTAGTGTTAAGGTTTCTGAAATAGGGATTGTCCCTTTCCCTGATACTGAGACTAGGGAACCATCTGCAATTCAGATTTTCTGGTTCCCTGTATACGGTGAGTAAGAGGAAAAAAATTTGGAGCTACCAATCATGTGATCAGTAGCTCCAAAGTCAACTATCCAAGAGTAGGAGGGTATAGAACAAACAAAGGCTTTTAGAAGGATTATACCTGATTGGACTATAAAACAAGAGTGTTTTTTAAAATTCTCATCTTGAAGGAAGGTGTACAGATGATCAAGCTGTTCCTTTGTGAAAGAAAAGGTCCTGGTTGAGTTGGAAGTGTCCCGAATTGGGCCTCCTACTCCACTAGTCCATTTTTTCTTCCAATTTGCTGGTTTACCATATATCTTCCAGCAGGTATCTCTTGTATGCCATGGTTTTTTGCAAAAATCATACTAAGTTTTATGCTTGTTTTTACCTTTTTCACCCTCACTGTCACTATTCTTTCAGACCAAGGCTGAACCTTCATTATGGAATTCTATAGTTCCATTTTTTTCCCAACATGACACCTTTCGAAGCTTCCTCTCTTCCAACTTCAAAGAAGACTTCTTGGATTGAAGATAGTGGCCTTTTTCCCAAAATCTGTCCCCTAACTTCGTCCAATTCTTCCTTCAAACCAGCCAAAAAAACAAACACTCTTTCCCTGTTAGCTTTCTCTCTACATTGGGCTTCATTTTCTAGATCTTTCCGCTCTATTTCCTCAAATAGATCCAACTACTACCATATTATAGTCATCTCATTATAATATGCAATCACATCTTGCTCACCTTACTGCATCTTCCACATTTTTTAGTTGAGTTCAAACAGTTGAGCATAGTTTTCTAAGTCTGAATATGTTTCTTTGACTACTTCCCATACATCTTTGGCTGTTAGGAGAAAAATAAAGGGTCTTCCAACCCTTGGCTCCATGGAGTTGATAAGCTAGGTTGTAATTGTGGCATTCTCCAAGCTCCACTGGTCGAAATTGGGGTCTTCTAGTCTTGGAGTTTGGATTGCTTCTGTTATGTACCCTATTTTCCCTTTTCCAGTGATTACTAGACGGGCTAATTGGGATCATTCTAGGTAGTTTCTTCCATTCAGCTTCTGGATTGAAATATGCAGGGAATTTTCTGGTTGTATGCTAACTGAATCAGGTTGATTTCCTGATCCAGAGAGAGGGGTAGAGTTGCTGGTGGTCTCGAGGGATGAAGATCAAGATCCCACCATTGCAGCCTTGTAATTCATGGAAGAGTGTGAGGCTCTGATACCATGTAAAAACTTCTTTATTCAGATAAAGATAGATGTACAGATATTGCTATTCTTATATAGAGCTAGGATACATAGTTATGGGAGTCTTCCTAATTAGCAAGACTCCTTATTTGGAAATATCCCTAATATAGTTAGATATTATAACTAAGGATAATCTATAAAGATAATCTCTTAATTAGGAGACTATCTCTTATTACAGGATTCTCTACAGAGAACCAAATGCATGTGTTGCATATGCTCAATCCAAGTCCTACTATTTATTAAAATATCATCAAAGAAGACTAGTACAAACTTATGCAAATAAGCTCCAAACACTTCATTCATCAAACTTTTAAAAGTAGAGGGAGCAAGCATTAGTCAACCTAAAGGGCATTGCCAAAAATTTGAAATGCTTACGGCGCGTCCTAAAAATTGTCTCCTCTATATCCCAACTATCCATTCTAATTTGATGATATCCCAAACAAAAATCTAACTTTGTGAAAAATTGTGCTTCATATAGCTCATCTAACAACTCATCCACTATTAGAATTGGAAACTTATCCATCACCGTGTGGTTGTTAAGCTCCTTATAGTCATCTCATCCTTCAAAAGGTGAGAATAATGGTAGGGCTACACCACCACCAACCCAAATCTTGACATTAAAGGAATTACATGATCACAACTTTGACTCGACGGCAACCCTAAAAGTTCCGCAAACAAATCTAAAAATTTTGCCAACAATTTCTCCATAGCTATGGAGGTCGAATGTTGTCCATTCATTAATGCTACTCTCAACTCTGCACTCGAAACTTGCCCCTTCCATTGCACCTTCTTCCCATCTAGCTCAAAACTCATCATTAGAGACACAAAGTCCCATAGTATAAGCCCCAATGTACGCAGCCAGTTGACCCCTAAAACCACATGATACAACACCTCCACTTCAACTTCTTAAGACTTATTTTAGGAGGAAATTTAGAAAAGCACATGAGGATCACATGGGCCAAGAGTTAGTTCAATCAGTAGTTGATTCTAACACACATTCAATAGTCACATCACATTATTTTAGCATTTTGTTATTTTACCGATTGGCTTTATCTTTTATTGTTGCGTATCCTTGGGAATAGATTATGAGTTATTCTTAGGAATAAATTATGAGTTATCCTTAGGAGTAGATTATGAGTTGTTAGGAGTCTAGCATTATAAATATCTGATAGTTAGAGCAAGTGAGCAGGGGGAGAAATTAATTTCTTTGTTTTGGAGTTTAGTCCTCTCCATACGGACTGACTTGGGAGTTTAAGATTCTTGCTCTCAAATTTATCAATAAAATTTTATCATTCAGTTACTTCTATTTTCCTTCTTTTCTGGTTCCTATCAGTGTCTCTCACAAAGGGATTTGAACCTGAGCCACACCCATGTGATAGTGGGACCATAACTCTTATTTGATAACTTGACTACTAATTTGCATGTGAAGTAGCTTAGAGTAGTGATGCAGAAGAACTTAAGGTCTACAGAAGAAATAAAATAGGAAAAATTAGTGAACAACAAGCCTTAATTTGGGGGGATGACTATTGGGGATTGAGAATTGAGTTGATGTCCAAGATAAGGGCTGAAATTTAGATTATGCTAGAATTTCTTATTGGAATAGAAATAGTAGTAAGTTAAATATATTATTCTATTTCAGATATGTTATTTAAATATATTATTCTATTTCAGATATGTTATCTTAGTTGTTTAGGACTTATATGATATTTATTAGAATAGGATTTAAATTTTAGGAACCCCTTTATGCTAGAATAAGAGATCTAAGAACTCTATATATGTGTACTCAACCCTTCAATAGAAGAAGCAATTCTAAATTTTTCTGCAAACTTGAGTTTTCAACTAGAATGTGTGATGCTTTCTTCTAAGAGTGATTCTTATACCTTAGGAGTGATTTCTAATTTTCTACTCTCCATTGTTTGTGTTCTTCACAAAATTTCAGTCATCTCCATATTAAACCCTAAAATTCTAAGCTCAATTTTCTAGTAATCAAACAATAAAATCCCAACTATGCCAAACTGAAATTTTAGTATTCATAGCCAAAATTCAGCCCTAAAATTTTATATTCCAGCAACCTAATATTAACCATATGTTTTAATTTTGTGATTTTTAGATATTAGTTAATACCTCTTCTATTTGTCCTACATCAATTTGGTATCAGAGTTTTGATTCACAATGGCGACACATAATAGATGGGCATATAGAATAATATTTAGCAACTTAGAGCAAGATGAAATACTTCTGAATATTGTAAAAAATTGTGCATCAATGATCCTTGTTCACAAGGTGCTTCAAAACCAAACTTACATGTAACAACTCCCAGCAGAAAACATGTTTCACAAATTTTGGAGCGGTTGAACAACCTCGACATACGGTCCTTAAAATTAAGAACTCCTACAAGAAAAATTATGCCAACTAAGAACCTATACTTGATGATGAACTTGGAGAACGTGGTAATAAGCAAGAAAAAGAGACTGATATTGATCACAAAACCCAATGTACGAGTAAATCTTTGCTAAAAAATCATGTACTGATTTTGATTCCTCAAATTTAGTAGATCAATTCGAATCTTCGAGCCTAGATGTAGAAGGTGCTCAAATACTTGATGATATGGAGAGTTTGGCAATGGAAGATGATCATGACATGGAGAGTTTGATGATAGGTGATGATCAAAGCGTTAAAGATGAAGAAAATCATAACAAAGTGGATTCTTAGGCAACTAAAGTTGAAAAAATTGAACCACAAGTTTAAACACTTAAATAGCAAACTGAAACATCAATGCAACAAGTTGAAAGAATAGGACAAGAAGGTAAAAAATCAAAACATGGAGCTAAAAAGATAATCCATAAACTACTTGGGGTTTCAGAGCTTGTTGGTTTAAAACTTGATGATATCCTAAATGTTGTTGATGAAGATAGTGTTGTGGTGGTTGATGAAGGACAAGTAGACTTGAACGAAGATGCACAATTAGTACAACATATGAATAAAGAAGAAATTGTGAGTGCACTTGCAAAGTCAAAATTCAGCAACAATGGCAAGTTAGTTCATCTTATTATAAGAATGTATGCTCTTGATGCCTGTATTAATGCCTGTATTAATGAAACCATTTGTAAATCTATTGGTCTAAGACTTATGATGTTGTCCTCAGTACTAAACTATTCTTCAAAGAGGTTTTACATCTCCGTGGATTACCTTTAACCATCGGATTTGAGCCTAACACGAAGTTTATGAGTTATTTTTAGATGATTCTATTAAAATATTGAACACTAAGCTTCAATTTTCAAGTTCATTCTATCCCCAAATTGATGGATAGACAGAGGTGGTGAATAGAAGCTTGGGGGACTTGTTAAAATGTTTGGTTGGAGACAATGTGAAAAATTGGGACCTAATTCTTCCTATAGCAAAATTTGCATGCAATAGTTCTATAAATAGGTCTACTGGTAAAAGCCCTTTCGAGATAGTCTCCAAAGTTCAACCAAGGAAGCCTATTGATTTAGTTCCTTTACCACAAATAACGGGAGTTAGTGTTGAAGCAGAAAGTTGTGCACAACACATGAGGGACATCTTTGATAAGAGACAATGAAAGATAACAACAATCAATTTGTCTTATAAAGGCCATGTTGATCAATATAGTCGATTGGTGGAATTCAATGAATGGGATATGGTAATGATTAAGAGTTGTCCAAAGCGTTTTCAGAAAAGGAAATGTAAAAATCTTCATTTACGAAATGTTGGACCTTATTAGATCATTAAGAAAATAAGCGCTAATGCTTATGTTTTGGAATTACCAAGTGACATAGGAATTAGTCCTACCTTTAATGTTGCCGATTCAACCATTTGTCATGGATATGATCATGTACAATCTCCTATTATAGTTGTGAGAATTCTAACCATTTCCCATCTTAAAGAGGAGATAAAGGATGTTCTTGATGAACAAATGGTAGCTACAAGAGATAGAGGATATCAACAATTTCTTGTCAAGTAGAAAGGAAGATCAATTTCTGACGGTACTTGGATTTTAGAATCTGAATTTCAGAAGTTGAATCCATACTTATATGATCAGTATTTTTCACATTCTACGTTGAGGACACTTTAGACAAGCTGTGAAGAATTGAAACAAAAGAACCTTAAAGTCTATAGAGGAAAATTTAGTCAGCCACAAGCCTTAGTGCCTGTTTGTTTAAGCTTTTAGAGTGTGAATAAGCACTTTTTTCCACCACAAAAGCTATTTTTAAGAAAAATGAATGTTTAGATGTAAAATTCAAAAGTACTTTTTTTTCCATAAAAATGGCTTTTTTGGAAGCTAAAATACAGCTTTTTGAGAAGCTCAAATTTGAAGTTTTTAAAAAAAGTACTTTTTCAAGTAGATTTTTAAATCAATTAATGAGCTTATTTTCTAGTTCTCTTTATCTTTATGTTTTTACACATAATTTTCACAATACCCACAAACATATCTTCACGTTTATTTTGAGATTTGTATAATATTATTTGACATTTTTATATGTTTTAATATTTATTTTTTATATTAGTTTTATTTATATTATAATCCATATAAAAAATTTGGTTAGAAATATTTTCATTTGTATTTTATATGGTTTAAAATTATATAATAATTAATATATTGTGCTTTGCATATTGTTTAATATATTTTAAATAATATTT
>JANITW010000003.1:43791462-43803689 GCA_027564335.1 Erythroxylum williamsii
TTCATTCCTGCTAGCATTTTGTCCGTTAAAGCTTTGACAGCTTGGGAGATTCCTTGCCACCAGCTATTGGTTCAATGGAAAGACAAAAATGAGGATGAGGCTACTTGAATGTCTTGCTTAGATTTTCGTGGTCAATTCCCTGAATCAAATCTTGTGGACAAGGTTTGTCAATTGGGGGGAGGCAATGATAACGAACGTGGGCACTATGAAGGAAATAAACCTTCACTAGTTTATTCTAGAAGGAGGAAAGAGAATTAGTGGACATAAATAGTTACAACTATAATGAGAGGCTAATTTCTATAGATAGTACAGAGGGGCATGAGAGAGGGTATCCTTTTTACTTATTTGTTTTAGAATAGTCTAGGTAAGAATTCTGGGTATATGCTTAAGCAGAGCCTTAAAATTATGTAGTTCTTACCTTC
This sequence comes from Erythroxylum williamsii, assembly GCA_027564335.1. Taxonomy (NCBI): domain Eukaryota; kingdom Viridiplantae; phylum Streptophyta; class Magnoliopsida; order Malpighiales; family Erythroxylaceae; genus Erythroxylum; species Erythroxylum williamsii. Next base: position 43,791,885 of record JANITW010000003.1, read on the forward strand.
AATAGAATATTCTTATTCTTTTTACGTTTCGAAGCTCCTAACTCATCAGTATTTAACAAAATAAAATACATTAAAACATAACAGGAAAATGTGATTAATAGCAAAAGCACATCCGATTCACGAAACATTTAGATATGATCTCTCTCGAATTACAGTTCAATTGCAATAATGATTCCTTTCTTTTTCCATTACTTCTTAGATTTGAGATTATGTTAAATGATTTTATCAACCCTCATTGCTAAAGTTGAGAACCTTTTAAGGTCAAATATTCAAGCTAGCATAAAAACATCATCTTTCCTCTACCCGCATCCAATTATTGGGAGAAAATTTATTACTTAATATATGACAAGGTGAAAACATGTTAATAAAACTAAAATGTTCTTTAATAAAGTAAAAGAGAAATAACGTATTTATTTAGTGTTCCTCAGCTTAACTCTTTCTACTCTATTTATAAAGCTATCGATCATAACACATTGCATGGCATATTGATCTCAAGAGGAAAAACAAAATGAAGAAGCAGAATTGAACACGTTAACGAAGTAGAAACTGATGTAGAGAACTTGAAAAAACAAGATGTAACAAACTTCCGGCAATAATTGAAAATAAGGTGACACTATGATTTAGTGAACAGATCAAGCATTAATGAATAAAGAACAAATTTATTGACAAAATAAAATGACAATAAATAAAAAATTAAGATACGTTTTAATTTTCACTTTAAACCTTTTTATTATAGTTGCAATTTTTAGACTACAATATAAATTTCTTAATAAAAATTGAACGTATATTATTTTGATAAATTAGTTAAACTACTAATTTAATTTTAATATTTTTATATAATTTTTACTAAAAATATCAATAGGCAATTCATCATATTTTATTAAAAATAAATAAAAAATAAGATATCAGCAAAATAAATAAATAAATAATATCTGCAAAAAAATAAGATTGAATGTAGCGGAGTGTGCTAGCGAAGACTGCATTTGAAACTGGATCTAAGGTTATGGTCAATTCGGATTTGAGTATTAATTGGTTCTACATTGAGTAGTTCATTAGTACGTAATGGCTTCACAAGACAGTCCGCTGCCCCTAACCTCAAGCACTTTGACAACTATTGAAACCTCATCCTGCGCCGCCATCACTTGTTAAAGGGAAAAGACGTTAATATTGGGATTTCTAAAAAATAATTGCAACAACAAAGATCAAAAGCAGATCCAACAAAATAAGCTCAGGAATGCATCGAGGATCATTATCTCGAGTTATGTACTTCAACATTTTCATGCCTTTTATCATTGGAAGGTCAACTTCAGCAAGTATGATATCAATATCAGTTCCCTCAGCATTTAGTGCATCAATTACTTGCCTAGCTGATAGCACTGATGTAACCGTGTAGTCAAGGCAGCATAGGATCATTTGGAAAATGCAAAGCACAAGTGTCAAGCTACTAAATTGTAAAACATTTCCAAAGTGACATAAAGATTGGAACCAGATGCAGAAAGAGACTCCTGATTATTTAAGAAAGTTTTGCAGTAGTTCAAACAAAACAGATCCTTTCAAGTTTTCTTCAACATAAACAAGTGTCACCGATCTAGTGATGTATTAATTGCACCCAAGCATGCAATAAACTAATGCAAGTTTGGAAAGCACCAATGAGACTAACTAGAAGCCCAAGCATATGAATCAAAAAGTTAAGTTCTTAAACAAATAATTGAAATAACTCAACTTCTTAAAGGAAAATTCACGGTAGGCTTTTATACTAATGTTTTAGAAATTTAAGTGCTACCCCTCAATTTTGTGTGTTGTTTACATCATTAATGCATAAAAGATTCAGCTTATCAGCATTGAGCTAAAATTTATTGAAATATCTTCAAAATATGGCAAATGCATCATTTTTTCATCAGTGAAATCTCCTAGCCCGGCCAGTAAATGAATTCATGAAAATAGAAGTCAATGTCCCCAAATCTCTAGATTCTCAATCAACTATTCAGACAAGAGAAAAGAAACTCCATAGAAGTAAGAACCAGTTCCGTTTTGACTGACATAAGTGAGTTTATAGTCTCTATGGGTGAAAACTCACAGACATCTACTCCATATCACATCATTCAGTGTAGTCATAAACAAATTCAAGACAACTAAATGAGCTGATTCAAGCATGCTCTATCCAAATCCATACTGGCTCATTCTAAAGAAAATTAAAAAAATAGAACTTCAACAAGAAAAAGGCAAAAAGAGAAAACAATTTGAAAGCAGTCATATAAATTCAGGAAAATTAGATTGAAGCATAAGAAGCTCGACTAGAAAAATGCCCTGACAGGAGCATTTCAAAAGGAGAGTGAAAACCTCCTCAGAGCCGTTGGAATCATTATCACAAAGCAAAATCTTCACTTTGCTTCAATCCATTAACCCATCTCCACCTTTACTGTTCTCCTTCCCCTATATTCTCACCCAAAACCATAAAAGAACACTACTACTTTCACTCCCAGCAAAAGCGGAAAAACCAACTCCCGAAACAAAGGCAAATACTAGAAAACTTCCATTAAAAAAAAGGCCTTTTCACCTCATACACAGATTTTATTTACGATTTGGATCAATAAATTCCCAAAAACTGAAAAAGAAGCCCATATAAAAACCAAAGTTTCCATATTTAACACCCCATTTGAGCTAACTATATCCCAACAAGTAAAAGCTGCTTTAGTCAGTATATCAGACGACTAAGATCAATGAGAACATGGGGAGCAAATCCCGCGGCAGGATTTAGATCACCAGAGAGAGCAAAAAGGGGAAGGGTGCACGTTAGCAAAAAGGCAATCAATTCCCTAAACCCCTCTTCAAGACTCTATGAATAACGAAAATTTCTGTAATTAATCACAACCAAGGTTAACAACTACTACTTTTATTGAGTTAGACAATTCGTAATAAGTACGGACTCTACATATAACTCCGATAATTCCACGCCAACAAACTACCAGCAGAGAATTAGACTTGAATTCACCACATAGACGTGCACATCAACCATTAAAACAAAACAAATTTACAGGACACTAAAATTGCAAAGGGGTTCTTGAGATAATGGTTAAAAAGTACCAGTCATCAGCACAAATCCTGAGTTCAAGTGTGACTCACGACACAAAATCTTGAAATGTCGTGTGCAGGTAAGTGGGTCATAGAACTAAGATGCCATTGTTGTGAATAACTACACATGTAATACGAGAAACCTAAAACACACTGAGTGGGGTTATCTTTGAAAGATCACTTTCTGCAGAAAAAATGTGTGGTTGTGTTTAACTTGTATGTTACTGTAAGTGGATGGTGATACCACCACTTCCCTGACAGTGTCTAATTAAATCTAGAGCTTTGCCAACAAGGAGACCACTCTCAAATCAGGCAGTGTAGTTTCCATTCCACTCCGATTAAGTAGACAATTTCCTGCTACTCAATTGTCAAAAGTAGAGATGCTGTTTGTCCTGATGCCAAATTGTGATTACCCACTTGAAGTAGATTTTGAGTCTGGTGCCACCAAATGGTAAGAGAATTTTACAGCAGATTTTGTAGAGGTCCTGACAAATGAAAGCAACAATGAAAGGAAAATCCAAGAAAAGGAAAGAAAGGAAAGAGATTGTTTAGAGACAAGCACACGCATAAGATGTGAATAGTTATAAAAAGAAGAAAATTTTTTGTCCCAAGTAATATTTGAGGTTCTTTCAGGCTAATAATAAGAGGAAGAGTAAGATTAGGTGGATGATTTCTTTAATGAGGCTTAGAAATGTTTACCATATGGAAAACCGATTTGTACTTTTGGCAGAATCCTAATATTCTGATATATCATCTTTATCACAAGAGCAAACCAGTCTTTGAAATCTATCTGATAGTTCTTCATAAGAGTCGACCTCTCTTGGCTGAACACGTCCGATTGCGGTCTTTAGTTGTTCCATTGTTACTTCTGAAGCATCAATATTTTCCTGGAAGTGGACAGTATTAATCAATAACCAAGGTATCAAATGATACAGGCATCAACTAAAGGAATATAAGAAACCTCAAGGGCTGCAATGGCTGCCTCACGGCAGATTAATGATATATCAGCTCCGGTATAGCCATCAGTTAGAGAAGCTAGCACTTTTATGCTCACATCAGAACTGCATGGAGTCTTGCGCAAGTGGATGCGAAATATTTCTTCCCTGTCAGTCACATTCGGAGGTCCCACATATAGAAGTCGATCAAATCGTCCTGCTCAAATGTCTCCATCAATGACATGTTTAAGGTAGCAGATAGTTCGTGCCTGGAGAAAAGTTGAAGTACCTGGTCTTAAAAGGGCTGAATCAATCTTGTCCGGCCGGTTTGTAGCTGCAATTACAGTGACATCAACTCTTTGGTGCAAACCTGAATTAACAAAATTATAGTCCACAATCAAAGATAGTGAAGAGAATAGCAGAGCAATGTACAATATAGGAAAGCATATAATGATTATATCATGCCTTTAAAAAAATAACATAATCAATTGAGATCCGATATCCTAAACTACAAAATTTTTAAATTCAATAACATGTAGTAATCCCTCAACACCATGTGACCAGACAAAATGAAGATGTTGAAGTAAACTCAATGAGCCGTAGCAAAATGTAGAATATTGAGCATCAATAGGATATAGTAGAAAAGTGAAAGATTACTAACCATCTAATTCCACAAGAAGTTGACTCATCACCCGATCCGAAACTGAAACTCCATCACTTTCCTTACCACGAATGACAGCAAGACCATCTATTTCATCAAAAAAAATTATTGACGGGGCGTTCGCACTAGCCTTTGCAAAGAGGGATTTTACAGCCTTCTCTGATTCACCAACCCATTTGCTATAAAGCTCTGGACCCTTGACAGAAAGGAAATTCAGTCCTGCTTCTGAAGCAACTGCACGTGCCATAAGAGTTTTGCTACAACCAGGAGGGCCAAACATCAGGATCCCTTTTGGGGGCTGGGTACCAATGCGCTCAAACGCATTCCTGTGCTTTTGAGGCCACTCCACTGCTTCCATCAATTGAGCTTTTACCTCTCTTTGGCCACCTACATCCTCCCAATTAACTTTGGGAACTTCAACCATCATCTAGAATTAATAAAATTGGTTCAGATGAGTAATAAAACATATCAAACAGCAACTCTGTTGTAGACTATCTTACATAATACCTAGCTGGTTTCAACAATGATAAACACAAACTAATTAAAAAAAGTGGAGGAAAAAGGTATATGAAGCCAGTGAAGTCAATTTCTAAAGCTAAGAGTGAGGTTTTGCAGATAATATAGACTAATTTATAAAGCAGTAGGCCTTAGTCAAACTTTTCAAAAACAAAATTGCCAGGTATCACTCAAGATTTTGTCTTTCCAACTAATGAACTGCAGCAGTCATGGCCAGAGCAATTTAGTATGTTAAAACTTCTTATAATTGCCCAACAACATAGGACAGATAATTGACTGAATTGGTTAACTTATGAGATAAACATAACAAACAAAAGAAGTTGACAATGTAGAGACATAAATGCTCATGGGTCTATAGCATATATGCTATCTGTTACTATGCATTTAGCTTTAAAACTAATGAAATTCAAGTTACGTGTCAATCTGTTAAACTGTCCAACTATCATCTGATTTTTTCCCATACAAAGGTGATTAGATATTAGCATTCACCGGTATTATGATTCTCAACATCTTGTGGACCTCAGTATTGTACGGCTTCAACAATATTAAAATATACAGTTTGACAAAAACATATCATTAAAACTTGATAATACCTCTCGCATGGCACTAGGCCTCACTTTCATCCTGGACTTATCAAAATCTTCAAAACTGATTGTCAACATTTCCTCTTCCATCATAGATGGCTCTTTAGTGTTTGTCCTAGAGCCATTCTTGATATAGCGCCTAAGGCAGACCAAGGCTGCTTCATTGCAGAGGCCAGCTAAATCAGCACCAACAAAACCATGTGTGACCATGGCAAGGTGTTGCACTTGCACATCTGAGAGTGAATGTTCCTTCTTGCTAAGAAGAACATTGAGGATATCCTGTCGTTGCAAAGAAGATGGAACTCCTGAAGGGAAAAGGAAATGAATTTTGAGTAACATAGCAGTAGATGAAAAACTTTAGAGCACATCTAATTCTAATCATCACATCCCACGAGTGGTTTGCCATTCTTCTATTTGGTAACAAATAATTCAATATCTTGAAACATAGAGTGACTTATGACATATAAAAGGACCACATCCATTCTTATCTACCACCCTCATAAACCAATTCTCTATTTACTTGGCTCTTTTAATCATTTTGGAACCAGAGTCCACTCTGATTAGTAATATGGATATGTGGACTTCATCATGTATCGACTCAGTATTAACAATCATTTGCATAAATTCACTTTATTAATAGCACCATCATCAAACTTTATTCAAGTTTAGAAAACAATACAGAGAACTAAAAGATAGGGGTATGTATCAGGCTCATAAAGATTATCCGAAAGAACTAAATATCAAATTTAAATCTACTAGGAATAAAAGTTTAGCAAGTTAGAAAACCCTCTTAACATGAAGTGTCAAAATGCCATTATTTACAAGGCTTCGGAATGGAAATTTCATTTTCCATATTAAAAAGTGAAAAGACCAACAACTCTTGGAAATAAAGCATTTTACTAACCAATTTCAATTTCCCTATCAAATCTTCCAGGTCGTCTCAATGCAGGCTCAATACTATCAGGCCTATTTGTTGCAGCCATTACTAGAAATCCATCAGTTCGGTTAATCCCATCCATTAAATTCAACAACGTGGCTACTATTCTTTGAGATAGTTCTTCACCTCCATGTTTCCTTGCAGGTACAATGGCATCCAACTCATCAATGAACACCTGCGGAATAGCTATCGGTTAGCCACCCATACTCGAAATTGATCTAAGCTAGCAATTCTAACACATATCCATTTAACAACAACAAATTAAAATGAAGGCAATATGTTTCACTATTGTACACAGCTTAAGAACTATAGCCTTGGGTACAAAATCTGCACATCTTGGCGACTGCAACCAAAAGATTAAACAAGTAACCTCCTATCATAGCAAGTTTGTCCCTAACACAAAGAAACTTTTTGTTGTGAAATCCCATCCATAACCATGACTTATAAATAAAATAAAAAATGTTTATCTTTAACACTCTTACCAGTATGCAACTTTTTGAAGATTCAAAATAAAATGATTTCTGATACATGTAATAATGACATAACAGCTTCAGTATGATATGTGGCTTGGTGACCAACTCCAACTTAGCAGTAGAGAGTGTCACTAATAAGTACATAATAAATGAACATCACAATTGTATTTAACTGCGAGAAAAACAAGCAGCTTATTAATGTCCATAATGGCAAGAATTGTAATTAAATTTGGAAGATTAATAAATTTCAGTCCACAAACACAATTGCAATAGATAAATCCATCCAACAATTTGTTTGAAAAAAAGTCTAACATCACACTGTTGGTTGAGATAATCTATAAGAATTAAATAAAAAATTGGTAGTGTCCCAGAAAATATAATAACTAACCACTGAAGGTGTTGCTCTCCTTGCTGAATCAAAAATCTCAGTTATTTTTCTTTCACTTTCTCCATAATATTGATTTATTATCTCAGGTCCATTGATACGGAAAAGGTTGACACCAGCATCATGGGCACACAATCGAGCCAAAGAAGTCTTTCCAGTGCCAGGTGGGCCATGAAGAAGCACTCCCTTGACAGGTCGTAAACCGACACTAGAACAATGATGCCATTGATGAATATTAAAACACCATCCAATGATGAAAAAATGGCAAAGTAGATTAGTAAGCAAATATAAGCACAAAATGTCACATGCAATTTGTTGCTCACCAAAAACATTTAAACCTTGGAATTTCAAAAGCACCCTGAATATTACTTTATGACATTTCCACCCAGTGATGAATGTAAAGAAAAGTAATTATCCTAATCTTACTAATAAGAACACATCATAAGTGACATGACATTGATCAATGTACACAAAGACAAACAATTACAAGGTGAAATCAAGTGAAATGAAAGCATCCTCATTTGAATTGATAAAAAGCTATGTCTCCAAATAAAGGCCAAATAAAGGTTATTGGCATAATGGATAAAAAAGATAAATCAAAAGGGCTTCAAATACCAGTCAAAGCTTGAAAATTTGCGTGACCAAGGTGCCAAGGGTTCTTTATTGTATTGCTAATACGAGGAAGAAATTCAAGACATTTCAATTATCACTAGAGGGCATATTTCACCACCTTGAGCACATTTACTGTTCAGCAACGAAACTTTACCAACAAAAGTTTTCAATCATCTGTGAATATGATGATACAGGCTGTATACGTAGTATGATTCTAATGCTTGAGGAGTTCTAGCAAATTACTTCTATCAAAATGAATTACTTCTGGATTTTTAACGATCACTTTAATATGATATTCACAAAAATGAGAAAGGGAATGACAATGACACAAAATAGTTGACAAATCAGTTCAAGCATTCAAGCATATTCTATCTAATTAACATACCTTGCCAATATGCTATTTCTTGACGATATAATAATGTCCTTCAGAATTGCATATTCTTTATCCAGACCACCCAAGTTAGGTTGATCATGTCCCACAACAGCTTTTAAATGCTCACTATCAACTTCTAACCATGACGAATTTCTTCTTTGAATTGTTTCAACTGATAATGTTGTTGGTAGACTCAAATAGACTTGTGTTGAATGTTTTATAAGAAAAGCATCTTTCTCAGGGTTTACCAAGTCAAAAGCTGGGGAACCCAATATATGACTACTATCTCCCCCAATTTTTTTACTAGTGTCCTTTGAGGAGCTTAATTTTGCACTTGTGACACGAAAAATACAAACGTCCCTTAGTAATGGAATCGCAACAAGATTTCCACAAATTACAACACGAGAATGCAACCATGAAGCAGCCAAGGTCTGTAGAAGATGCTTGGTACTTTCATCCTGTAACAATTCTTTGATATCAAATAAGTCACCATATGGACCAGGTAGATCGGATGAAATGGAAGTTGTTCCTTCACATGTTGGTGAATCTAATTGACTGTGTTCATTGGAAACATGTTTTGGTTGAAAAGGTGTCCTAGGGGATGACATTACACCATTTTCAACTTTTTTGCAAGTTTTTCCTGCAGAAACTCCTAGCAGGGGCTTCATAGTGTTTGTCCTCTTTACTACCCCAGGCTTATAAGGAATAAGCTCCAGATACAACTCTACGCAATTATGAACTGAACAACTATTTGTTCTATGTGGTTTATTCTTCCCATCTGAATGATCAACCAGAAGTTGATCCTGGATAGGATAAACAAACACAAACCTTCCATCAGCAGGATATCCCAGTGCGCGGGAAAGGTTTGAAGACAACTGGACTCTATTCTTGAAGACCTGCAAGAAAGGAGACAAAAGAGGCTTAGCTAGTAGCCTTATGTAAAGTCAGATAACTATAAATTCCTAGGCAATACTTTAGTAATAAGCTCAACTGAGTCATGAAACTAGGAGCTGTACCTACACAGAACCCAGCACCATTTACAACTTTCTGAATATAGATCTCATTCTGAAGAAATGTAAACAGCTCTTATGAAAGTTCGATTTGTTTGGATAACACATAGGTTATAAAGAAAGTAACTTCCTTATCCTATTCTTTACAAGATAATCAGGAAAGAAAAGTAACTGAAGCCTAACGACCAACTTTATTAAACAGTTATTGGAAAACATGACCAACCAATTAAAGAGAAAAAGATGCCTTTGGTGGCTGGAAGGATATATTTGCAGACTGTTGAGTTCAATACCAAAAGGCCAAAATGGGACTAACTATAGCACAGCTAATAATAATACTTTTCCATCTTACAGCAAATTAAAAAACAGCATAGACAAAAAGTAGGAATTCCGCAAAACGATGGCAATGTCAGAGAAAATAAGATAAATCCCAATACAAAATGGTGTACAAGGAGAAAGTGAGGTAACATTATTTGCTCAGCTTATCTAAATCCAAGCAAATGAGGAACATCAATTCTAAAAGGTTCTAACTCATTGACCAACATTAGCATTCTTCTTGTCGCATTATATTTTAATATAAGCATGACGAGATGACAGAAAAAGAGATACAGTTATTTAAACCTTGGAAGAAGGAAAAACTGTAGCAAAAGCAAAGTAGTCCCCCGCCACATTAGTTGTCTCATCCGCATACCCTGTCTCAAGTTCTCCACCGCATTCATTAGATATAGAACTAAGAGGAAAGTTATTTGCAGACCTCATCCCTGAAGAAGGAAGGGACACCTACAAAAAGGAATAACACCGATAACCAATAAGTTTTCTTACCTGGTTTGAGATAATAATCTAACAAGGTTTTCAATGAGAATTTTCCATTTAGTGATTATACCATAAAAACGCCCAAATACAGTGTTATTTTGAAAGTTTTCAAATTATATGTTGAGCACTATATCAAGAGTGGTTGCCATACAATAGAAAGGAAGGAAACCTACCGAAACTAGAGAACCAGGAGCAAAGAAGGAAGCGACCATGGAAGACTCTGACAGCCAAATTTTGCATTCTCTAGATTCCAACTCAGCACCAGTAACTTGCCCAATAAACGCAGATGTACCAATAAGAAAAGGGTATCTTTTAGATGCCTGTTCTAAGGAAAAGATGGCATCTTGCTCGCTGAATTCAAGTTCTGAAGAAGATTGCGGCAAAGCGGTTCGGGGAGATGCAGATAGGTCAGCATTCGACAGCCTCGAACAAGCAGTCTTTGAGTGCTTTTTTGTCTTAGACGACGGCATCCTTCCAACAAGTCCAAAGTTTGTCTTTTTTTGTTAAGACAATCGTAAAATAGACACGAGAAAAGGATAGGGAAGTAAAACAAATCAGAACCTTGTTTGAAGTGGCTTGCGGCGGAGAGAGACGTTGAGTGGGGGATTCCGAGACTAACACTTCGATACTCGCGTTTAGGTTCAGACTAGCAGGTGTTTGCGCGGTGAAAATTTGGTCGTATAATGCCCAGTTGTTTTTGGAACAAAAGAATAAATATTAACGTACTGTTAGAAAATTTTTGAATTGAATTCAATTATATTAATAAAATTGGGATTGAATTTAATTTACATTGTTTGAAATAAATTTAGTAATATTAGAATTGAATTCAATTACATTGTTTGAAATAAATTCAGTAATATTAGAATTTAATTTAATTACACTGTCTTGAACAAATCCAATAAGATTATAATTGAATTCAATTATTTCATATAATACATTTACCCTTAACTAAAAAATAATATTATCCAAAATAAAAGTTGTTTTAGATAGATTTTAATTATTCAACTCTATCACAACCTTTTCCTTTTTAATTATTATTATTATTATTATTCAAGAAAAAATAATCATACTATTAATATAAATAATATTAATAATAATAGGGGTCATAATAATAATAAGAATAATAATAATAATAATAATAATAATAACCGATGTATAATATTAATAATAATAACCCATATATAATTTTAAAATAATAATAATAAAATTATAATTATGTCAAAAACAAAAAACAAAAAAATGAAATCGCCCGAGGGTGAGCATGGCCAAAAGTGTCAAGCTCGCGAGGGCGAGCTTTTTTAATTTTTTTGACATAATATAGTTTTATTATTATTATTTTGAAATTATATATGGGTTATTATTATTATTATTATTATCCTTTAGTATGATAATAATAATATAAACTTTTATATAAACTTAAAAATTAATTATTTTAAT
>JANITW010000003.1:43826712-43837697 GCA_027564335.1 Erythroxylum williamsii
TCTTTAAATTAAATTATTTATAAATTAAATTAAATTAAATAGTTCATAATTCTTATTAATAATTAATATATTAAATAATTAAATAATATGTATTTAGTTATAGTAAATCAAACTATGAAAAAAAAGATATAGAAAACAAAAACCACCTTTTGTGGTTTTCATAAATTTTTTAAATCGAAAGAAACCAAAACAAAAAACAGAAACCATAAACTCAAACATGTTTTTTTTTCAAAATTTGAAAACAAACACATAAAATAAAAAATAAAATGGAAACATATAGGCCCAAGTTTATCCTTTCCTTTATTTTATTGTTAAAGTTGTTATAATTTAGATTTTGGTTGTTGGGTTTATTCAACCAACTTTTTGTTATAGCAAGCATAATTGATACCGTTTCTTAATAGTTATGATCTTGAAATGTATATTGATAGTAGCCTTACACTATCACCCTAAGTGAACACTGATACTTAACCTAATCCTGTTTTTAATTCCTAGTTATGTTAAAATCAGCTTGTCCTTATCTTGTTTTTAATTCTTAGTTATGTTAAGATCAACTTGTTCTCAGTTGGATTATTGGTTATTTGATAGAAAGTTTTGTACCACAAGTAGTTGGTACCATTAATGCTAAAAAGGTATGGCTAGAATTTATAACCACTTATGCAACTGGTTCCAAAGCATACATATGAACTCTCAAGTCCAAGTTTTAATGATTGAATAGGGAGATGAGTGAAGTTATTACTTCATATACACCATGAACAAAAAGCATGTATGATCAAATTGCAGCTCTAATCTTGTTCTAAACGACAACCTAGTTCAAGTCATTATTAATGACTTGGGACCTATTTGTAGATCAGTTATGAGATCAATAGAAAATCAATTAAATGTTGTCTCTTTTGATGATCTTTTTGGCCTTTTATTAAGTGAAGAATAAATTCTTTTAAGTGACAACTTAATCAAAGTATCCATTTAACCAATAACTCACTTAACAAGGATGAGGAAGAATCATCAATAACTTTCAACAATCCTCATCCAATAATTTTAAGTTGAATCATGCTTTAATTGAAGGATATTCCACCAATCTTTCCCTCTTTTATTGCTATAACTACAGTAGCAATGGTTATGTAGCCTAACAATATCTTTCTCCAATATTAAGAAACAGTATAAATCACTAATCGCTTTAACCAAACTAGATAGTGAAAATATCTAAATTTGCATCCTCATCCTAAATGACCAATAATCAACCTTAGATTTTGGATGCCAGGTCGATTCGCCACTTAACTTTTCATTTTAAAAACTTCTTTATTAATTCAAAATTTCATGGACAAGATGAAGTCAAAATCAGCAATGGTAAATCTAATCTAATCTCTCATACTATGTCTTCTTCATGTTTTTCTAATCATAATATTTTTGAATTAGTTAATTCTTTCATGTTCTTGATTCTAACAATAATTTGGTTTATGTTTATTCTTTTACTAATGAGATAATATTTATATCAAATTCTTTCCTAATCGTTATGATATTAATGATATCCACATGAGAGAATTACTTCATCTAATTCCTTTTTTCTCTAAAAGTCCTAATGTTTGCCATGCTTATAAGGTTAGTGCGAATCATAAATTATCATTTCTTATTTTGACTCATCAAACTAAAGGTCCTTTAAAATTATTATCCTTATATTTACAAAGTCCTGCCTCTCTCAAATAGATTTTGATGTTATATTAATTTTTATGATCATTATAGTAAATATTATTGGATTTATTTTCTCATATTTAAATTTGAAGTACTTTGTATCTTCATTCAATTATGTCATCTTACTGAAAAATATTTTGGGTGTCTAATTAAATCATTCCAAGCTGATTGGGGAGGGAAACTTTAAACTCCAAAAACTACTTGCTTAAATACAAAATTATCCAAATAAGTTCATGTCGCTATACACCTTAACAAAATAGATTTTCCAAGAGAAAACACAAACATATCATTGAAACAAGCCAATCCTTACTTTTACACTCCAATGTTCTCGTTAAAATTTAGACCTATACTTTTGATATTACTATGTATATTATTAATTGACTTTATACTCTTATAATAGGTCATCAAACACCATTCACTACATTATTTAGGAGAAATCCTAATTATAATAATATACTTGTTTTTGGATGTTCATGTTATTCTTAGCTACATCCTTACACTTCTTATGAATTAGAGTTGCAATCTAAGAACTGTGTTTTTATGGGATATAATAAGCTTCATAAGGGATTTATCTATTTTTATTTATCTTTCAAGACATTTTTCAATCTTATTTCATGTTGTTTTCTATGAATAAGAGTTCCATTTTAAATCAAGTAAAGTTGTTGTTTCTAGTACTCCAAAATTCAATCCTACAATCATTTTATTGTCATCCATTTTTTTCTCCTTATCCTAATTTAACCTAAACTCTACCATTCACGAACACGTCAACTCTATCCAACTTACCTTCCACCTCATCTTCATCCGCCCTATCTTTATCTTCACCACCTGACATTCAAACACATCTCAATCAACCTCATCCTACCTCACCTTTATATTAAACTTAAACTTAAACTAATAACACCAAACCACCTAATCAATTACACCTATAATAACCCATTCTCAAACAGACTCCTTTGAACTAAGAACTTTGCTTGCAACCTCTAATTTAAAATCTACATTAGATACATATGCCATGAAATCAACTAAGTGGATAAAAGCTATGGCAGAGGAATATAATGTCGTACTCAAAAATAAACATGGCTTATTATTCCTTCATCATCATCTTAAATTGTTGTTGGCTATAAATGGGTTATCGGATTAAAATGCATAAAGATGGAAATCTTGATTATTACAAAGACAAACTAGCTGTGAAAGGCTTTCATCCTAACTTCACAAAAACTTTTAGTTAAGTGATTAAAATAGCCACCATTAAGCTCATCTTATCCGTGGTTGTCTCCCGAAATTGGCAAGTCAAGGAACTTGATGTTTCAAACACATTCCTATGGCTCTCTTGATGATGATGTTTTCATCGAACAACCACAAGTTTTTTATCCTGTTTTTCATATTATGTTTATAAACTTAATCGTTCTGTCTATAAGCTTAAACAAGCTCGAAGATTGTGGTTCAAGTGTTCTACTACAACATTTTTATCTCTTCATTTTCATGGTTCCAAAATAGATAGATCCTTGTATTTTTATAGGTTTAGGATAGCCATGATCTTTGCTTGATATACATAGATGACTTTATAATCATTGGAAGTAATATTACTATGATTAATTCCTTCATCAAAGCTTTACAAGATTGATTTACCTTAAAAGACCTAGGCAAACTCAATTACTTTCTTGGTATTGAAGCTAATTGGTGCACAAATGGTCTCTTATTGACACAATCAAAATATATTCATAATCTTTTTATCAAGTCTCATATGGAGAATGGTAGTGGTATCAATGCTCTTGCTTATACCAAGCTAAAGTTTTCCCTTATAGGAGAAGCTTTTCATGATCTATCACTCTACAACATTATTACACGCATGCTTCAATACTTATATCTCACTCAACCGTATACTTTTGTTTTCAATAAATAAGGTGTAATAATTCATGCTATCCACATTAGATTATTGGATTGCTGTTAAAAGAATCCTATGATATCTTAAAACTATTATATCCCATGGTCTCCTAATTTGGCTATCATCTTCTTGTGCTCTCTCGGTTTATACTAATGTTGATTTGGGTGGAAGTATCGATGATTGAAAATCTACTTCTGAATTTACAATTTATGTTGGTCAAAATTGAAAATCTTGCAAGCAAAGGATAGTGGCAAGATCCGCTACTAAAGTTTAATATCAACATATTGCAGCAACAATTAGTGAATTTCAATGGATCAAATTTCCAATGATTGAAATATATGTCATTGATAAATTCATTTCGATTCTATGGTGTAAAAATCTCATTGCAACATGTCTCACCACTACACCTATTTTTCATTCACAAACACTTAAAGAGACTGATTTTCATTTTATTTGATATAAGGTAGCAACCACAAGTTTAAGATTCAATATATTTAAGCTCAAATTGAACTTGAAAATTCTTCAACCAAACTATTGTCCAAACAACGATTTTTTTCTTTAGAGACAAATTGTCGGCCAAGTTTATTGTGTTAAGAAGCTTATAAAATTGATATGATCAAGTGTGATCATATAATGTTATTCATATCTACTCTCTCCTATCCAAAATAAGTGTCGTTTTAGAGAAATTTTAATTATTCAAAATAAGTGTTGTTCACGTTTTTTCATGCATATTTATAATTTTATTTCTAAAATTACCCTTTAATTTCTCCCATGTCCTAATTATACAGATTACATTTTTAAGGCAATTTAACATGCAATTAATAAGGATATATCAAATATTTCACTAGCTTTCTTAATAAGCGTGCATTTCTCTAAAACGACACTTATTTTGAATAGGAAGGAGTATTAATTCATGCTTATCTTATATTTTACATACAATACATATTAATGAAAATTATAACAAACGCATATTTTCCTCAAAGCTTTCTGATAATTATCTAAAATCATTTTGATAGCCATTTCAGGTTGATACAAAAATATAAACTAAAGCTTAATATCAAATGAATTCTTTTGAAAAGTTCTTACTTATCTCTCAAAGTAAATGAAGATTAAGTGGACTCCTCATAATTTGTAAACTTCGAACATGAAAGAACTTTTTAATGCTGTTGACTTGCCTCAAACTTTGAGATTTTCGCATTAACATGGTGCGTATCTAGGACTAAATGCAAACCCGCCAGAGTTGGCATTTTCAAATACAAATCTGCCCTAATAGCATTGATCCAAATCATTCACATTTAGCTCCAGTCAATCCGATCCCCTTACAAATGCCAGCGCCTCAGAATTCGTGGACAACACCTCATCCTAAATAAGAGAGTACAAACAGTCCAAAGTAACTTTAACAATAACACTTACGAAGAAAATATATGCTTTATTATGGGTTTAGGGCTCAAACTTTGGCAGGTCACAGATTCTTAATATATCATAACGAAACTCCAAAAAAGATGATAAATCCTTGCCGCAAATAACCAAAAACCAAAATTACAAGCATGTTCAAAAGTCCGGAACAGACGAAGCTAGAATGATCAAATGTCCAGGACAAAGAAAACTAAATATTGAGCAATGGATTTTTTTCCCTAATGTAACCAACAGGCAAAAATTTTCTTTAACGATTTGCCTTGGCAACTCTCTCAATCTCATCTTTCTTCTTGATGGCATAGCTGAAAAGGACCAAAACAAAATAAGATCAATAAATGCACAAGTGATAACATAGAATAAATGCCAGTGGATGAAACGATTGGAGAAAAAGCACCTGTTAGAAGAGCCCTTGGCTGCATTAATAAGCTCATCAGCCAAACATTCTGCAATAGTCTTGATGTTCCTAAAAGCAGATTCACGAGCACCAGTAGTGAGTAGATAGATGGCCTGGTTAACTCGTCTCAAGGGAGATATATCAACAGCCTGACGCCTGACAACACCAGCAGAACCAATACGAGTGGCATCTTCACGAGGGCCACTACAATCAATGAACACAAGTCAGCATAATTAAGTGCAAGTATGCTCCTAGTGTGAATCTATGCAAATGTTTCACAATAAAAATCAACAAGTACAGACATCTAAGGTAGTCATTAACAAATGCAATTGAGATATTCATGATACAAAGCAGATTTATAGCTAACCTGTTGATTACAGCATCAACTATTACTTGGATTGGGTTCAGATCTGTTAGAAGATGAATGATCTCCATAGCATGCTTTACTATCCTGACTGCCATCAATTTCTTTCCATTGTTTCTCCCATGCATCATGAGAGAGTTTGTCAGTCTCTCCACAATTGGGCATTGGGCCTTCCTGAAACGCTTGACAGAGTACCTCCCAGCTGTATGTGGCACATAGGTAGCATGCTTCGAAGGTTGGACACTGACGTAGTCAGATAATGAAATGTCATTGACCTGTTACACATTAAGGAATAAATGAATGGACTGTAATACTAACTTATACTACAATTCTACTGTAGCAAAGCCATCCAACTACATGATTAAATAATTCAACAAATTTAATAGCATTCGAAGGAAAATAAGTAGTAAACTACCAAATACACAAAATTAGGGTCTCCTCACAACATGATCAGGGTAAAGAAGAAGAAGGGTAACAAACACTAGAAATAAATCAGCTTGTAAAGAAGTCTCAATTTTTGAAACACATCCAGCGATCAAATTTCCATTAAAATAAACAAACTAACCAGAAAAGGAACTATGACCTAATCAATCATAACAGCACAACCAAGTATATCATACAGTGAGACACTTCACCACTTTATCTCAAGACGTTTAAGATACAAAATTACAGTAATATACACTAACATGCAGTATTCAGTGCCAGGTTCAAATGCAACAGTAAGCATCGTGGATTACATTAGAACAAGAACAATCTCCTTAGACTTTCTACCATTCAAATACAATTAACAAACATTAGTCTAAAAGAATGCTAGTGAACTGAAAGAACAAGTGTATCTATCCACTCAAACCACTAGCTTTTAAATCCAGAACATATATTGAAGTCAATAAAATCATTATTCGGTTAAGGTTACCGCCGATTAAATCATTTCACATAGGTCATGTCAATCCTTAAAACTTCAATTTACACAACTTCTCAGACTTGTTGTACAAATTCAAACATAATAAACGAAAATGCATTTAATCATATAAAACGCCGGGTAACCTTCAATGCGACGAAGCTACAAATCCTCATACAACACGCAGATAGGAATAAGATACCAGAAGCAAATGAGTGAAATGACACGAAAAGAGAAACAAACTAACAGAAAGAACAATTTCATTCATAGATCAGATTAATAACAAGATAGCTATGACAATTAAAAATAGTGAACAAATTAAAATACCTGAACATCTTCAAAGGACCAACGATTGAAGAGCTTCACATCGTAGGCTGGTTGGATAGGATCCGACTGCGCCACCACTGCCATCGCCGACCAGTTGTGTGTAAAGTGGCAGCAGAGAAGTGAGAGAAGAGGAAGCTTGAGCCGCAGTGATAAAGAGTACAAATACACTAAAAGGTAACCCTAACGGCTTCTTATTTATATGCTTTAAGAATTTGCAATGCAAAATAGGGTTTATATAAATATGAATTGGCTTAAATTTTGGGAGAGCGAACAGGATTTGCTTTTAACTTTCCTAATCCTTTAAGAAAATAAAATTGGTCAAACTCAAACCCCTTAATGTGAAAATTTTGAAATGGCAAAGCAATGCTTATCATTTTTCCAAATTAAATTTTTATTTCGTAAATTTGATCATAAAATTATCATTTTTAATATGAAAAAGTGAACTAAAATTATTATTAATATTACTTTAATATCTTTAAACAATATAAATACTAATATCTTTTATAGTTAGGATAAAAGACACTGACCTACCTATGATTTATGAAACTTTAGAAAAATTCCATAATCTTTAAAATTCTAAACAGGTGAGATAAGCATTACAAATGTACCAACTCTATGTTGTTCACGTGACAATTCAATTTTTCTCTTAAACCTGAACTAAATTAATTAAACTAAATTCAAACTAATAATTTAAGATAATTATAGTAAATTATTATTTTAGGTCGAGTTTTAGAGTTAGGTTTAAAAGCTTAGTTAAATTGTTATGTCAGCAATATTTGATTAGTTCTTTTATAATTTCCATGCTACATGTTTATTACTATTATTTTCAACAAAAATCTAATAAAATGAGTTATTTTAAAATAAAAAATTACAAAGAGCTTTTTTAGTTTAAAGATTAAGGAATTCTTTTAAAGTTAATTAAATCATAAGAGCTTTATGTCTTTTACTCTTATAATTGTTTGTGCATTTTAGTATATGAATTATTGTTAAATAAGTCCGAAATAATACATTTTTTATATTGATGGAACTATAATCTTTACATTTTCAAAGAATATTGGTTAAACAATTGGATACATCTAATAGCTTACAAACCATGTGTTTCAAGTATATCACTAGAGGAGCCATTGATTTAGAGTGAGGTTAATCTAAGTGACATTTGCAAGTTCCAACTTATCTTTAGGCTTGGCGAAAAATTGATCGACCTGAGATTCGAAACCTAAAATTTTTAAGTGAAATGACATTATTTTGAGTAAAATGATATTGTTTTTAATTCTAAAAATAAAAATATATTTAATTAGATTCAACTTTAGCCTAATTAGGCTTCAAGCTGCCCAAGCTTAGTCTGACTTAAACTTGGGCTAGGTTTAAATACAAATTTCTTGGCTTGTTGCCAAGTCTACGGCTCTTTGGCCTAAACCAACCATCCTCTTTAAGGTTGTGTTGAATTGCATATACCACCACTTAAACTTTCAATCTCTTGAATTAAAATACTTTTAGAAGGGCTAGTTTCACCATTTTAATGGCCATTTAGAGCATTATTATATATGATCGTAACTAATCTGTAAGGGCACAAAGTTAGTTGTAGCAAGTTTCTTAACTGGAGTACCTTAGAGTATTTAATCACACAGGAAACTATGTTAGTGTAACTATTAATCTTAGTCTAATAATAAAAATAAAATCTAAATTTGATAAAGGATAATTAAATTACTAACTTGAGGAAAACAAAGCAAAGACTAATGAAAGAAGGATCAATTAAGTAAATGTTAGAGCTTTGAGGTCCATGATTGCGGTTTTATGATATGTGTAGTTTTAATATTTTAACTTCGATATTCCATAAGCGTATAGGTCGTTCACCTAGTCTTTAAGGTGTCAACTTTACGAGGAGGATTAATCTAATCCTAAACTCTAAGGCCGAAACAAAATGCAGAAATTTAATTGTAACTAAGTTAAAACAATAACGTAATTTAATCAGTCAATTCAATCAACCAATTCAATGTTGCAGTCTAAACAAAACAATATAAATTGAATTCTATCTAGACCAATTAGAGGCAAGTACATCCCGTCGATAATTAATATAAAACGGTAAGAACCGGATATCGTACCCAAGGGAATTCTAACACGTAAGACAATTAAATTAAACGATGGAAAATTACTCGGAGGATCAATAATTGATTGATTTGAAAATAAAATAAAATAAAGTAAACAAATCAAGGAAATATGAAAAATGAAAAGTATTAATTAAAAACGACTAGAATTAATCAAATGACAGAAATTGGTTAAGGTATCGAATTTCAGTTGGATTGGACATTAAAAATTGTAACGGTGGATTGATTTAGGAATTACTTCATGTAATCAAGTTGAACTCAATGATTATGGGAATTCCCTTCTCTTCTAAATCCAAGTTACCCACTTGATTCATAGATAATTTGGAATAAAAGGCGTTCAATACAAGAAGCCTAAAACTAAGTTCGTCAATCCTAGGTATCCTCACACAAGATCCTAATGTTGGCCTACACTTTCGTTTCAAGTATGTCGCTTGATTAATTTTCTGACAAAATTAAATCCCATTGGTTATGTCATTCAATCATCTAAGGTCTTAATCTAGGTGATCAAGCTAAATTAGGGCTAAATATGCATTCAATGAAGCAAAAATCAATACCATAAAAATTATCCTAATCTAATATCAATCTTAATCTTAACTGAAAAAAACTTACTCACACGTATTCATCAATGTAACATAAATCATGGTCATAATATATGATTGCATTGATTAAATCCACACAATTAAAATAAATAAAGAATTTTAAAAAATTTTAAAAACCTAATATTTATTGTTCTCCCGCAGCTGTACTTCTCTCGCGTCATTAGCTTCAGTACATATTGGCCAACGCCCTCTGTTCTTTCCATGCCAACTTCTCCTCTTTTGGTACTGCAGCTAATGTGATAAATAAGGTTTTAGTTTCTAGTCCATGCTCCTATAGCTCTAATCTTTCTTTGCACTGCTAGCTCTCTCTCCATTGACGCACAGTTGCTACTCATGCTACCTCCTCCTCCTCACGCACTGCTAGCTTCGTTCTTTTATTTTTCATGCCCATTAGCTGCTTCAATTCTCTTGCCACATGCTGCTTCGTTCTCCTTATTCAGTGTTTTTTTTTCCAACTGTTGACGTGTGAATGGAGAGTGTGTGTGAGTGGTGAGTGTATGTTGAGCGGTGAGTGTATGGTGAGTGGTGGCTATGGCTTGAGTGCTGGAGGAGTTGTTTTTGTTTTCTCTTCTCTCTAGTGTCCACGCCACTAGTTGCTTCAATGTGTCTTCGTTTATTGCCTTTGCCACCAGGTGGTGGGTGTTTGTTTTTCTACCCATCAGTTGCCAACTTAGTTTCTATGTTTTGTGAATGAACTCATGAGGGTTGTTTTGGTCCACATCTCCTTATGCACACTCACGTTGTCTCTCTCTCACTGCACTGCCTCCACTCCACTCACACAAGACTAACTCCATTCAGCCTCTTTGTTCTCACTCCTTTTCACACTAAGTCACAGTCCTCTCATTCTCCTTCTTTTTGTGTTGCTAACTGCCTCCAGGATGATGTGCTGCCAGTTACTTTTTTTGGATGTTTCTATGTATTCAAAATCCTTTTAAGCTCTCTTGGTTCTTCTCTTTTCATGCCTCACTTTACGCATAATCTCCTTCTCTTTTTTTCAACTTTCTGTGCCGACAGCTGCCTCCACTATGTTTCTATCTTGTTTTAATATATTTCAACTCACGCATCAGTTTATCTACCACCATCACTACTTATTCTTTTTTTCTCTCTTCAGAAATGTCTCCATAGCTGTTGGGACCCGATCCAGGAACCAGATCCCAACCAGAAGGCAGAACGCAAAAACAAATAACAAAGGAGGCGGGACAAATCACAAACGAAACAAACGATGACAAAGCGAAGGAAATCGAATGATAAAGCGAAAGAAGCGAAAGCGGATACATGAATCGGAAACGAAATCGAATAAACGGTTACAAT
>JANITW010000003.1:43884597-43896706 GCA_027564335.1 Erythroxylum williamsii
CTGCATAAACTGCAGAGGCAGCTAACATTGAAGGGCAGAACATTATAGTGTCATAATGCATCATACCCAACTCAGCAAGAAAGTACACCATGTTCTCAAACTACAAAAAATCAATAAACACCGATGATTAGATCAAGTTTTCGTATGAAGCACCACGCACACACATCAGTTTTTACTCACTTTTGTATCAGGAATAGATGCTTTGATGAAACGAGCAAGGAAGACGTAGTGTGTTGGCACTGTGAGAGTCCATTCCAGCTTTCTTAGTATAGTCTTCTCCATAACAAGAATCTGCTCGTGGGAGTAAGCTCTGTCTGAAATACACACTAGATCATTCACCTGAACATGACATTCATCAAACCATTAGCTAGCTTCTATCAATTGCTTCCAGGAAGAAACCAAGCTTGGTGGTAGATGAAGTCTATCTACCTCAGGAGCCCAGATTTCTTCATATTTGGAGGCGACAAGCGTGGCACTCATTCCCAACAACTGAAGTTCCCTCCTTGGAACAGTCTTCACAGATAGGAAACGATCAATTATATTAACTGTGAGATAAAGAGTTTCTTGTGACAGCTCAAACTTTTGGTGTACATCTATCAACCAATCCACTAGAATTGCTCTCATCTTCGCATTTATCTCAGGCTGAGAGTTCATATAATTGCAGGGCCTGTTCTCATTCTGCATCACAGACGCAGGTGATCAAATTAAACGCACATAAAAGTTTGGTACTCAGGTGTGGAAAAAACTTGCACAGGCAAAGCAGTACCTCGACAAGCTTATAGAACTTGTAAATGTCCTCAACATACTCGACTCCGGCAAGATCGTTGTTGGTGTCTGCTGCATCAATGTCAACAATATCCTCCTTTGGTTTGATTGCCATGCCACAAGCAGCCTACATTATCCATTCAAAGATTAGTAGCCATTGAAAGAACTAGTTGACTTGCCCTCATATCTGAAGAACTATATATATTGCTGGAACATTTAATTATCACCTTGCTTCTAGCTGTCAGGACAGAAGAAAGAGTCTGCACTTTCTTTCTAGTCGATGCTTCTCCTCCATCCTTTTTTTTGTCCACATTCTTCTCTTGTTTTCTCTCTGTTGCCTCAACTGTATCAGGGCTTATCTCAATTACTTCTTCAGGCGTTGGCTTGACATTAACTTTCTTGGCCTTGTTTGCCTTTTCAACTGCCGGCTTTTTGCCCACTGCAGCTCCATCTGGAACTACTGCAGACACTTTCTCGACATTGACACAAACTTGTTTCTGCATTACGACAAATAACCAAATCCCAATTCAGACACAAAGAAACATAATATCAGAAGATATAGAACCATAGAACTATGAAAAAATGTATCAGTGTCAACCTTGTTGTTGGCTGCTGCGGCTGCAGCCTGAGCATTGGCCAGTAGTTGTGCACGGAAACTCCTATGAAGGGCGTAATGAATCAGTACTAAGATCAAATGCATGGTATCTTGCAAATTTTTGTTCATAGAAACTTGTAGTCATATTTGATGTGCAAGAGAGAGAGATAGAAATAAACCTTGTAAGGGGTCTAGAAATCTGAGCCTGAGCTTTGGCATCAACTGCTCGATCAGTTACAAGATTACCAATATCACCAAGGGCACGGCGGTGTCTTCCTTCCATGGCCGCCGCTACATTTTTCTTCTGTTGTTTGTTAACTCCTACAACTGCTTCTCCTGAAGGATGTTAAGAAACGCATTAAAAAGGAAGAGAAAATACGCATTCTCATATATATATATATCAAGATCAAGGATTACTTATTAAGGCCTATCAAAGCCAAGAAATAGTTAAACCTAAACAGAGAGCGCGCCCTAAATCTGAAATAAAAGACCAAAACTTTTTCTTTACATCACAAATTTCTCTAATCAAGCAAACAGAAATTAAATAAAAACAATAAGAAATGAAAGAAACACAAAAGAAAGGAGAAGAAAGGATAAAGCTTTGAAAATCAATTGGGAAAAACAAAAGAAATCGCCCATCTACAGAAAAACAAATGAGTTATAATACGAAGTAAATCAGAAAAAGAAACGTCAAATCATTATCAACAAAGAAACCCATTATAAAGGACCCAAATAAAGATCTAAAGAAAACCCCCATAATCCAACTTAGAGACAAACACGTAGAAACTTTACCTCTGGCTTGCTGTGGAACAATAGGTCTTGAAGCCATCCTCTTCTTCTTCTAATCACTGAAACGATTCCCCCAACTTCCAATCTCTTCAAAAATACCTACAACTTCACTTGGATAACAACAACAAATCTCTGAAACTCCCAATTTTCTTTATAGGGCTAAAGAGAGAGTTAAAGGGACACAAAAAGAAGTGAGAACCAGCGAAGATCTTCCATATAGCGAAGACCTTCCCTATTTCAAGTCTCACGAGCCGTCTCTTCACTTTTGCAACGGTCGAATCTCTTTTGATTTCTGACCCTTCGATCTCTCTGCAAATCCAACGGTCCTGATTTGTCCACTATTTCTCATAGCCGTTGGTGCACACACTAACGCCGTTGAGGTTGATCTGGTGACCCATAGTACTGCCGAAATTTGGTGCTACTCCTGAATTACTAACAAAGTTAACAATCGTACCAGGGTCAACTCGACCCAAAGTTAACGGATTAGGCTGTATTAGCTGAACCTCAAGCTGGGTTGAGACTGCCCAGGCCAGACCTAACCTAAGGCCCGATACTTTTAAATAAAATAATCTTATTTAAAAACAGTTCAGACTGGGCAGAATCGGGCTAACAAGTTGAGCTTCCTCAAGCTAGGGCTAGGACTTAGTCCCAGTCAAGCCTCAAATTAGGTCTTGACAATAGCATTCAGTCGGAGCCAACCTATTATCATTCCTACTGGCAAAAAATTATTGCTCAAAGTAGATTTTATTAGACTTAAACTTGAATTTAGATTTGAATTTTGATTTAGAAAACTTTCTTATGAGACCAATTCATTATTGAAAATCAAATTAACTCATCCTAAAATTAATATGTTAATACAAATTTAAACAAAGCAAGAACTTAAATATTTTAATTAATCAAATTATGAATTGAAAAAATGTTTAAATTTTAAAATTTAAAATGTTCAAAACCGATTGTCAACATTTCCTACTCCATCAATGATGGATCTTTAGTGTTTGTCCCAAGCCATTCTTAATATTGTAGGTGATTCCTGAGATTGTAGTGTCAAAATCTCATTATTTACAAGGCTTTGGCTTTGGACCAGAAATTTGTTCTCATATTAAAAAGTGGAAGACCAACAACTCTTAGAAAGAAAGCACTTTACTCACCAATTTCAATTTCCCTATCAAATCTTCCAGGTCGTCTCAGTGCAGGCTCAATACTATAAGTCCTGCTTGTGGCAACCATCACTAGAAATTCATCAATCCGGTTAATCCCATCCAATAAACTCAACAACATGGCTACCATTCTTTGAGATAGTTCTTCACCTCCATGTTTCCTCGCAAGTGTAATGGCATCCAACTCATCAATGAACACCTGCAGAATAGCTATCGGTTAGCCACCTATATTCGAAATTAATCTAAGCTCATAATTCTGACCTAAATCTATTTAAC
The DNA here is from genome assembly GCA_027564335.1 of Erythroxylum williamsii. Classification (NCBI taxonomy): domain Eukaryota; kingdom Viridiplantae; phylum Streptophyta; class Magnoliopsida; order Malpighiales; family Erythroxylaceae; genus Erythroxylum; species Erythroxylum williamsii. The sequence continues at coordinate 43,888,180 of JANITW010000003.1, forward strand.
AAGAAGAAATTAAAATGAAGGAAATATTTTTCACTACTATACACAACTTAGGAAATATAGCCTTGACTACAAAATCTGCACATTTTAGCAGCTGCAACCAAAAGATTAAACAATTAACCTCCTATCATGGCAAGTTTGTCCCCAGCACAAAGCAACTTTTTGTTGTGAAATCCCATCCATAACTATAACTTATAAAATAAAAGAAAAACTACTTACCTTTAGCACTCCTACCAATATGCAACTTTTTGAAGATTCAGAATGAAATGATTTATAATACATGTAATAATGACATAACAACTTCGGTATAAAATGTGGCTTGCTGACCAACTCCTACTTAGCGGTAGATAGTGTCACTATTAAGTATATAGTAAATGAAAATCATAGTTGTATTTATTCGGGACAAAAACAAGCTGATTATTAATGTCCGTAATGGCAAGAATTGTAATTAAATTTGGAAGATAAAACCCACAATTTCAATCCAAAAAAACAATTCAACAAATAAATCCATCCAACAGTTTGTTTGAAAAAAAATTATAACATCACATTGTTGGTTGAGATAATCTATAAGAATTAAATAAAAAATTACTAGGGTCCCAGAAAATATAATAACTGACCATTGAAGGTGTTGCTCTACTTGCTGAATCAAAAATCTCAATTATTTTTCTTTCACTTTCTCCATAATATTGGCTTATTATCTCAGATCCATTGATAGGGAAAGGGTTGACACCAACATCATAGGCACACAATTGAGTCAAAGAAGTCTTTCTAATGCGAAGTGGATCATGAAGAAGCACTCCCTTGGTAGGCTATAAACCGACACTAGAATAATGATGCCATTGATGAATATTAAAACACCATCAAATAATGAAAAAAATGGTAAAGCAGATTAGTAAGTAAAAATGTCACATACAATGTATTACTCACCAAATACATTTAAACCTTTTAATTTCAAAAGCTTCTTGACTATTACTTTAGGACATTTCCAACCAGTGATGAATGTAAAGAAAAGTAATTATCTTAATGTTACTTATAAAAACACATCGTAAGTGACATGACATTGATCAATGTACACAAAGACAAACAACTACATGGTGAAATGAAGTAAAATAAAAGCATCCTAATTTGAATTGGTGAAATCTATGTCTTCAGTTAAAGGCCAGTTAAAGGTTATTGGCATAATAGACAAAAAAGATAAAACAAAAGAGCTTCAAATACCAATCAAAGCCTGAAAATTCAAGTGACCAAGGTGTCAAGGGTTCTTTATTGTATTGCTAATACGGGGAAGAACCTCAAGACATTTCAAATTTCACTAGAGGGCATATTTCACCACTTTAAGCATATTAACTGGTCAACAACGAATCTTTGCCCACAAAAGTTTTCAAACATCTGTGAATATGATGATACAGGTTGTATACGTAGTATGATTCTAATGCTTGAGGAGTTCTAGCAAGTTACTTCTACTAAAATGAATTACTTCTAGACTTTTTAATGATCACTTTAATTTGATGTTCACAAAAATGAGAAAGGGAATGGCAATGACACAAAATAGTTGACAAATCAGTTCAAGCATATTCTATTTAATTAACATACCTTGCCAACATGTTATTTCTTGACGATATAATAATGCCCTTCAGAATTGCATATTCTTTATCTAGACCACCCAAGTTAGATTGATCATCTCCCATAATAACTTTTAAATGCTCACTATCAACTTCTACGCATGATGGACTTCTTCTCTGAATTGTTTCATCTAGTAATGTTGCTGGTGGACTCAAATAGACTCCTGTCAAATGTTTTATAAGAAAAGCATCTTTCTTAGGGTTTACCAAGTCATAAGTTGGGGGCCCCAATATATGACTACTATCACTCCTTAGTTCTTTACTAGTTTTTTTTAGGAGGTTAATTTTTCACTTATGACACGAAAAATATAGACATCCCTTAGTAATGGAATCGGAACATGATTTTCTTAAATAACAACACGAGAATGCAACCATGAAGCAACCAAGGTCTGTAGAAGATGCTTGGTACTTCCATCATATAACATTTCTTTGATATCAAACAAGTCACCATATGGACTAGGTGGATCGGATGAAATGGAAGTTGTTCCTTCACATGTTGGTGAATCTAATAGACTGTGTTTATTGGAAACATGTTTTGGCTGACAATGTATCCTAGGGGATGACATTACATCGTTTTCAGCTTGTTTGTTAGTTTTTCCAACAGAAACTTCTAACAGGAGCTTCATAGTGTTTTTCCTCTTTACCCCAGGCTTATAAGGAATAAGCTCTAGAGACAACTTTGTGTAATTATGAACTGAACAACTATTTATTCTATATGGTTTATTCTTCTCATCTGAATGATCAACTAGAAGTTGATCTTGGATGGGATAAACAAACACAAACGTTCCGTTAGCAGGATATCCCAGTGCGCAGGAAAGGTTTGAAGACAACTAAACTCCATTCTTAAAGACCTGCAGGAAAGAAGCGAAAAAAAGGCTTAGCTAGTAGCCTTATGTAAAGTTAGATAACTATAAATTTCTAGGTAATATTTTTAGTAATAAGCTCAACTGAGTCATGAAACTAGTAGTTGTACCTACTCAAAATCCAACACCTTTTACAACCTTCTGAATATAGATCTAATTCTGAAGAAATGTAAACATAACACAAAGGTTATAAAGAAAGTAACTTCCTTGTCCTATATGTTACAAGATAATCAGGAAAGAAAAGTAACTGAAACCTAATGACCAACTTTAGTAAACAATTATTGGAAAGCATGACTAAACAATTAAAGAGAAAAAGATGCTTTTGGTGGCTGAAAGGATATATTTGCAGAATGTTGAGTTCAATACCAAACGAGCAAAAAGGGGACTAACTAGAGCACAGCTAATAATAATTCCATCTTACTGCAAATTAAAAAATACAATAGAAGAAAAATAAGAATTCTACAAAATAATGGCAATGTCAGAGAAAATAAGATAAATCCCAATATAAAATGGTGTACAAGAGGAAGTGAGGAACATTATTTGCTTAGCTTATCTAAATCCAAGCAAATGAGGAACATCAATTCTAAAATGGTTTTAACTCATTGACCAATATTAGAATTCTTCTTGTTGCATTATATTTTCATATAAGCATGACGAGATAACAGAAAAAGAGATACAATTATTTAAACCTTAGAAGAAGGGAAAATTGTGGTAAGAGCAAAGTAGTCTACCACCACATTAGTTGTCTCATCCATAGACCCTATCTCAAGTTCTCCAATGCATTCATTATATATAGAACTAAGAGGAAAGTTATTTGCAAACCTCATCTCTGAAGAAGGAAAGGACACCTATAAAAAGGAATAACACTAATAAGTTTTCTTACCCGGTTTAAATTAATAATCTAACAAGGTCTTCAATCATAATTTTCCATTTAGTGATCATACCATTTAGTGAGAAGCTTATCGTTAAATTTTCAAGTCAATCGGAGATCTGGAGAAGGAGTTATGGTCAAAAGAGTGAAGGGTATTGAAAGTTATCAAATAGCAGTGCACCTCCTCTATCACGGTCTTACTTGTACACGATCTTGCAATCACTTGACAATCCCTCTCAATCACGATCATGCAACTCCCCAATGTTTCTCTCTGTCATGATCGTGCTCCCTTATTCAAACATCAATCCAACTATTCTCAAAACATATTTTTGGATCAATATTACATGGCCATTTTGACAAGAAAAATGAAGTATTTCGGCAATACATTATTCTAAAGAAATGTTACCATATGTCTTAAGTTTCTAATGACACCAATTCCATACAATTTGGTTCAGTATCCTGCAAGTTATATTCAAAATACTTTAGACTGTATCCACACTATGGTAGTACACAATACTCAACTTCAAGATAAATTTTGAGACTCGTAAAAATAGAATTAAAATTCTATTCCGTCATGAAAAATATATCTATATGTTTCTAGTTTAATACAAACTTAAAAATCATCCCATTTGGACTTGTATAGATCAAGATATGGAAAAAATACAAATAAGTGTCCAATAGAAATGTTACAGCTTATATACAAATAAGTGTCCAATAGAAATGTTACAGCTTATATACTCTAGAAATTCTTCTTTCACTTTTTCCATATTTTTAACCCCTAGTGTTACATTCAAACCATCTTATGCATAGATTATCTTTTCTACTTCATTTCCTCCTCATTCCCACCTAAATTTCAACTCAATATCATTTATAAACTATGGTTGATAATAAACACCAAAAATAGAACATCAACATATACATATGTTCATTAAATTTCTGTACACGTTCAACTCCACTTTGATGATCATTTAACCTTTAATCTATCATCATATATGTTTATATTCACACAACCCATAAAGATTAATGCATAATTTACTTGATAAAACTTCAAGCTTCTTCAAAATATCACTTAACCCTAGCTTTCCTTGAACCATACGATCATCATCATAAAAGGTGGAGTAGGTTAGATTCTTCTTCAAGAAGAAGATACATGATCTTGAAGAAACATGTGAAAGTGTTAGCAACGGTCACAGTGGTGAGACTTGAAGGTATCATGGAAATAAAGAAGAAGAAGTATAAAAGATGAAGAGAGAAGAAGAAGAGAGAAAAGAAAGCATTAAACGAAAATGAAAGACAAAGGATGGTCTTTTAAATGAAGGAAATATCGTGAATAGGTGTGTGGCATGGCAAGCGACACTTGTCACTTGTGACTTACCACATATCACCACCTTATGGTTTCTAATGGGTCTTCTTTCTCAACTAGTCCACTTGTTTCAATTTCAAATCCAATTGTCTTCTAATTTTAAATGACATAAGTCATTAAATCTTAATGTCACATATCAATAATTTCTACTACCATTTGATATTTATTTTTGCTGCCATGTATCAATTGTCTTGCCACTTGATGTTTTTTCTAGTCCAAAAATACCTTTAATTCTAGAAAATTCTCAAACTTTACCAAAATTCTAAATCATTACTTGTACACACCAACTCAATTTTGAAGACACATAATCCCTAATTCACATTATAATCACATTAAAACAATCATTTATACCTAGAAAGTGTCAAATGAGTGCATGAAAAAATCATTATAATGTATGGAATAATCAAATTAAGGTGTGTGTATGCTAACATTATACATGAATACGAAATACATTTTTTTAATCTCTCATTGTTATTTCTCGTTTACAAAAATCTAAGGTTCTAACCCTTTGGATGGAAACGAGAAATTACAAACTTGCCTAGTAAATGCAGATGTACCAATAAAAAAGGGTATCTTTTAAATGCCTACTCTGAGGAAAAGATGGCATCTTGCTTGTTGAATTCAAGTTCTAAAGAAGATTGTGGCAAAGGGGTTTAGGGAGATGCAAATTGGTCAACATTCGACAACCTCGAGAAAGCAGTCTTTGAGTGCTTCTTTGTCTTAGACGATGACATTGATATGGTTTTAATAAAATTGAATTGATTATTTCTAGGATTCCATTATATGTAAATCCTGTTTTAGATCAACTGATTCTGTTATCTCTGAGTCCTACTTTGTTAATTTTGATAGAATAATTTTACTTAAAATAACTTGAGTTGAAATTGTTATATTATTTGAAGAATATTGAATTTAAGAATGATATATTATTGAATAGTTTTTAATTTTCATAAAAATATTTTAACAAACAAGTGTTTTTCTAAATAATATGTCCCCTTACTTTTAATAAAATTTTGATAAATTAATATGAATAATTTTATGATATAAAATTTAAATAGATTAATTAAATTTAATAAAAATTTTAAAGATAAAATATAAAATTGTATGAATTTAATACAAATTTGATTTATAAGTTTGAATTCAATTCAAATCAAAATTTAACTCTTATTATATTGCGAAATAATTATCTTATCTTTATTTTATTATTTATTAGATATTTTATTCTTTTACTTTTACTTTTAATTTTTATATTATTTTTATTTTATTATTAAAATTATTTATCTTTTTAATCTTTCTATTTTAGATTGAATTTTTTTTCTTATTCAATTTTATTGTTATTTGTATGCATTTATTTATTTATGCGTCTAATTTTTTCTTTTTTGTCTCCTTTTTTATGGAGGGTTAAGAGAGTTGTCAACGTGCACAACCTTCTCTTTGTAATTTTCACAAAGAAGTTATTTTTGTGATTTGAACATATAAATTTATTATTATTATTATTATTAACTTTCGATGATGATTTTACCTCTCTATTATTGTTGTAGCGGGAGCATGATAAATCTACTCTTGAAGAGTTAACGCAACCATCACTTCTCTAAAAAATCAAATTTCTTTTGGACACTGAAAGTTATTAAATTTCTTTGGGGAAAATGGGACAAAACTCTTGCAAATGAACATTTCTTTTTCCATTTAGTCAAAGAATTGTTACAAAATACAATTGACTGTAGGAAAAAACTAATTCAAACAACCTTCCTCCATCGTCATGCGTGTATGTGAACGAGAGAGGTCTCTATCCTTCCACATTCTCTCATTGAAAGTTGCCAGAAAGTAGACATTTCGCCGGTGGAAGAAGAGCAACAGCTTCTCTTAATGGACTCGAGTATCTCCTCAGCACAGTCTGAAGTTTGTTTTCTGCAGCTTTTGAGTGGTAAGAAACCAGCAGTCCAGCACAATCCCTGCATGGAAATTATGAGATAAGATATCTATAATGTTGAATGGAAAATCAGACGTCCATGGAAGATGACTTACTTCAACTGAGATTCAGAGAAACCAGAGTGCAGTTTAAGGGTATGTGTCCAGAGAGGAGTTATGTTTAGAGTGCATCGAGCTGCATAAACTGCAGAGGCGGCTAACATTGAAGGGCAGAACATTATAGTGTCATAATGCATCATACCCAACTCAGCAAGAAAGTACACCAAGTTCTCAAACTACAAAAAATCAATAAACACCGATGATTAGATCAAGTTTTCGTATGAAGCACCACGCACACACATCAGTTTTTACTCACTTTTGTATCAGGAATAGATGCTTTGATGAAACGAGCAAGGAAGACGTAGTGTGTTGGCACTGTGAGAGTCCATTCCAGCTTTCTTAGTATAGTCTTCTCCATAACAAGAATCTGCTCGTGGGAGTAAGCTCTGTCTGAAATACACACTAGATCATTCACCTGAACATGACATTCATCAAACCATTAGCTAGCTTCTATCAATTGCTTCCAGGAAGAAACCAAGCTTGGTGGTAGATGAAGTCTATCTACCTCAGGAGCCCAGATTTCTTCATATTTGGAGGCGACAAGCGTGGCACTCATTCCCAACAACTGAAGTTCCCTCCTTGGAACAGTCTTCACAGATAGGAAACGATCAATTATATTAACTGTGAGATAAAGAGTTTCTTGTGACAGCTCAAACTTTTGGTGTACATCTATCAACCAATCCACTAGAATTGCTCTCATCTTCGCATTTATCTCAGGCTGAGAGTTCATATAATTGCAGGGCCTGTTCTCATTCTGCATCACAGCGGTAGGTGATCAAATTAAACACGCATAAAAGTTTGATACAGGTGTGGAAAAACTTGCACAGGCAAAGCAGTACCTCGACAAGCTTATAGAACTTGTAAATGTCCTCAACATACTTGACTCCGGCAAGATCGTTGTCTGTGTCTCCTGCATCAATGTCGACAATATCCTCTCCTTTGGTTTGATTGCCACACCACAAGCAGCCTACATTATCCATTCAAAAGATTACTCCATTCAAAGAACTTAGCTTAGTTGCCCACATATCTGAAGAACTATATATATTGCTGGAACATTTAATTACATCCTTGCTTCTAGCTGTCAGGACTGACGAAAGAGTCTGCACTTTCTTTCTAGTCGATGCTTCTCCTCAATCTTTTTTCTTGCCCACGTTCTTCTCTTGTATTCTCTCTGCTATCTCAACCGTAGCATGGCTTATCTCAATTACTTCTTCAGACGTTGGCTTGACATTAACTTTCCTGGCCTTGTTTGCCTTTTCAACTGCCGGCTTTTTGCCCACTGCAGCTCCATCCTACTGCAGACACTTTCTCAACGTTGACACAAACTTGTTTCTGCACTACGATGAATAACCAAATCCCAATTCAGACAAAAAGAAACATAGTATCAGAAGATATTGAACTAGAGAACTATCAAAAAAATGTATCAGTGTCTACCTCTGTTGTTGGCTGCTGCGGCTGCAGCTTGAGCATTGGACAGTAGTTGTGCACAGAAACTCCTAAGAAATGAGTAATGAATCAGTACTAAGATCAAATGCAAGGTATCTTGCAAATTTTTGTTCATAGAACCTTATAGTCATATTTGATGTGGAAGAGAGAGAGATAGAAATAAACCTTGTGAGGGGTCTAGAAACTCAGCCTGAGCTTTGGCATCAACTGCTCGACCAGTTTCAAGATTACCAATATCACCAAAGGCACGGCGATGTCTTCCTTCCATGGCCGCCGCCACATTTTTCTTCTGTTGTTTGTTAACTCCTACAACTGCTTCTCCTGAAGGATGTTAAGAAAC
>JANITW010000003.1:43899033-43928650 GCA_027564335.1 Erythroxylum williamsii
ATAATAAGTTCAAATTTATAATAATAATAATAATAATTAATAATCATAATCATAATCATAAGTTCAAAATTTATAATTAATAATAATAATAATAATAATAATAATAATAATAATAATAATAACAATACGATGATGAGTCTAATAATATAATTAAGAATAAAAAAGTGCTTATGTAAGGGAGGGGTATTTCTGAAAATTGCTTATGTGTTTTGTTTCGGAAACGAGGACAAGAAATATTGTATCATAGTCTTGGAAGGAACAAAAAATTTATGTCCCTATGCTTTGGAGTTTGGACAAAAATAGGTGGGAACAGCAAGCAAACACTACCAGGCATAAAATTTTTGTGTTCCTGTCATCTGTCTCCACCCATAAAGACATGAACCAAACACTACGTAAGTTAACGGAGTAGGCTTGTATTGGTCAAACCTCAATCCTGGTTGAGAATGCCCAGGCCTGACACTTATAAATAAAACAACCTTATTTTAAAACAATTCAAGCCCGGCAAAATCGGGCTAATAGATTGGGTTTCCTCAATCTAAGGCTAGGGCCCAATCCCAGTCAAGCCTCAAATTAGGTCCCGACAATAGCGTTCAGCCGAAGCCAACCCATTATCATCTCTAATGGCAAAAAAATTATTGCTCAATACAAATTTGATTGGACTCAAAACTTGAATTTAGATCTAAATTTGGACTTAGAAAATTTTCTTAAGAGACCAACTGATTATTGAAAATCAAATTAACTCATCCTCAAATTAATATGTCACTACAAATGTAAACAAACTCATAACTTAAATATTTACTTAATCAAATTATGAATTGAAAAAAAATTAAATTTAAAATTTGAATTTTAAGAGGCTAAATCCAGTCCGGGCCATTTTCATCATAATACTATAACTCTAATATAAACTTTTTCTATCTTTGTGGGATATATTTTTCTTTTCTTTTTTATTTTTATTATAAAGGTTAGTGCTAAATTTTTAATTAAATTAGGTGCGTAATCCAAATATTGATTTATTTCCTATTAGATATATTTTATTATATAAGTCCATTCCGTAACATCATAATGTGTAAGCAACAATTTGATTAATTAGTTTACTGGAGCAACTTGTAAGGTTATAGTTTTAAGTCATGAAAAATTACTCATTTGTGATTATAAGATCATAGGTTCAAGTCACGGAAACAACCTTTTTGTAAAAATAAAAAAAGAATGCTATGTACATTATGACCCTCCTCAGAACCTCGTATCTTGTGCACTAAGTGCATTGACTTTGACTTTAGTTTATTTCTTATCCTTGATCCTAATTCATTAAAATTCAGTCAAACAAAACCAAAAAAGTACTATAGATAACAATTTACAAAAACATTCCTTAAGGATGGAATAGTAGACTTAGAAATGAGTTAGATTAGGTCAGACCGGACTTCCCAAGAGACAATTTGAATTTGACCTAAAATTCAATTGAAATGTTTAATATAAGAACGATTTCGAATCGGACCGAGTTAGATTAGTGAAATTTGCCATTAGTGTGAAAGAGTCTAAATTAACCAAAAAGAAGGTAAATAAAAAGGAAAACCAATCAATAAAATTTGCAACTTTGTTACCAGAGAGACTATTGGCAAACAAAAAACTCAGCCTAAAAGCACTGCACAAAATGATTAGTAACAGAAGATCAAACCAATACAACATCAAGCAATGAACACACACACACATATTAAGGAGGGTGATGAATGAAATTTGCTATTAGGCAAATAAAAAACAACTCCTAAAATTGAACTAGACTGCACTAGGGGAGATTGAGAAGCAAAATACAACAACAGCAAATGGCAGATTCTTCTTTTAGCTATATGGCTCAAACAATGCACACCATCACTCTTCTCTATTTACTCACATACCAGTTAAATTGCTTGGTTAGTTCTGTTTTATCTCTACACTTGATCTTCTGATCCACCAAGTATGACCTGTTGAGATATGTCTTCCCTTCATTAGAAAAAAAAAAAGAATATGGGAAACCAAAGAGAATAGAACATAAAAGGTAAGGCCTTGAACCGCTTGCTCATGCAGCCGAGTCCCAAATAAGTTTTAAGAAGCAGTAGGAATTATATCCTAAAGATCTAAAATTTTGAAGCTAAAGCAGATCACAACCAGCAATAAGGGCTAGAAAAGTTCAAGCCTTTCATGGGAATCCTACAGTTTGACAGGTTGATCTTTAAAAGTTTGCAGAGATGCAGTGGAAATACTTCGAAAGAAAATGATTCATGTCTAGATATGCAACAAAACATAATAGTAACAAAGTATATATTGCAAGCATTATAAATGCATTCCTTTCTAAGCAGCAGGAGTTAGGTCCTAAAGATTTAAAGTTTTGAAGCTAAAGTAGACCGCAATAAATGATAAGAGCTAGAAAAGTTCAAGCTTTTTATAGAAATTGTATGGTCTGATGGGTTGATCATAAAAAGTTTGCAGAGATGCAGGGAAACACTTGAAAGAAAATAAAGCATGCCTAGACATGCAACAAAACAGAATAGGAACAGAGTATATAATGACATTGCAATCAAAAGCACATTTCCTTGCAAGCATTGCAACTGCATTCCTTCTCGTTCTAATTCAAATGTTAGTACATAAGAAAGGCCCTTCCCTGGTTGCCAAAACAATTGTTTTGCTGCGGCATTACCATCACCTCCGACTCCACATAACTAGAAGGAAGAAAATTTTCGATCAGAAACATGACTTTATTGCCCGAGGAAGACAATATCTAACGAATAAGCTTGGCTTATAGTGCAGTTTCAGTTATTCAGATTTTGGAGAAACTTACATCAATTTCATTTTGCCTTGTTCACCAGAAAATGAACAACAAAAGCCATGAAAATTTTCTCAAGTCTTCAGATGTATATGGTATACAGAAAATCTTAGGAATTATCGGTTCATTGATCTAGTCATTCAAAATAGCTACCTGCATCAATGTCGAATAGATTTCTCTTGCCTTGGTAATCTATCCCCTACAAAGTTATATCCTAATTTTACCCACCTTGAATATATGAACAGAATCTGATGGACTGTCTTGTCCATTAATTTGGAAAATAACCACCTATATTGAATTCCATTAAAATGTCAAATGGATTGCCAATTGTCTCAAGACACAATGCAATGCCTGCATTATATGAGAGCATAGAATAAATCAGGAAAGCAAAAGTTTACGCACGTTAAATTCTGAGCTCGACTTTCGTAAAAATGTCTCTACATAGCTTCCCAATCCTGCAGCTGTTTGAAATATTTTAGATTCAATATTACAAATAAATGTACTAGTGCCATCTTTTTAGAGGAACCTAAGTTCTTGTCCAAAATATAGGAAACAAATAAGAGCCGCAGTAACACATTAACATCATCAGCAATGGAAAAAATCGGGTTTAGTATTTGTTACAAACCAGAGTGAATGGCACCACCAATAGTCACATTAAACTTTTGGTCGTTGGAGACAATATCCACAAAAGCATACATCGATTTGTTTGCGACTATTAAGTAAAAAACTAATTATGACAACTATCAAAAGCAACAACACTTCATTAGCATATTAGCTTCCAAAACTTTTCAAAGTTTAGTATAACCCATAAACAGTTGATGTGCTTACCTAAAATGGCTTCCATCAGATGATAAGTGATACCACTATACTGAACACTTTGAAAGAGAAAGAGCATTGACCAAGCGAGGCTGGAGTTGTAAGATCAAAACGAGGGTTTCAGAACCATCTAGGTAATATAAAGAGGCTTTATTCTCCTTGACTCTCTTGCTTATTGCTAGCTAGATTGTTCAATAAAAAAATGGATGAGAGTTGAAGTAAAACAGGGAAAAGTGAAGAAAGGGAAAGCTACGCCTATACTCCAAAGATAAGAAACAAGTGTTTGCACCTCTAGAATGAACATGATGAATTTCATGTAGGAGTATAAATAAGCACAGAAGAAAACTTCCAATAAAGTCACCAGCTTGCTCAACTTGATTAACAAAGAGTGTTATAAAGCCATCAGAGTTGATAGAACATAAGAGTATGCAAAATTTTCAACAAACCTCTCTTTGAAGTTTGACAGAAAAGATTGATTTATCCCAAGTTTGAGCTCTTAACACACAAAGTTCGTATTCCATGTCCATCACCTGCATATATTCTCCTTGTCAAATACTAAAGAAATTTTGATAAGAACAGTAGCTAGATTCAACTTGAGCTTTTCCCAACAAAGTTTTGGGGCCAAAACTTAAGGCATGAAGTTCCTTTTCACGTAGATAGTATGTGATTGTTCTATGTGACTTTAATGGGAGAACAATCAGAGAAAACAAACGGCGAACTAGAAGCAAAAGTTTTAAGGAGATACAGTGATTTTACCTTACTTGGTTGATGCAACAGTTTAATTCTTCTAGCCTCTTTAACCTCCTCAATTAGTTCCTCCACATCCTAAAACAACATGAAGTGCATTAGCAGATAACAACATAGTTAATTTTACAAGAATCTTATACACCAAACTATAGTACAGACTACATGAAAGACTTCAATTAATAAAAGGCTTGTATCATCACATGATAAAACACTTTCAACAAGATGAGGAAAACCCAAAAACAACCCATGGGAGAAGAACTCACAGGGGCCTGATCTTTAGAATGTAGGCCGCTCCTTTTTCCACTTCTAGGGCCTTACCGAACCTCTTCACAACTACTCTAGCACTTTCAATTTTAGCACATGCAAAAGATTTTTCTTGATTGACTAACTTCTTAGCACCTTCAGAAGCCTGTAAGTTAAAAAATAGGGAATCTCAATAACAAAAGGACTGCAAAAGCAGACATTCATAGGAAGAGTGGACAAAATTACTTCTGGGTACAAATTATGGTGACCTAGCTAACCGTGATGAATAGAAAGGCAGCTGCTCAAGCAATATTTAATGGTTACTAAGAATCTATCGTTATCTTACTATTAGTTGAGTCTAACTAATTTTCATATACTATTAGGACATTCAAGCACAAGCTTATCTAGGACCAATAACCTAAGGACACCAAGGTGGTAATAGTACATGAAGCATAAGAACAATTCAAGTTAAGTAATCCATATGTAGCCTAATCACTCCATCAACCAACCTATTTAAGAATCTAGTTTTTTTACTTCAAACTTTTCCTGGACTAATTCTCCTTTTTGAGTCAACTTAACTGCTAATGCCTCAACCTGACGAAAAGAAAATGGTGACGAGAACCACTACCATGCCAAGCATATGGAAATTGAACAATTGAACTTAGGATTTGTATTAGATATGGTAAACAAACTTGGTTATGTAAAACTAAACCAACCGTAGAAATAGCTTTCTCAACATCCTCCTTGTTTTGACCTGCCATAAGGCCTCTTAAAGATTCCAATACATCCCTAAACTTCTTTAGAAGAGTACGTCCTTCCAAAGAAGCACTCTCTGTAAGCTTTACCTGAAATCAAGAAATAGGGAATAATTAATAACAAAGCAAGAAATGTGTAGCTTTGATACTGAGAAATGCCTATTTGCAACTGCTTTTTCATGTGTTGTGAAAAAGTTTGAGAACCTCGGTTAACTTAGCTGCAGCAGCCAAGTTTTTGTCAGACTTACTAGCAAGGTCTCAAGCTGAGAGGTGCTTATGTTGATCCGAAAGTTGAATAGTTTCTTGTTCAACAAGATTGTAAAGCTGCTTAAAGTCTTATGGAAGAACCATTCTACGGAGAAGGTAACATGGGAGCCTTTGGAAGCAATGGAGAAGTATTCACACCTCTTTGTGGACTCAGGTGGATGAAATTCTTTTGTGGGAGGATTGTTGGACCCTAAAATTTTTTCAATTATTATCGATTATTTGTTTAATTATTCATTTATGATTTGTTTGATTATTTTTAAAATTTAGTTATTATTTTAGTGAGCATAAGTAGAAATGAAAATTAGAAATTAGAATGAAGTGTTAGAATTAAATTAGAATATAGTTAAGGTATTAGATTAATGGCCTAAGGTAAGTAGTCTTTAGATTAATTGAAGAAGGGTAAAATTGAAAGGACAATAAAGAAGAGGGGTATTTTTGAAAGATTGGAATGGAATGTAGTCTTGGATTTAGAAGAAGAGGAGAGAAGTGTCGTGAGAAGCAAAAGTGAGAAGAAAAACGTAAAGAAGAGAAGAGAATAAGGAAAATCGTGGGAAGCTTGGAAGGAAGAAGAAAGAAGAAAGAAGAAGAAAAAGGAGAGGAAATCAACTTGTTAGAGGTAAGTCTTCTTCTTTCTTCTTGCTAGGTTTTAAAAGGGATTAAATAGAGACTAAGGTTTGTGTTGGGAATGAAGGAAGAAAGAAGAGAAAGATGAACTATCTTGATTTTTGGACTTCTAAGCTAGGGTTTTGGTTTTCTAGCTTAGATGAGCTATGGATAGGTTAAGTTTGAGTTCAATTTAGCATTTTGATTTGTGAAGTTTTATAAATTTACGTGTGAATGTGGATTGAATGAAAAAATTGATTTCTTATACGAAACTAAGTAAACCCTATCCAAGAGCAAGAGGAAGGACAACCTTGAGTTTGAATTTTCAAGCGAAATAGGTGGATGATGTATTTATAGTTATTATGTGATTAAGCAAATTCTTGCTTATGTGTGTGAATGTGCAAATTATTTGAATTTGAATTGTTGTGAATGTTTGAAAATGCATGATGAATTATGACTATGTTATAACTCGAAAAGAGTAATGACATTTTGTATAAATGAAAACAAGAAAAAGTAAAAGAAGCATGAGAATATGAATTTGTGATTGATTGAATTGAGCATAAATTTGCTTGTGATTGGGCAAGAGAGGAAGTCATTTCATTAGTCAAGAGCATGTTGACCTAAAGCCTTCTCTCGGCTACCCGCTTAAGGCATACGAGATCCTAAAAATCAGACTGTTTTTGTTCATGGTATAAACTTCGATTTTTTCATTTCGTTCCACAAAACTCTCGAGCTATTTTTTGTGCATTTCATAATTGATTTGATTAGTATGATGCATAATTGAGTGTTATGCTTTGATGGATAATTACATGATATGTTCTAGGTGATGACATCTTGTTAACTATAAGTTGTGAGTTTGAATTGTTGAGTATTGAATTGCTAGATATATATGTACGTATGCTTGAATGTGTGGCTCATTACTAATGACTATAAATATACTAATTACTAAGCTGTATAACTCACCCCACTATTCCCTCCTCAGGTGTAGAACGAGAAGGTTAGTGATCCTTATAAGGAAATTGGACAAACTCTGAGATAGTTAGCATTTTCTTACTAAGTTAGTTCGAAAACTTTTGAGCAGCTTTAGCAACATATCAAACATAAGCATCCCTATGTATTTTTGTATTAAGCTAATGATGTAATGTGGATATGTAAATAAAGCTACATTCAAACACTATTTTGTTTTAGCAATCAGATTGAGCATTGAAGAAGTTCTTTTGTCATGATGATAATGAAATATGATTGTGTTTTGCTTGTGATTCTCAAAATTGGTATATTGCATTTTTCAATCCTTTCATAAGTCTAAAAATTGTGTTCCGAACTCAAAAGAAAAACTGTATTAATCTAGACAGAATTAGACAAAGTTGTCTTCATGAAAGTTGTAAATTATTCTCTTAGCTTTCTAATGGTATAAGATTTGTAATTTTTAGACTTTGGATGAAAGAGATATGGCCTTTACACGTTAGCATCACTAGTATTGGTATAAACAACACTGTCCCTGACATAAATTGTGTCCTAAATTTAACGATTAAACTGCATTAATATAGGTCGAATTATACAAAGTTGCCTTCTTAAAAGTTGTAACTTATCTTTCTAACTTTCGAACGGTATAAGGTATGAAATGTTTGGATATCAGAGTTGAGAGATATGATCATTATAAGTTGGGGATGTTACATTATATAAAAGCCTCGGGTGCGATCGCAACAAGGAAAGGTGCGATCGCACCTCATCGCTTCTCCAGCCTCGAGTGTGAGGTATGATCGCATCAAGGAAAGGTGCGACCACACCCTAAGAGTAGCCTCGGGTGCGATCGCACCAAGGAAAGATGCAATCGCACCTCACAACTTCTCCAATGTTTCACCACCCGAAGGGTTTCTCAACTCTGAACATGGTTGACTCTTTTAGTCATAACTTTATCATCCGACCTTCAAATGACCTGATTCTTAAAGTATTGGATTCCTAACACATTCTTATATCCCTCCATAAAAATTGGTAGGCTTTGAAGTAGAGTTGAAAAAGATTGATGAAAAGAAAGTAACAGAATCAGTTGGAAGAGTATGAATTGGTTATGAACATACTTTAATATTTTAATCATATCTTGATTTTTAGAGCTCTGAACGAGATGATTCTTGTTGCAAAATAAAATAAAGACATGGAGCTACAATTGTTCAGAAGAATTCTATTTGCAATTTATCATATCAGAGAATGAAGATGAACTGACGATGGCTAATGTAATTTCCATTGAAATAACCCTACAAAGAAACCCATTCACGCTTTAAGATTCCGAGGTTGGACTCCGACAATGGGATCCAACATCTTATAATATTAAAGCTTAAACTTCGAAAATGAGGTCCAAAAAGAGTCTAATGTCAACCATATTTCCCAAATTTTGTGAGTTCAGCTATTAATACTTCTTCTATTCGTCCTACATCAAAGTAGTTTTCTATTGGTAAAATGCTAGTCTTTCCTACGCCAAAGACCAAAAATGTCTAGCTTGTTGCACTAAATGCCATCAAGCATAAATGATTCAATATCTGATTCAACCAAAATGGATGTAAATAAATAGCTCTATCAATTGCATGGTGCATGCGGCAGTATACCAGCAGCAATTCGTTAGCCAAAGAAATTACATACCAATAGGTTTAGGTGTATCTTTCCGTCAAAAGAAACGGTACTCATACAAGGAAGTTGGGGAAATGTTTCACCCTAATCTTGACTGAATAAATATTCATGAAATTTCAGGTTTCACTGACCCACTCTTCAAGGTCTATTTTGTTATAACTAAGACCATTAAATCTCAATCAAGTCCTGAAATGCATCAGCAAATGTACTCATACAGATAACACTAGGGAAGTTGGGGACTGAATAAAGATTCTTGAAATCTCAGGCTTCACTAGCCCACTGTTCAAGGTTTGTTTTACTATAACTAAGATCAATAAATCTCAATCGAGTCATGAAATGCATCAGCAAATGCGAGACTACAAATCAAATGGTTACTACTTCTTTGGTGTTTGTCATTACATCTGACGACTTCCAAGCAAAGCAAGTAAGCAACTAATAAATAAAGTAGAAACTTATCGTACAAAACCAACATTGCAGAGAGAGAGAAAACGCTTTCAGGTGAACCCAAAACTAATTGCCCAATGTGCGTTGAAATGCAACAGAAGCATAACATATTCATACCTATAATATTCACATCCAGAGGTTATAGATTACGGTAAACCCTTAAAACATTCATGAACTTGTGCACCCTTAGAAGCATATGCCTGAGATGAAAACAGCCAGCAGATGCATTTTTGGCCATCAGTTCAAGAACAAAAGGTTGAGAGATTGCTGTTGATAATCATATGAAGATTGGTTTACAGTATCAGTTTGAAGAAAGAGTTAGCTTCTTGAGCACTGTATCCACGTAAGATCACATGAAGCAAATTGTATTATGATTCTTGTCCACTCCGACAGAACTCGCATCCCTCGTGCCCCTTGACCAGTTGTGATCTCCCTGAAAAATCCATAATAGATTTCTTAAACACATAATCAGCTCATATAAAAATAAAGAAAAGAGACACTGAACCTAAATTAAAGAACCCACAAACGATAGATTCTAAGTTAAGGTATATAGATAACACTTAATTAATGGTCCAGCTTGATAACATCCCCGAAATAATTGAACTTACAAAGTTCAACACGAAAAACAATTAACGGATCAAGGAGATGACAGATAAAGTAACGACATGTATTGAAAGTTAAAGTAGTCATGCGCAACACTTGTTAACAATAGAAAGGAAATGATAAACAACATAAGACTTTTGTCAAACAATACACAGAAAAATGCATATGATCCATAACATCCAAAATCCAATTACCACCACATAGGCAGCATTTGAAGGAGTAGCCACAATAAGCTTACTTCCGCACCTATTATGATGATTAGAACGAGTTCATTTCAAGGCAGTAAGTCCTCCTCTTCACCAGCATCTTAGCAGCAGTACCATAAGGTTCCTCAAACGGAGAGGAGATCCAAGACACATCAGACATTTCCTTGCTTGCAGCAGACTGCTCGCTAGGCCTGATAGCAACCAAAGTTGCCCCCTTTAACACAATCCCATCCGGCAATTCCATTTGAGGAGCATACCAAAGCCTCATGCTCAACGCAGGAACAAGCGTCCTCTTCGAAGCAGAAGAAGCTGAAAGTGGCTTCACCCTCAATTCCTCAAGTTGTCCCCTATTCATACATAGTATTCCCTGCCCATCAGCGTCAGTCAACAACAAGCTATCTAGCGTCTTATGCTCAGCAATTATAGGCTGCAGCAAATAGTGCCTAGCCGAAGCTGCAATCAATGAGCTAATAGTCCACACCACTCTCAGTTTCAATCCTCCATTCGTGTAAAACGACTCCGGTATGCTCCCATTGTCGTCACCGCCATTGACTCTACAAACCCCATCAACATTATTCTCTTGCACGGCAGAGAAATTCTTGATACGTCCATTGTTTATCACTGACGCAGCACCGAGAATAACACAATTGTCAAGAGTAGATCCGAAATCAGCCCACCATTTCAAGAGAACCCCATCATCAATCCCTAATTCTCCACTAGGCAACTCGATCCGAAGAAAACGAATCTCATTAAAATTCCTAAGAACCTGAGTAGGCGAATGATGGGTGACACAGCCCTGATCGACCTCACCATCATCCTCGGTCCCAACGGAAAGCGACGACGACCCAGAAGAGCTCGAAGAAGAAGAAAACAACCCACGTCGAGAATTGTAAGAATTCAGCATATCTCTTTTAGGCCCAATCAACTGACCCAGAGCCTGAAACGGCTTGACAATGCCGCCAAAGAAAAAACGGAAAAGCGTTGAGAACCCAGAGGGCGAAACAGGGGAGCGAGATTTCTCGACGGAGGACAAAGATGACGGATCATCGTCGGAGATGACACAATCGACCCTAACCACAACGTTGTCGACCTGAGGAACAAGGCACTGAAACCTGCGCGACACAACACAGCAGCGACCAAGAGCCTTAACATCTCCGATTTTGTTGAACACAAGAAGAAGAAGAGGGTCCGGTAATCGATCGAAGTGGTCGATACAGACAGAGAAGGAGGAACATGGGTCCGGTTGAGAGTTCATCTCTCTTCGCTGTCAAAAGTAACAAAGATGAGAAATTTATCAAAATACAGTAAGAGAGAGATCTGGAGATTTTATAAGAGAAACAACAGAAAAGGGCAGATCTAGAAGCCTAAGAAGAGGGAGGATAAGGGACACATGGGTTAGCAGATATTGAAGAGAAAAATGGTTTGAACGGCCAAGGAAACGACCAGAACTAGCAAAAACCGAAAAAAATTCAAACTTTATCCTAAAAACAAGAAAGCCAACCGGAAATCAAGAGGAAGCCATCTCTTACCAGACGATCTTTCATCATGCCACTTTCTTCCTTTTCTACGTCGGGGCTGAACTCCTCCATGGCACCGAAATCGACTTCAAACCTCCTCCCCATTTGATTACTCTCCTTCGTTGATGCGTGGGAGTGAACAAATGAAGCAAGGAAACGAGATCGCAAGAGGGTGAGATGGTGAGAGAAATAACGCATGAGAAAACGAGAGTAATGCAACAGTTGGGGAAGAATGATTTGGAAAAAACGTGAGACGCAATAGAAGCAAAAGGAGGGCAAAATGGAGAACATGCTGAAAAATAATAGCTGGTAGGGTTAAAACGCTCATTTGAGGAGCTGGTTGAATAAGAGCTGGTTGGGTTGAATCAGCTAACCCAATCAACTCTTTACCAAACAAGACTTTTAGCTTATTTTCAAAGTCAACAAGCTATGAAGAGCTGACTAGCTAAAAAAGAGCTTATCAGCTCTTCACCAAACAGGGCCTTAGTCTCCATATTAAAAGGACTTGCTTGAAAATTTGCTAAAATTTTTTCACTATATCAAACATTTTAAGTTGAAATAATATAAAGGATTAGATTACTAAAATATAAATTTCTCAAAGTGAAAAAGATTTAAAATATTCATTTCAATGCGACTCTTCAAACAATATTAATGTACCTCATGAATAGTTATTATTGTAATTATTTACAAATTTTTTATTCATTGAAATGTGAAAATAGGCTAATTAAATAAAGCTTATTGTTTAAATAAAATTTCTTAACATAGTCATTAGTTTAAAGTTTGCGCTAACATCTATTCGCTCCTTTTCAATAAATATATGCTAATAAACCTTCTTATCATATTTAAATTGAAGATTTGTTAAGTTTTGACGATCTTTCTTACAAGTGTTTTAATTTTCAAATTATATTTCTTCTCTTTAACACTACATACATTTTTTAAATATAGCGCGTATGTATATATATATGTACATTTGTACTTCTAGTGGAACATCTTTCACAATCCCTCGAGAGGACTTAATGATTATTCGTTCGACGAAACTAGAAGTCCTATCTTTTCTTTCATTTATGGTGAAACATGATCCTCCACAAATTGTTGTACAGAATCATCTCCAAAGATCTCAGCTAGAATAGACAGCGATTCCCATGACATCATCAAATGATACAAGTCTTGGAACGAAGAAACTACGAAGAAGTTTCGAGAGTTAAGAAGGAAACTTCGAGCTTATATTGGTCATGGATTGAGAATGGGAATTGAACTCTATGAGATTGAATTTTTCGTTGTTCCTCAGTAGCTCAGTGGTAAAGCAGGCTGCTGTTAACTGATTGATCATAGGTTCGAATCCTATTTGGGTTCATGAAATTATAAATTCATCTTGAAAGGTATAAATATATTCTTGACTATAATTCATTACAACTAAAAACCTTAGAAAATTTTGTAATTAATAATTGTCCTTTAGCTCCATATAAATTATTTTTAAAACTTATTCATATTATTAAATAAGAATTAATAATTTTGATCGTATATGTAAAATTCACTTAAGCTCTTGATTTCCAAATTTTAAATTCTTCTGAGTCAAGCAATTGAAGTGACTTTGGAATTGGAATTAGAATTTAATGCCCATAGAATAAAGTTACCAACCCCTTAGCAACCTTTTGATGTATACTTCATTAGTAAGAAAGGTCCAACAAAAGTACACACGGCCTCCTCTGTTTGTTTGTTTGTTTTTTTTTATCACTTTTCTTTGTCCATTGCATTAAACTTCTACCTGGAAATAAAATTCAGAGAAGAAAGTTCCTTTACCTTTCTAAAACGAGAGAGGTTCGAATGACCGAATACTTTCTCGCTAGAAAAATATTAAATACTGGACTCGAGAATCAGTGGCAATTCACATCTCATCTATCATTACTTTAGGAGTTGGACACTTGTACGTAATGTATTGTAATTTGTTTCATGTCGGTTTTAGTATTGCCGTTGTTCTTAATTATATAAATTCATTTCAGCATTAACAAAGTTAATTATCTATTCCAAAATCCTATATTTTTTTTACAAGTCAAAATATAATCTAGAATTATAGGTAAACACATCGTTATTAATATTCATCGCCCATTTTCATTTTTCAGTTCTGCTTGGTCTATAAAAGCGCCAACCACGCTCTTGAGGCTTGCTTCTACACTACCGGGGTATTAGGATTCTTCCCAACTTCTCTCTCTTCCATATTTTCTCTCTCTACATGTAAAGTTTGATGATATTTAGCAAATCCTGTGCTTACACCGCATGTGTATTCATAGTTTGTCGATCCTTTTAAACCCCTGATTTTCCATTATTTTCCTTTCCCTAGTCAATTTTATTCGAAATTTTTGTGTCCGATCACTGCCAAAACCCTACTTGGCAGACGATTCACTGAGCGTGTGCTTTAGGCTTTCCAATTCGGCGGAGCCTTTCGATCGGTTCCAGATTTTGAAGAATTGATCGTTATACTCCATCGATTTTGATTGTTCGTGTAATGCTCTCTGATTCGCCATGAAGATTAAGCGGCGGAGGTCTCTAGAAGTGGTTAGTAAATTCCTTTTTTGCTTTCACTCCTTTTTTTCTGTGTAAGTGTTTGGGTGTGTGTAAGTTGTGGATTGTGTCGAGTTTGACGGTTTGGTGTTGTTTGAACTGCGATTGTTATGGACAGTTGAAATTGAATTGATGACCTTTTGTTTTTGTATTTGTGCGCTGTTAGCGGTTGTTGATTGAATGATGTTGTTTAGGCTGTGTGAATGTGGTCATATATGTGAAAAGTTGCTCCATTTCTTGATATGTTTACATGTCTTGCTTTTCCTGGAAATTTGCCTTGCGGTCGTCATTTTTTAAAATTCATCATCAGTGTTCTTACGTTGGTGGTTCTTTTCTGATTTTTTTAATGAGTTCTTATCTTTCTTCTTCTTCCTGGTTACTTATAATTATTGTCAGATTACGGCCGCATCAATTCATTTTTTCAGTAGTTGTGATTGTGAGTTGCTGTTTTGAGCGTCTTGTGTAGGGATTCAAAATCTGAAAAGAGCTTTTATTTAGTGATGAACTTGTATTTTTTGCGATTTATGGATTGCTGTTGTAGTCTGTGTTGGTAGTTATCAACTTAGAAGGATTTGTTTGCTGGGTGATCTTTTATTTATATCATAACCCAGGTGCTTTTTTCTTCTTAAAGCTCCGAAGTTGTTTTAGTATGTTGATGAAATTGTTTCTTCATTTATGCGTTTTGGTGGTCTGTCTTTTTCTCATTCGGTGATTTATCGATTTCATTAAACGTTTGCTTGAACCTTAAACGGCATTGACAACTTATGCCCGTGCTCCCTTTTCAATCCCACTTTGAATGGATATACTCGAGGGAATGCTTTGAAATGAAAGAAACTTTGGTCAAGGTTTCTAACCTAATTTTGTTTCTTGGTTGAAAACGAAATTTTAGAGAAAAAGAAGCAAAAACTGAGTTTTCTAAATCTTATATTCAGGTTCAAATTAAGAAATTTTGAATTTAAACTATACAACTGCATGAAGGTGATTGATGATAGTGCATGCCATTGGGTTATTATGTTGAAACTTGTTTGAATTTTTATTGCTCTTCGTCAAATGACTAGTTGAATCTATGATTCATTGCACTACTAGACATTCTAAAGGAATTGATTAATTATGTTGAAACTCACTTCTAGTTTGTACTCTCTTTGGTTAATGGCTTGTTGAATTCATTATTGTTAGTCTCTGGTGATATATTATGGGTATGTACGTTCTCTAATGGATATATGACACTTTAACATATCCTGGAAAGTTTACCCTACAAAATAATAAGAGAGATATTATCATGTTACTTTAGAACATACTACTATTTGCAAGAGCTAGATTTTTTATTTCCTGTTACAGTTGGCTTGTTTTCTTTTGCAATTGATACCCAGCAATTTAAGAGGCCTAGCTGACATTTTCACCTTCTATTTTATATCAGCCTCCCAAAGTCAAATCATTCATCAACAATGTCATTAGCACTCCTCTTGAGAATATAGAAGAATCCCTTAAAGGTTTTGTTTGGGAGTTTGATAAGGTGAGTATCGAACCTTGTGTTTCTAATCTTTAAAACCTTATTTGATGACTTGTGGATGCTTGTATACTTTTTTATTTGTTTTAAGCTCCATTGACCCAACTGTTACTGGTGCAGGGAGATTTTCATCACTGGGTTGATCTTTTTAACCATTTTGATTCATTTTTTGAGAAGCACATAAAGCCAAGAAAAGATTTGCAGGTTGAGGATAATTTTTTGGAATCTGATCCTCCGTTTCCAAAGGAAGCTGTTCTTCAAATTCTCCGTGTTATCAGGATAATTTTGGAGAACTGTACGAATAAGCACTTCTATAGTTCTTATGAGGTATCTCTTTCTTCTTAATAGTTCTTATGAGGTATCTCTTTCTTTAAGAAGTTCATTTTCATGCGGTTAATGGATATTTCCTTATATTTTATCTATTGGTCCTGTAGTGACCATATTCTTTTTGCCATATTTTAGTTGACGTCTCTCCTGAACGTCTATGAACAATTCTTATGTATTCCTTGTCTCCCCTAGTTTCTCCTCAAGTATTGATTCTTCCCCATTCGTTTTTTTGCAGCAGCATCTTTCGTCCCTTCTTGCCTCTACTGATGCAGATGTGATTGAGGCTTGCCTGCAAACTTTAGCTGCCTTTTTGAAGAAAACAATTGGCAAGTATACTATTAGAGATGCTTCTCT
Organism: Erythroxylum williamsii; assembly: GCA_027564335.1. Taxonomy (NCBI): domain Eukaryota; kingdom Viridiplantae; phylum Streptophyta; class Magnoliopsida; order Malpighiales; family Erythroxylaceae; genus Erythroxylum; species Erythroxylum williamsii. Next base: position 43,915,398 of record JANITW010000003.1, read on the forward strand.
TAATGCAAAGCTATTTTCTCTTGCACAAGGCTGGGGTGGAAAAGAAGAGGGTCTTGGATTAATTGCATGCACTGTACCTAATTGGTGTGACCCTGTTGCTTATGAGTTGGGTTGCACCCTCCATTTTGAGTATTATGCATTGAATGAGCCATCGAGTGAGTTAAGTGCAACAGAACAGTCAACACAAGGTTTGCAAATTATTCACCGGCTAGGTATCAACAATGTTTCAGAGACTGATTTAGAACTTTTGAGTAAGTTGGTGGCCGAGTATAATGTACCACCCAAGTTAAGATTTTCACTGTTGACAAGACTGCGGTTTGCTAGGGCATTTGGTTCATTGGCTTCTCGACAACAATACACTTGTATTCGTCTATATGCCTTCATAGTTCTTGTTCAGGCCAGCAGTGATGCTGATGACTTAGTTTCTTTCTTTAATTCTGAGCCTGAATTTGTGAATGAATTAGTTTCCTTACTGAGCTATGAAGATGCCGTGCCTGAGAAAATTAGAATTTTGTGCTTGCTATCATTGGTTGCTCTTGCTCAAGATCGGTCACGGCAACCTACTGTATTGGCTGCTGTTACATCTGGTGGGCACCGTGGCATACTCTCGAGCCTTATGCAGAAAGCCATTGATTCTGTTGTCAGTGATACTTCTAAGTGGTCTGTGGTTTTTGCTGAGGCTTTGTTATCTCTTGTTACTGTTTTGGTCTCATCTTCATCAGGTTGTTCAGCAATGCGAGAAGCAGGGTTTATTCCTACTCTTCTACCCCTGCTCAAAGATACAGATCCTCAGCACTTGCATTTGGTTGGAACTGCTGTGCAGATCCTGGAGGCATTCATGGATTACAGTAATCCTGCTGCTGCATTGTTTAGAGAGTTGGGTGGTTTAGATGATACTATCTCTCGCCTAAAATTAGAAGTGTCTTATGTTGAAAATAGTTCAAAGCAGCAAGTTGAAGATTCAGATTTCGTGGAGAGGAACTTGCAAGTCACCAGTAGTACTTCCTCAGAATTAGATAATATACATCCTCTGTATTCTGAAGCTTTAGTTTCATATCACAGACGTTTATTGATGAAAGCTTTATTACGGGCTATATCCCTTGGCATGTACGCCCCTGGGAACACTTCCCGTGTATATGGATCTGAGGAGAATGTGTTGCCACAATGCTTATGTATCATCTTTAGAAGAGCAAAAGATTTTGGCGGAGGTGTATTTTCACTTGCAGCTACTGTCATGAGTGATCTGATTCACAAAGATCCTACCTGTTTTCCAGTTTTAGATGCAGCTGGTCTTCCGTCTGCTTTCTTGGATGCCATAATGGATGGCATCTTTTGCTCTGCAGAAGCAATAATGTGCATTCCTCAATGTTTGGATGCTTTATGCCTAAACAACAATGGTCTCCAGGCTGTAAAAGACCGCAATGCTTTAAGATGTTTTGTGAAAATATTTACTTCTAGAACATATTTGCGTGCCCTTGCTGGTGAGATATCAGGAGCCTTGTCTAGTGGACTCGATGAACTCATGCGTCATGCTTCTTCTTTACGTGGACCTGGAGTGGATATGCTGATTGAGATCTTGAATACTATTGGAAAAATTGGATCTAGTGTTGATGCTTCTTGCACATCTACTGATGTGCCATCCTGCTCTGCTTCAGTTCCCATGGAAACTGATGCTGTAGAAAAAAGTCTGGTTCCATCAGGTGAAAGAGAGTCTTCCAAGACTGATAGTTTAGTGCAGACTACTGAGCAATTTTCTGATGCTTCAATAGTTAACATCGAGGCATTTCTACCTGATTGTGTAAGCAATGCAGCTCGTCTTCTTGAAACTATTCTTCAGAATGGTGATACCTGCCGTATCTTTGTTGAGAAGAAGGGGATTGAAGCTGTTCTGCAATTATTTTCTTTGCCTTTAATGCCTTTATCTACATCAATTGGCCAAAGTATTTCTGTTGCCTTCAAGAATTTTTCGCAACAGCACTCTGCTTCTTTGGCTCGGGCAGTGTGCTCATTCATGAGAGAACATCTCAAATCAACAAATGAACTCTTAGCTTCAATTGGAGGAACTCAGCTTGCCGCGGTAGATACTATTGAGCAGATGAAGGTTCTGAGATGTCTTTCTAGCTTGGAGGCTATACTCTCTCTTTCCAATTTCTTGCTTAAGGGAACTTCTACTGTTGTCTCCGAATTGGGTGCTGCAGATGCAGATGTGTTAAAGGATATTGGGAGGACGTATCGGGAAGTAATTTGGCAGATTTCTTTGTTTAATGACTCCAAAGTGGATGAGAAGAAGCATACAGAGCAGGAAGTTGAGGGTAATGATGCATCTTCATCCAATGCTGTTGGAAGAGAGAGTGACGATGATGCAAATATTCCTGTTGTGAGATACATGAACCCAATTTCTGTAAGGAATGGTTCTCAGTCACTTTGGGGTGGCGAACGTGAGTTTTTGTCGGTACTTCGTTCAGGTGAAGGCTTACATCGTCGTAGTCGTCATGGTTTGGCTCGTATACGTGGTGGGAGGAGCGGCCGGCACCTGGATGCTCTAAGTATTGAATCTGAAGTTCCATCAAATGTACCTGAGACATCTATGCAGGATGTGAAAAAGAAAAGTCCTGATGTTCTTGTCCAGGAAATTCTTAACAGGTTGGCTTCTACACTGCGCTCTTTCTTCACAGCATTGGTTAAGGGTTTTACATCACCAAACCGCCGTAGAGCTGATGTAGGATTATCGAGTTCAGCTTCAAAGACACTTGGAACTGCTTTGGCTAAAATATTTCTTGAGGCTTTGAGTTTCTCTGGATATTCTACTGCTGGGCTTGATATGTCACTCTCTGTAAAGTGTCGATATCTTGGAAAAATTGTGGATGACATGGCTGCCCTATTGTTTGATAGCAGGCGTCGTACTTGTTACACAGCAATGGTTAATAATTTCTATGTCCAAGGAACCTTTAAGGAGCTGCTCACTACATTTGAAGCCACAAGCCAATTGTTGTGGACATTACCTTACCCTTTTCCATCACATGGTGTTGATCACGAGAAGACAAGTGAAGGACCTAAACTGTCCCACAGTTCTTGGTTGCTTGACACTTTACAAAGCTACTGTCGTGTGCTTGAGTATTTTGTTAATTCCTCTTTGCTTTTATCTCCAACCTCTGCATCCCAGGCTCAGTTACTTGTTCAACCAGTTGCAATTGGTTTATCTATTGGGCTGTTTCCTATTCCTAGAGACCCTGAAGTCTTTGTACGCATGCTGCAATCACAGGTTCTGGATGTGATACTAACTGTTTGGAATCATCCCATGTTCCCGAGTTGTAACCCAGGTTTTGTTGCTTTCATTGTTTCTCTTGTTACATATATTTATTCTGGTGTTGGAGATATCAAAAGAAACCGCAGTGGTGTTGGGGGAAGTACAAACCAAAGGTTTGTTCCCCCACCTCCTGATGAAGCTGCTATTGCAACAATTGTTGAGATGGGTTTTACAAGAGCACGAGCAGAGGAAGCTTTGAGAAGGGTAGAAACTAATAGTGTTGAAATGGCCATGGAATGGTTGTTTAGTCATGCTGATGATCCTGTGCAGGAGGATGATGAACTGGCTCGAGCTCTTGCTTTGTCACTGGGAAATTCGTCAGAAGGCTCTAAGGTTGATAATGTGGATAAGTCAGTAGATTCCCAGGCTGAAGAAGGGAAACTGAAAGCACCACCTGTTGAAGATATCCTTACCGCATCTGTGAAGTTGCTCCAAAGTAACGATGCAATGGCTTTCTCATTGACAGATTTGCTCATGACACTTTGCAATCGTAGCAAAGGGGAAGATCGGTTGAAGGTGGTATCCTATCTTATTCAGCAGCTGAAGCTTTGCCCATTGGATTTTTGTACAGACTCCAGTGCACTTAGTATCACGTCACGTATTTTAGCTTTGCTTCTTTGTGAGGATGGAGCTGTAAGAGAAATTGCTGCACAGAATGGTATCATATCTGTTGTATTAGATACTTTGATGAATTTCAAGGATAGAAATGTTCCAAAAAATGAGATAGCTGCACCAAAATGCATTAGTTGTTTGCTGTTGATCTTGGATAGCATGTTGCAGTCTAGGCCTAAAATCCCTTCCGTCACTGACGAAGGAAGTCAAACAGATTCTCTTCCAGTTTCATCAGCCCCAGAATCTGTCGCGGAGGAAAAAATTGCACCTGATATCCCTGAAAAAGAATCTTGCAATGCATTTGAAAAAATGTTGGGGAAGTCCACTGGTTACCTGACTATTGAGGAGAGCCATCAGGTCCTGCAAGTCGCTTGTCACTTGATGAAAGAGCATGTTCCAGCTGTGATTATGCAGGCTGTTCTACAATTGTGTGCCCGTTTAACAAAAACTCATGTTCTAGCATTGCAATTCCTTGAATGGGGAGGCTTAGCTACACTTTTCAATCTTCCAAGAACTTGTTTCTTCCCTGGATATGATACTGTTGTATCTGCTATCATTCGTCATCTTCTTGAAGATCCTCAGACCTTGCAAACTGCCATGGAGTTGGAGATACGGCAAACTTTAAGTGGAAGCAGGCATGGTGGGCGTATCTCCCCGCGAACATTCTTGACATCCATGGCACCTGTTATTTCTAGAGATCCTGTGGTTTTCATGAAAGCAGCAACTGCAGTTTGTCAGTTGGAATCATCAGGAGGCAGGACATTGGTGGTCTTATCCAAGGAAAAAGAGAAGGAAAAGGATAAATCCAAAGTATCAGGTGCTGAGGAATCTGTCCGAATTTCTGAGAATAAGATACATGATGGTTCAGGTAAATGTACCAAGGCTCATAAGAAGATTCCACCTAACCTTACTCAAGTACTCGATCAGCTACTTGACATTGTCTTGAAATACCCGTTACCAAAAAGTCAGGAAGGATGTGATAGTGACTTGACCTCCATGGAGGTGGATGAACCTGCTATGAAGATGAAGGGAAAATCCAAGGTTGATGAAACAAGGAAAAAAGAATCTGAGTCGGAAAGATCTGCTGCACTTGCTAAGGTCACTTTTATTCTGAAATTATTGAGTGATATTCTTCTTACATATGTACATGCAGTTGGGGTTATCCTGAGACGGGATTTGGAGCTGTGTCAGCTCCGGGGATCTAACCAGATTGATAATCCTGGGCATGCTGGGATAATTCATCATGTTTTACATCGACTGCTTCCAATATCAGTAGATAAGTCTGTTGGTCCTGATGAATGGAGAGATAAGTTATCTGAAAAGGCTTCATGGTTCTTGGTGGTTCTGTGTGGACGATCTGGTGAAGGTCGTAGGAGGGTGATTAATGAACTTGTGAAAGCCATGTCTTCATTTTCAAACATGGAAAGCAATTCAAGTAAAAGCATTTTGTCACCTGATAAAAAGGTTTTTGCATTTGCTGATTTGGTCTATTCGATATTGTCAAAAAATGCTTCCTCTACCAACTTACCTGGTTCTGGATGCTCACCTGATATAGCAAAAAGCATGATTGATGCAGGCATTGTACGTTGTCTGACTGGCATTCTTCAAGTGATTGATTTAGACCATCCTGACACTCCTAAGATTGTTAATCTTCTACTCAAGGCTTTAGAATGTCTGACAAGAGCTGCTAATGCTAGTGATCAAATTCTCAAGTCTGAGAAGAAGAAAAGCTTAGTGCCAAGTGGTAGAACTGATGATCAGACAGCTACAGCTGCTGAGACAGTAGAGCATAATGAGAACAATGGTGGCACACAACAGCACACTGATCATGAGCAGATGGAAGAGCAGCGGCACCAAGGAAATTCTCTGTTTGTGGGTAGTCATGATGCACGTCCAAATCAAACTTCAGAGCAAGATATGAGGATAGAAGTAGAGGAGACAATGCCAGCTAACCCTGAGATGGAGATTGGGATGGATTTCATGCGTGAAGAAATAGAAGAAGTTGGTGTTCTACACAACACTGACCAAATTGAGATGACTTTCCGGGTTGAAAATAGGGTCAATGATGATATGGGTGATGAAGACGATGACATGGGAGATGAGGGTGAGGATGATGAGGACGATGATGAAGGGGAGGATGAAGATGAGGATATTGCTGAAGATGGTGCTGGAATGATGTCTCTAGCTGATACAGATGCGGATGACCATGATGATACTGGTCTGGGGGATGACTACAATGATGACATGATCGACGAAGAGGATGATGATTTTCATGAGAATCGTGTCATAGAGGTACGGTGGAGGGAAGCCCTTGATGGGTTAGACCACTTGCAGGTACTTGGACAGCCTGGAGCTGCAAGTGGGCTAATAGATGTGGCAGCTGAGCCTTTTGAAGGAGTGAATGTAGACGACCTCTTTGGTCTACGTAGGCCTTTGGGTCTTGAACGTCGCCGTCAAAGTGGTAGGTCTTCTTTTGACCGATCAGTGATGGAAGTAAATGGATTTCAGCATCCTTTGTTATTAAGACCATCCCAATCAGTCGATCTGGTGTCCATGTGGTCAACAGGAGGGCAATCCTCAAGAGATTTAGATGCTGTTTCAGCTGGGAGCTTCGATGTAGCTCACTTCTACATGTTTGATGCTCCTATTCTTCCATATGATCATGTCCCAAGCAGCCTTTTTGGAGATAGGTTAGGTGGTGCAGCACCTCCTCCTTTGACCGATTATTCTTTAGGTATGGACTCCTTACAGATACAGGGGAGAAGAGGTGATGGGCGGTGGACTGATGATGGTCAGCCACAAGCAGGAGCCCAAGCTTCTGTGATTGCTCAAGCAGTGGAGGAACAGTTTTTGTCTCAGTTGCGAGGTATATCTTCTGGCAGTTCTCCTGCTGAAATACAGTTGCAGAATTCTGAAGTACAGGGGAATCAACCATCCAATGATGGCCAACTAGTGGTAGAAGGTGATAACATCAGCAGTCACCAAACTCAGGTTCACCAACAAGAGAATAGTAATGAAGTTATGGATCAGCTTAATCCAACAACTGAAATTGTTCCTTCCCTGGGGCAAGTCAACCATCCATCTACAGAGGAAGACGCAGGTGGTTGTTTACAGGTAGATGAGCCTATGTTGATTCAGCCAATTTCTTTGAGTGGTACATCAAATGGGCATGATAGCATGGAAGTTGGGGAAGGTGAGGGCATCCCAGGTGATCAAGTAGACACAATGGTAGAACATATCAACACATCAGCAGCATGTGATGGAGGTTCTGAAGTCCCTGCTAGTACCAATGATCTGCCTGTTGAAGCTGTGGGTTGTAGTGAATCTTCAAAAACAGATGGACATTCCGGTACTCCTGGTGGTCATGGTCTGGAGATACCCAATCTGGATTGTGCAAGCACTGATGTTGACATGAATGGCGCCGATGCTCAGGTAAACTCATCTGAGCAACCCATTCCTGTTTCTGAACATGGTGAGGATGAAGGCTCGTCCAGGGAAGAAGAGGCTGCTGCTCAGGGTGCTAATCCGACATACCAAACAAGCATCAATAACGAGGCTACTGGTGCTAATTCAATTGATCCAACCTTCCTGGAGGCTTTACCTGAAGATTTACGTGCAGAAGTTTTGGCTTCCCAGCAAGCTCAATCTGTCCAACCTCCAACTTATATGCCACCTTCCGTTGATGATATTGATCCTGAATTTTTGGCTGCTCTTCCTCCAGATATCCAAGCAGAAGTTTTGGCACAACAAAGAGCGCAGAGGATTGCACAGCAGGCTGAAGGACAGCCTGTTGACATGGATAATGCTTCGATAATTGCTACTTTCCCTGCTGATTTGCGAGAGGAGGTTTGTAATTTGAACTTCACCCGATGCTTAATAGTTGGCTGTGATAACATGTTTGTGTTTGCTTCAGGTGCTTTTGACTTCTTCAGAAGCAGTGTTATCAGCACTACCCTCACCATTACTTGCTGAAGCACAACTGCTAAGGGATAGAGCAATGAGTCATTATCAGGCTCGGAGCCTATTTGGTAGCAGCCACAGATTGACTCGTAGAAATGGTTTGGGTCTTGATAGACAGACAGCTATGGACAGAGGGGTTGGAGTTAGTATAGGTAGAAGGGCAACTTCTGTAATTGCAGATAGCATAAAGGTGAAGGAAATAGAAGGGGAACCACTGTTGGATGCCAAGGCATTAAAAGCTTTAATCAACCTTCTACGATTAGCGCAGGTAAGTGATTCTTTCTTATAGTGGTTACCTAGTTTGGATGCTGGGAGTTGTGCATTCTTTTTGTTTTTAATCTTTAGTAGCTGTCTTGCATTGTCTTTTCATATATTGGATTAATTTACATTATAATATTGTAATACTCTTCGAATTTTGTAAACTTTGATAAGTGGAATCTTCCTATTGCTCAGTGTTTACTTTTATATCTCTAATCCAGTATCAAATAAAGCTTACTTTTATCTCTGTGGTTGTAGCCCCTTGGGAAGGGCCTTCTTCAGCGGCTTCTCCTAAACCTTTGTGCACATAGTGTTACAAGGGCAAGTCTAGTCCGCCTTTTGCTGGATATGGTCAAACCAGAGGTGGAGGGGTCAGTGAGTGGATTGGCAACAGTCAATTCTCAAAGGCTTTATGGCTGTCAATCAAATGTTGTTTATTGTAGATCACAGTTGTTGGATGGTAGTTCTCTGATGTTCTCTGATCACATTTACTTCTATTCATTTGTGGGTCAATTTAGTAATACATGATTTGTTGATCAACAGGCCTTCCCCCATTGGTATTGCGTCGGATTCTTGAGATTTTGACATATTTGGCAACAAATCATTCATCTATTGCAAATATGCTGTTTCACATGGATCCTTCACTTGTACAGTCGTTCAGTACAAAATTAGAAGCTAAGATGGACAAAGGCAAGGAGAAACTAGAGGATAGAGTTGATTTGGAAAAATCTTTGGAAGAAACAAATGATGTTCCTTTAATATTGTTCTTGAAGCTCTTGAATCGACCACTTTTTTTGCGCAGCACTGCCCATCTTGAACAGGTAGAAGGGATCTCCTGTTTAACTGATTTTAGAAACTGTTTCCATTTATCCTATTCGAGTTGAACATATGGTTGATAGGAGGGTGAATTTTTTGTTGCAAGAGTTTGGTAGCCTGTTGCATTTTCTTGCTCGGTTATCTTTTTGAACCTGATGATGATGTGTTTTATCATGCAGGTCATGGGGTTACTCCAAGTAGTAGTTTATACGGCAGCATCTAAGGTAGAGCCCGCGGTTCAATCTGTACAGACTGAAAATTCCCAAAAACCAACTACAAGTGAAGGTTCGGAGAATGTCTGCAATGATCCTTCTTCTCTTGGACCCAATTCAAGTCAAGAGGATAAACCTACTGATGCTCACTTATGTTCCTCTGATGGAAAGACGAGCATTGACACATATAGTATTTTCTTGAAGCTGCCACAATCTGATTTACGCAATCTGTGCAGCCTTCTTGGTCGCGATGGGTATTGTTTCAGCACTTGTGAATTTTAACTGTTTTGCTGTATTTTTTTTTTCTTTTGTTTACCTCGCGTACTACATGGACCATTCCTGCATTGTTGATCCTACCTTTTTTTTCTATTATGCAATTATTCCTTTTCTGTGTTGTATCGTTTTCTTCATCAGTTTTCTCTTGCTGAAGTAGACTGTCGGTTTCTTAGCTTCCCAATATCTTGTCCAGGTTATCCGATAAAGTGTATACACTAACTGGAGAAGTACTAAAGAAACTTGCCTCAGTTGCTGCAACTCACCGTATCTTCTTTATTGGGGAGCTCTCTGAATTGGCTAATGGTTTGAGCTGTTCAGCTGTCAATGAACTTGTTACACTCAGAAATACGCACATGCTAGGTCTTAGTGCCGGTTCCATGGCGGGGGCAGCAATCCTACGTGTGCTACAGGCACTTAGCTCACTCATTTCATCTTGTCTAAATGAGAATAAAGGCACTGAGAGCAACGAGGAACCAGAAGAGCAAGATAACATGTGGAGCCTAAACATTGCACTTGAGCCATTATGGCGAGAATTGAGTGAATGTATAGGCTTGACTGAGACACAGCTGGGTCAGAATGCTTTGAGTCAAACTACATCTATAAATGTTGTTGAACATGCTCAAGGGACTTCATTATCTCCCCTTCCTCCTGGAACCCAGAGACTCCTTCCTTTCATTGAAGCTTTCTTTGTTTTATGTGAAAAGTTACAAGCAAATCAGTCAGTTATACAGCAAGATCATGCGAATGTCACTGCAACAGAAGTCAAAGAGTCTGCTGGAAGTTCTGACTCCTTGATCATCGGTAGTGGCGATTCACAGCGAAAACTGGATGGTGCTGTCACATTTGCCAGGTTTGCTGAGAAGCACCGTCGACTTTTGAATACTTTCATAAGACAGAATCCTGGCTTGTTGGAGAAATCACTTTGTATGATGCTTAAGGCACCAAGGCTCATTGATTTTGATAACAAGAGAGCATACTTCCGCACAAGAATAAGGCAGCAGCATGAACAACAGCTCTCTGGTCCTTTACGGATAAGTGTTAGAAGGGCATATGTTTTGGAGGATTCCTATAATCAGTTGAGAATGCGATCTAGTCAGGATCTCAAAGGAAGGCTAAATGTACAATTTCAAGGTGAAGAGGGTATTGATGCTGGGGGTCTAACCAGAGAATGGTATCAATTACTTTCAAGGGTTATATTTGACAAGGGAGCACTGCTTTTCACCACTGTGGGGAATAATGCAACTTTCCAGCCAAACCCTAATTCTGTCTACCAGACTGAACATCTTTCTTATTTCAAGTTTGTGGGCCGAGTGGTAAGTCTCTCAGCTACACATTTTGGGCTCTGTTTATTATTGTGTGCTGTTGGTCAATTGATCAACATGACATTGTCTTGTTCACAGGTGGCTAAAGCACTGTATGATGGACAACTGTTGGATGTTTATTTTACTCGGTCTTTCTACAAGCATATTCTTGGTGTAAAGGTTACATATCACGACATAGAGGCCGTTGATCCAGATTATTACAAGAATTTGAAATGGATGTTGGAGGTCAGAGACTCTTGATAAATTCTACAACTTATTGTTTTTTTTGTTATTCGGCAAACTTCCACGTGTTTTGGTTCAGGTTATAACTTTTTGTTTGTCTTTGTATTTTGCAGAATGACGTAAGTGATGTACCTGACTTGACTTTCAGTATGGATCCTGACGAGGAGAAGCACATCCTATATGAGAAAACTGAGGTACTTCTGTTCCTAGAATGTATTATGATTATCTTTAACTGGTTAACTCAATTGAGAGATTTCAGCTTTCTGCGTCCTTCCATTTATACTTTTTGACTTAATTTTTGTACAATGTTTTGCTTGACAAAGGTTACTGATTATGAACTTAAACCTGGAGGAAGAAATATAAGGGTTACTGAAGAAACAAAGCACGAGTATGTGGATCTTGTTGCAGATCACATTCTGACAAATGCAATCCGGCCTCAAATCACTTCCTTCCTTGAAGGTTTTGACGAATTGGTTCCACGACAACTTATATCCATTTTCAATGATAAAGAGCTTGAGCTTCTAATTAGTGGACTTCCAGAAATAGACTGTGAGTTGGCTTTCTGGTAAATTTGTTTGAAAATTTACTTGGCTTGATTTCTTGTTAAGAGTTTGTCTTTTTCTGGTCGTTGCAGTGGATGATCTAAAGGCCAACACCGAGTACACAGGCTATACTGCAGCATCTGGTGTTGTTCAATGGTTTTGGGAGGCTGTTAAAGGTTTCAGCAAGGAAGACATGGCAAGGTTGCTGCAGTTTGTAACTGGGACATCAAAGGTATCTGTCAAATTTCCATATTCCTTTGCTACTTATGGAATATAGTTAACATGATTCATCAAAGTTGCTTTATGCAATATTTCCACCGCGTAAAAGGCCTTAGATGACTATATTTAATTCATAAATATGTTGGTGGCTCAGGTTCCACTGGAGGGTTTCAAAGCCCTGCAAGGCATCTCTGGTCCTCAAAGATTTCAGATTCACAAGGCGTATGGATCTCCTGAACGGTTGCCCTCAGCTCACACATGGTTAGTTTAGAACAGAAGATGGTTAGGACGTTGGACAAATGCTCTTCTGCTTGTGGGATCTAATTTTTCTTCTTTTTGGTTTTCAGCTTCAATCAGCTGGACCTTCCTGAGTATACCTCTAAGCAGCAGCTTCAGGAACGGTTATTACTGGCCATACATGAAGCCAGCGAAGGCTTTGGCTTTGGTTAACGAGAGAGTTTAGCTTGATGATGTTTTTCCAGTGATCGCGGACAATCTGCATTCAGGTTCTTGTACATGTGAGTTCCTATTTTTGCATAATTTTTAGCCTTTCATGTATCAAAGTCTGATCACTAACTAAATTTTTTGCAGATAGTGGAGAATTGATTTTGGTGGGAACAGGAATTAGAATAATTGGAGGAAAATTGGGCAGCAAGCATTTGTTTCTGTGAGGTTGGCAACGTTCTGCAAGAATATTTCAACGGGTTAGGAAATGTACATCAATTTTGGTTTTTTTGCCAAAAAATGAAGCTTGTATCTAAGGAAAACCAACCAACCGCCATTTGCTACAATGTTAATAACTAAACATCATTTTCATTTGTTTTATATATATGATGTGTGTCCTTCAAGGCTCAGTCGATCTGTTTGTTTGGTTTTTTTTTTAAGGTAATATCCGAAGTATCCAAATTCCAAAAACTTGTATCTTCTAAGAAAACAGAAGACAAAGGGGAGGGGCTGTGCCGTTGTGGTTTTTTTAAGTAGTCTCAACTCAACTCGTCCTTTGGAACATATCCAAATTATTATAAGAAGTAGAACTACGCCTGGAAAATTGGGTCCTTTTTCATTTTGTCCTTTTCTTAGAGCCACACCTGGATAATTGGGCCCCTTTTCATTCTGTCCTTTTCTCCGTTGCAAGTATTTTAAGACGAGCAGAGCAACAGCTTTTCTTCCATTCACGCCGTCTGCCAGCTCATCCCATCTAAGCACTTGCCACGTCATAGGCGATGATGGACATCTTTCCGTCACCGTTTCAGATTATTCTATTTGTAATACGTTCAGTTTTCCAAGACGAAAAGGCCCATTTTTGGCCCAGTCACTTCTCACGCTCTCTCTCTCTCTCTCTCTCTCTCTCTCTCTCATTTACAAGTATCTCCTCCCCTCTCTAGAATTCATGTCGGTATGTTAGTGCTCTCCTTTTGTCTGTGTTTTTGATGTGTATCTGTTGGGCTTTGATAAATTCTTTTAGCTTGTCCTGTGATATGTTTTTGAGTGTTTTTCGGTGATTTGT
>JANITW010000003.1:43969743-43980807 GCA_027564335.1 Erythroxylum williamsii
TCAGTTTCTTTGTGTATTGTATAGACGATGCTTTGGACAAGATTATGTATTTTCGGATTAAAGAAATGAAAAGAAAATTTGGGTTTCAAATTTTAGTGATTATTTATATTTGGATGCCATGTGGATTGTAGTTGGTTGCTCGGTAATGCACCTTTGTCGTGGGTTACGTGTCGGGGCGACCTATGGGCGTCCCGATATGTACCCTACGGTAAGGGGGCGCTACAGTCCCACTTGTAGAAAGAGTGCAAAATAGGTTAAGTAATTGGTGTAACAAAGATTTGTCCTATACTAGTATGCTTGTTTTGATTGTGTCAGTTTTAAGTTAGTTGTAAGTATACTAGTTAGTTTACATATTCCTCTCAAAAGGTTTAACCAAATCTTTGGAAAGACTGCCATCAGACTTCACATCAACACCCTTAGTGATAAACTATCCTTAGATTCAAAATGTATGGATATATGGAGCTTTAGTTAAGATGTGTTTTGTAACAATTAGTGGATGTTAAGTAGCAAAGCTTCCTACATTTGATTATGGAACTCTCATTTTGAGAGCTTTTGTATTTTCAACTAGTTTTGCCATTATTAGTTTAATTCAATTTCATTTTTTAAAAAAAACCTTGGAAAGATTGATTTATAATTTCCTATAAGGTGGGAGAAGAACTAATAGGGTCAATGCAATAGGAAGGAAGTCAGCAACCCTAAAGAGAAGGGGGGATTGGGAGTCATTTCAATCAGTTTAAGCAATAAGGTATGCTTATTTTTTAAGGGGAGGAGCTTCTGGAAAGTGTAGGTTTATCCAAGTTATTCTAGCTTTTATGATACAATTGTTAAGGCTATGAGAGAACCTTTCAATGCACATAAAATACATAATAGGTAATGGTCAAAGAGCTTCAATACTTCATGACAATTGGAGTAGAGAGGGTCCACTAATTCAATCTAACTTAAGGAGTCATATACAATATCTTGATAATGATAAGGTAAAAGAATAGATTAGGGGCAATCAGTGGCATAATATTCCACCAAATTTATTACGGCCTCTTTGTAACTATAACCTAAACCCAAGACAAGAATACGGCATGCATTCCAAATTCATCCAACGTTTTTTTACAAGCACTTCAGTTAGTGAGTTTTTCAAGGAAAGAGGTGAAAAGTTAAGCTTGTACAAAATGGTTTGGAATATTTCTTTTCTTTTATGGTTGGCTATGAAATAACGGCTAGCTACAAAGGACAAATTAAGTTTCTTTACACCCCAAATAGATGCTTCCTTTGTAAGGAAGATATTGAAATCAGCACGTATTTTTTAATCTGCTTATATGGCATGGATATGGAAAGAGATTGAGCAATTATGCCTCAAAAACATAAGATAACAAAATTATTTATAGCTCCTGAATTGATTCAGTAGCAAAGAAGTACAAAGAAGTTTACATGTTATGCGTAGGATCTTGTATTTACATGGTATAGAAAAGAGGGACACGATGTTTCCAAATGATGCAACATACTAAAGGAAACCAAACATTGAACAACAGAGCGAGTCCATGTAATGAATTAGAACGGAATTGAAATAAGGAATTATCAAGATTTTGGGAACTTGTAACGTTTTTGTAAACTAAATTGTTGATAGTTTGGCAGTACGGTACAACATATGGCTACGGAGCTGGGACCTTTTAAGTCCCCATGATATCATAATGTTAAATTTTAGACTTTGCTTTTACTACTGACTTCTTCTAAATTTTACTTACTTTGAGTTGTGTAATCCTTAATGCAATTTTTAACTTGAAGAAATACTTGCAATAACTATTTAAAAAATAAAACTAAGAATAGATAAATATGTATATGTAGATTAACTTTTTAATTTTTAGAAGATTGAAATATTTGAGATGTTATTTGCTTTAATTTTCATATTCATTTATTAGAGAACTATGTATTCATATAGAAATTTGAATAAATTGATTATCAGTAAAAAGTTGATATTTCAATCTTTATTCTTTACAACGAAGTTGTTAGTACCTTGACTCCTAAAAGCCAGAAAGGGTTGGGGTTTACGGTTACATAAACCCCATTCTCCTATTGTCCTGCGTCGGCGTCCCTCTCTCTTGTTGGCTGTTGCTTGGATAATTGAAGCAGCGCAAACAATGAGTAGAAGATCACAAATCTGCCTAATTAAAAACTTGATCTTGAAACACCAGTTTCAATGTTCCCAAAATCCCGTAAAGCAATTTTCTCTTAAGCCACTATTGCCAGCTTCTATTCATTTCCTTTCTAGTTCAGTTCGATTTCCTAGCATGAGATTTCTCCAAGCACCCACCTTACGGTTCCAAACTTTGACGTACCCATTTGCCCAGAGCACTCAAATAACCTCCCCCGCTCAAATTTGCAGGCGACTTAGTAGTCAATCGGGGGGTGAGTCGGCGCCTGAATTGGACGTGAACAAAGAGGTGGACATGATAAACCTCAAATTTGCAGAGGCAAGAGAGGAGATAGAGATGGCTTTAGAGTCGAAGGAAACTGTGTATTTCAATGAGGAGGCTGAATGTGCAAGAGTTGCAGTGAAGGAAGTCATTGACATGTTCAATGCTCTATTGGCGAAATTGCCAGAGAGCGAGAAAGCAGCTTTACAGAGGTCTATGGGGCTCAAGATTGAGCAGTTGAAGGCTGAGCTCCAACAGATGGACGATTGATGAGGTTGGTGATAATGAGTGTTGAACTTTCTGTAGTCCTATTCTATTCGTAGATTCAATTGGTTTATGTTCATTTTCTTCAGGATAATGAATTAATGGATTGCAAGATTGTTGTTGAGATTTACTTATAGGCAGGGCCTTCTTCGTTTTCTACTAACGTGAAACATTTGCGATCCTTCCATGTATGGTTTTGGGTCGGATATGCCATGAATTGCATACCATCAAACTTTTAACTGGTACTATTCATTATTTTCAACTATGTTGCTTCTCTGTCCTAAGTATATATACTGAAGTCTGCAAATTTGTTGTTCTTAGTCTTTGATGGAGAAGAGCACATTGAGTCAATGTTTTCCTTTGTGCAGCTCCTAAACTAAGAGATGATATTCTGGAAAGTGATGATAACTGCAACGATGCCGCTGCTAAGTTACCAATATAGATAGTGGACTAGAATTTAAGAATTGAAGAGCCTGACTCCTAGCGGAGTTAAAGATGCCTCTTGTTATCCTACACTGCCCATGTTCTACGTATTCATCTTTTTCTGAGAGGGCATTAACCTTTTTGTGGTTCAATACTTGTCACTTGTTTTTATAGATGTAATTTGCATAAACTTCACTAAAGGATTCAAGAAGTTTCAATTAGTCATTACCTGAATGTTTTGGTGAGACAATAGAAAGTTAAAATCTGTCTGCTCTTATGTTGAAATGGCATCGATCCACATGCTTCTCTTGTGATATCTTTGCAAGTCTAAAGGACTAGCGCTTGACCTTGATCTCTTAGTTTAACTTCTTTCCTTACGATAATCGTATTGAAAAGTATTTTCTTGAATGAGGAAAAGGCAGGAAAATGTCAGCCCAAAAGAAGAAGATTTGGTATGGGACAGGTGCTTAGAAAGCTTTTAGGCAGTCTACAGAATTTGAACGTTCTTGCAAACAAATATTTATGTGCATAAGTTTATAATTTAGTACCAAAACAAAAGAAAAATTCTAATGAATCAATGCAAAGATAAGCATTTTCATTTAAAGTTTGATCACCTAGCAGGTATAATTGTTAATTAATGATCTGAGTGTGATACATTGAGATGGTAGTGGTCTTGTTGCATGATGAACTACAAATTTTTTCGTACATTGGGATGGTAGTGGTCTTGTTGCATGATGAACTACAAATTTTTTCATACATTGGGATGGTAGTGGTCTTGTTGCATGATGAACTACAAAATTTTTTATGGTGAAATATATCACTTGTCTGCCATACGTACCAATACCTATGTCACTCCAGCTCTGCCTATTGAAGCAGATCATTAGTTAACAATTCTTTCTGCGACGTAAATTCCAATCGAACTGTCTAACTTTTGATTGATTTGTTGAATTTTCCTCTATTTTGATACTCAATTTTAGAACTATGAAATATAGGTACTCGTTTGGAAAAATGTATGAAATTTGGTACTTTGTGTACCCTTGTCCATGAACATTTTGCTCAGTGAAGGTTACAGGTTTTGGTCCCAGCACTGTTACCTTTGTAGTTCCCTCTATTTGCCAATTTCTACTTATTGCCGTAGAGTTGTTTTTTATCATAACAACAATATACAAAATATGAATGGAATGTGCAAGCAAAGATTAATGATTGCTACGCGAACAAACTCTTAGTTTGTGGACACTTTTGGGAATTCTCTATTGTCTTTTTTTTTTTTCAATATGTAACCTTTGTGTTATTCTAAGTATAAATAAGCATGTAATGTTTAAGCCCTTAGAATGTTTTTTTTTTTTTTTAAGAATGAAAGAAATTGTACTAATAATAGCAAAAGCTAGTATCGGTCCACAATTCAGCACAATCTGAGATTACAAGAGTACATTAAAGAAGAAAAAAGAAAAGATATTGAATTACAACATCCTAAGTAGTCTTCAAATCATGGCTAAGTGAGTTTTGTTTGTTGTTGGCTATGAAAGGTGCTCAAACCCAATTGACAATGTTTTATGTTATCTGATATTTACAATTTCCTATTTCTTTCCTTCCATATGGAATAAATGGAGGTAATAAAAATTGTTTTAATAAGTAGTCCATTTGGTACTCCTGGCTTAGTTATGGCAATGATCACATTGGACTCTAAATGAAGTATGTCCCAAGTAGCTAACCTAATCCATGGACTTTGAGTTATATTGGGGTCTAGCCTACTTAGTTCTCTTAAAGCCAAGTCCTTTTATAGGCGGTTCAACTATTGACAGTTTTGTTGCATCCGCTTTTCCAACTGTTTAAAGATAGGTTAAATCCTCCTATCCTTTTCCTTTTAAGTGAGAAAGAGCTCCTTACGATCTGATAATAGGATTTATTATTATATAAAAAAATTTGAGTTCACACATGCATTTCGAGTTTGATTTATCAAAATGTTTCTCTATAGTCATTTTAAAGATTAAAACAAAGAGTCTAATTTGTTTTTGTGATAAAATATGTTTCATTTTATTTATTTTCCTTACGCCACATAAACTTCAATTTTACCATGTAGGAGGTTGTCTTCTTAACTAATGTTTCAGTGTAGAACACACCTAGCACATAATATGATCTTCTTGCCATATACTTTTGTTCAATGAAGAACAATATCTTATTGTACGTCAGGGCATGCTTAGCCAAAATTAAGTTTTTTTCTAATTTTGATTTGTAAATCCCCTCAATCTTTGTCCAACATCATTCCCTAAGTAACTTCTCTATAATTACCTAACATAATATTAGAGTTTATTTGAATAAAAAACATAATACCAAGCAAAATATATCTACATTACATGTTATCATGATATGTTTTGTTTAAGTACTAATCTAGCAACAAATCCAATTTCTTCTTTATAATATGTTTAGTTTATCTAGGTTCTCTTGCAATATGTCTAATTCATATTTCTTACAATATGTTTAGTTTATCTATTGCTCTTGTAATCTTTCTAATCTCATTACTCTCGCAATATGTTCAACTTTATCATCCTTACAATTTATTTTGTTTATTTTATTGCTCTTGTAATATGTCATTTCTTGTCTATCTTGTGATGCATTTTGTTTAATTGTTGCTCTTACAACATATCTATTCCTATTGCTCTCGTAACACATTCGATTTTATTTCTCTAGCAATATATTTAGTTTATCTATTGCTCTTCCAATGTCTATCCTCATTGCCTCATAACAAATTCAATCTCGTATCTCTCATGACATGTTTAGTTTATATGTTGCTCATGCAACACGTCTAATGTTGTTGTTCTTACAACATAATTAATTTTTTCACTCTCGCAATATGTTTAGTTTATTTAGTTTCTCTTCCAACAAGTTGTTGAGCAAGTTTTATATATAATAAAACTCTCGATACTTGCAAGTACACGGATCATATCTTCTAGTATCGAAAGGTATCGATCCTATGAGGAACAAGACAAAATGAATTGAACCTAAATTTGTCTAAGGTATTAGAATATGATTTGACTGAAAATAATAACAAAAATAAAAAAAAATTAAATAAACCAAACAAATAACAACTGAGTTGCCAAATTGAATTAAGATTGATCAAGGATGAAAGCTTATGATTTATTCTTTCATTATTTTCTTCACTCAAGTATTGTTGATCTTAGATTTTGTACGGGATTGATTACTCTCTCTCAAGACCTAATCAATTTACCCTAATTGATTAACCATAATTGAATCTGAAATTTCAAAGTTTGCAACCTTTCAATTCACAAAACTTCCTAACGTTTTCAATTAGATCTGAAGTTATATAGTGGACAATCAAGTTCTCACGCAAGATCTCTATTCGAATGATTCTTAATTTGATAATTGTGTGACTTATTAAATCACTAACTCTCATTGCACAACCTAATCTGCTTACTTTTGACTCACTCTCTTGATTTGTAATCAAAGTATGACCATGCATAATTATCACAACATCATAATTTTATATTGAATCAATAAAGATCAAAGTCATAAAATATATTTGCAATAAACCCTAATTTGGAAGTTAGAAACTCATGAATGTAATAAACATCTGGGAATTCAATTTACATATCAATTTTGAGGAATATAACAAAAGGAACAAAAGAAAAACTCAGTTTGGAACCAGATCTAGAAAACTATAATTCCAGGATGTTCTCTTGATCTCTAAGGTTGTTGCATTTTTTAGACTTCTTAATATTCTTAAACAGTGTCATAATGGTGTCTCAGGGTTTTGGGGTCTAACTGGGGTTTTCTCCCTTCAATCGGTCCCAAAAATGCCCTTAAACGCAAAAATAGATGGAAAAAAAAGTCACATTTGGGAAGCCTTTTGTCATGATAGTGATATTGGAGACACAATTGTGACTCTAAAAAATTACTCTTTGTCACGATTTTGTTCTTCGCTTATATGATTTCCAACACTAACAAGTATATCAAGAACATCAAGAAACATAAAATTGAAATTGAAAACATGCTCTAAATCGCACAAACACTTAGAAAATAAACAAGCACTCACATTAACACAATTCTAAGCTTATACATGCGAAAATAATCTAATAAACATACTAGAAAAACCTATCAAAACATACTGTAAACTATATCTATCAACATCCCCACACCTAAAGCTTTGCTTGTCCTCAAGCAAGAATAAAAAAAAACAAAACTCAAATAAACTAAACATAAACATATAAGAATGCCTTTATGCAACATGTAATAATGAGACAATCGCGTCAAACATTATGGAATCAATTTAGCCATAAGCATCAATCAATCAAGTTGTGCCAACATACGAACCTATGCATTTCATGATTAAGTACTTTGAATTGAATAAACATATTAATCAAGTCTTTAACATCCTATTCATTCATTTATAAAACTTTGTACATATACATTTATATTTAGTAATCAATAAAAAAAATGCAACTATCACTAAGTATACCTTTACGAAAATTCTTGCTATTTTCAAAGATTAGTAGATTTTATTTATTGAAACATGATTTTTTTTATTTTTCTTTAATGCTAACCTAGTCTTTTGACGTGGCAAACACCTTGTCATAAATGTCCTTCGGTTACTCAACTAGGTCACTTTTTATTATTTAACTTGTTTGGAATATTGTTATAGCCTTTTAACGTGAAGACAAACATTTTGTCGTGAATGCCTTTGGTTAGTCGACTATATCACATTCTTAACTAGTTACCAACTATATTCATAACCCAATATTTGTTTCAAAAGGGCCAGCAAAATAGTTATTTATTTAATACATTTTTTATTTTACATAGCTTACCCCATTTCATTTTACTCAATCCTCTTCACGAAAGGTTACTAATACTGCTAACTCATTTAATTGACTTATAATTATAAATGTATGCAACAAATTTTCTAAACATATCCTAATTAACATGTATATTTTAACAAAGATACTTAAAACATAAAATTTACAAGTCAATATGTGCTTACAAATTAAATAACTACTTTTAAAGCTAAACTAATTTCATCAAATTATTGCCATTGACACATTCACATAATTCATAGATATATAACACATGTTCACACAGTGTCAACCTAATAAAAAAATAAGACAATATGATATGTAAAATTCACACACATAGATGACATACTAATGCATAATCCTTAAGTTTATATCTAATAATACAACTCTCAATACCCGTAAGCATATGATTGTATCTTATAGTATAAATTATTGCTCCTACGAAGATTATGCAATAACTAACAATTTGAACCTAACTTTGTCTAGGGTAACACGAAATTGATTTGAATAAAATTAAATAACAAAAATTAAAAAATAAATAAATAACTAATAGGTGAGTTGTTAATAAGATTAGGGATTTATCAAGGATGAATGCTTAAGATTTATTCTTTCGTTATTTTATCCCCTTAACTATTATTGATCTAATTATATGTTGATCATAGATTTCCTAAGGGGTTGATTACCCTCTCTCAAGACCTAATCAATTTACCCTAATTGATTTTGAAATTCTAGATTTTGCAACCTCTTGTTCACAAAACTTCCTAACGATTTCAATTAGATCTAAAGTATCTATTGGATAATCAAGTTCTCACATAAGATCTGTAACATCTCATCCCCGAGGGGAAGGGTAGAATAGTCATTTCGAATGGGTTCTGAGTGTTTAAGATTGTCTTGGCGTGTTCATGCATTCATATATACACGTGAATAGTGAATTTTGCACATGTAATAATTGTACATGCATTCATGGCATTCCCAGTATATGTGGCATTAATGTGATTATTATGAAAATATGATTTTCGTGCTTGAAAATTTAATTAGAGTGGGGTTTTGTGTGTATTGAATTTTTAGAGAATTTTAGAAATTTTTATGAAAATTTTCGGGGGAAAATTTCTGGACCAAAAAAATTACCAAATGGTAGACTGATTGGTTTCCGGTACTGAAAATGACTGTCTAATGACACTGAAAAATGTGATACATGATTTTAGGATTTATTAAATGGAGCCATTGAAATTTTGGGGGAGAAATTGGACTAGAAATTGATAGTTAATTGGAGAGGTACTAATTGGAGGCTTAGGATGGTGATATGTGGCAAGTGACACATGTCACTTGCCTAACATGTCACCGTGTGGTATAGATTAATAAAAGTCCCACTCTCCTTGGTCTTCCACGACACTTCTCTTTTCTTAGGGTTTTGGTGTTTTAAATGTGTTTGCTTTCTCCTCTATCTTTGTAGCTTTCTTCTTCTTTGGTCAAAAGAATTTGCCCATCTTTTCTACCTTATTTCTTCTTGGCTTGCTCTTCTTGTGTTCATAAAGAAAAATATCCAACCTAAACCTCACCCCCTCAAGTTGGTGATGATGGTTGTGTGTGGTAGGGAAAGGTAGGAGGATTGTGAGATTTTGAAGTTTTGAAGAAGAGGAAAAGGTAAGAATCGTGCTTTAGGTATAAATTAGTAGTTAAAGCATTACTTATGATGTCTTGTACATTAATTGCATGAACTTGTGTTTCGTGTATATGGGTAGGTTATTTTCCTTGGTTATTTTATGATTAATTGAGGATAAATGATATGTCATGTGGTATAGGTGAATTGAGTGTGTTGGATTGATTTTGATGATGTTAGATAAGTGTTTATTAAAGAAAGATGATTGAGTGTGTGCTGTCATTTTGTGGTTAATTGTTCAAATAAAGGTCTTGATTAAATTTTGGGTGATTTATTGATTAAAGTGGATGCTTATTGGTGTAGAAATGGTTTTGGAATGCCAGGATTTGAGTTAGGCGTAAAATCTAGAAATTTTGCTTTGTGTATGTTTCAATATTTTGGTCATAACTTTTTATATGGTTATGCTATTGAGATGAGGATTAGCTTGAATTAAAATTGAGAAGTTTGGCTAGAATTCTTATGAAAGAAGTGCTGTCCAATTGTGTCTTGAAGGGTTTTGAATTTTGCCTTGAAAGTGGATAATATGTGTAAGGTGAATAGTGTCATGTTTATGAGTCTAACATTGAAGACCTGAAACTTTGGAGAATTTTTCTAGGCTAAATAAGACAAATTTTGTGAAATTAGTCTTCATAAAAGTTTTAGATTATGTTTTGATCTTTCCATTGATGTGTTCATAAAAGTTTTAGATTATGTTTTGATCTTTCCATTGATGTGAAGTATGTAATTTTTGGACCATGGAATGTGAAGTTATAATTTTTAGAAGTTTCTGTTACTGTTTGACATGATCATTAGAGGACAGAAACTCTAAGTGGCTATTTGACCCCTTTAGAGATAGAATTGATTTTTGGGTTCTTCATGGAAGTTGTAGAGCTTCCTTTTAACTTTCCATTGATATAAAGTTTATAAAATTTGGAGCTCTGAATCAAAAGTTATGGAGTTTGGAAGTTGAGATGTTGGTGAAGAATGTGGCGATTGGTCAGCCAGAATGTGGCAATTGGTCAGCCAGAAATGTGAAGATCAGTAGGCCAGAAATATGGAGAAATGTGACGATCAGTCAGCCAGAAATGTGATGATCGGTCAGCCAGAAATATGGCGATCGGTCAGCCAGAATGTGGCAATCGGTCGGCCAGAAATGTGACGATCGGTCGGCCAAAAATGTGGCGATCGGTCGGCCAGAATGTGGTGATCGGTTGACCTCCGCTGGTCCGCCAGAATGTGGCGCACGATCGCGAGTTCCCATTTTGTGTAAGGAAGATTATTTTCTGAATACACTTCACTCTTTTCGCTATATCTTTTTCGTCCGACATCCGATCGAATTGATTTTTGAAGCGTTAGATTCCTAAGACATCCCTCTATCTGTCCATGGAAAATTGTGGATTTTTGAGATTCAACTGAAAGATATTTATTTAATCAAAATGAGTTAGAAAATTTTCTGAACATGGTTCAGTATTTTGGTAAATTCTTGATCTGTAGAGATCCAATTGAGTTGATTATTGTTTCTAAATAA
>JANITW010000003.1:43980907-43993657 GCA_027564335.1 Erythroxylum williamsii
TTATGGTGGATATATGAAGTGAATTGAGTGTTGGTTGGTTTAGAAATGGTATGGAAGATGTAGAATGTGAGTTAGGTCGTGAATCTGGAAACTTTGCTTTGTGTATGTTCCAATGATTTGGTCATAACTTTTTATATAGTTATGCTATTGAGGTGAGGTTTAGCTTGAATTAAACTTGAGAAGTTTAGCTAGAATTTTTATGAAGGAAGTGCTGTCCAATTTTGGCTTCAAGGATTCTGAATTTTGCCTTGAAAGTGGGCAATATGTGTAGGGTGAATAGTGCCATGTTTATGAGTCTATCATTGAAGACCTGAAATTTTGGGAAATTTTTCTAAGCTAAATAAGATAGATTTTGGGAAATTAGTCTACATGAAAGTTTTAGATTATGTTTTGATCTTTCCATTAATGTGAAGTATGTAATTTTTGGACCATGGAATGTGAAGTTATAATTTTTAGAAGTTTTTGTTACTGTTTGGCATGATCATTAGTGGACAAAAACTTTGAGTGGCTATTTGATAGCTTTAAAGATAGAATTAATTTTTGTGTTCTTCATGGAAGTTGTAGAGATTCCTTTTAGCTTTCCATTGATATAAAGTTTGTAAATTTTGGAGTTCTGAATCAAAAGTTATGGAGTTTGGAAGTTGAGATGTTGGTGAAGAATGTGGCGATCAGTCGGTCGGCCAGATTGTGATGATCGGTCGGTCGGTCGGCCAGAATGTGGTGATCGATCAGTCGGCCAGAAATGTGGCAATCGGTTAGCCAAAATGTGGCAATCGTTCGGCCAGAAATGTGGCGATCGATCGGCCAAAAATGTGGCAATAGGTCGGCTAGAAATGTGACGATCGGTCGGCCAGAAATATGGCGATCGGTTGGCTAGAAATGTGGGGTTAGGTCGGCCAGAATGTGACGATCGGTCTGTTAGAAATGTGGTGATAGGTCCGCCAGAAATGTGGTGATCGGTCGGCCAGAAATGTGGCGATCAATCAGTCTCCGCTGGTCCGCCAGAATGTGGCGATCGTGCATGCGCACAATCGCTACTTCCCATTTTGTTTAAGGAAGATTATTTTCTGAATACATTTCACTCTTTTGACTATATCTTTTCCGTACGACATCCGATCAACTTGATTTTTAAAGTGTTGAATTTCTAAGACATCCCTCTATCTGTCCATGGAAAATCGTGAATTTTTTAGATTAAATTGAAAGAGATTGATTTAATCAAAGTGAGTTGAAAAATTTTCTAAACATGGTTCAGTATTTTGGTAAATTCTTGATCTGTAGAGATCCAATTGAGTTAATTATTGTTTCTAAATAAACTAGGCACATGGGGCTATAAGTTATCTGAAAGAATCAAATTTCAATTCAGCCCCTAAGACTTTTAATTTCTGAATTGAAGTTGAGTACAGTGTCTAGTCTTGGATTAGTAAGAGCTGAAAGTGTTTTAGCCATAATTGGATCTATAGAGATCCGAATTGAGTGATTTTAGTGTTTATGGATTCCTACTGCTTAGGGAAATTTTTTCTTTCAAGGGAGGTTACCTAGGTTACCCTATGTGGACTAGCTCATCGATCGGGAGTAGTAGACCTTAAGATTTCAATAAGCATAAATTGCGAGTTTAAGGATTTTAGTGCGACTAAACCCTAGGCATACTTGAGTTGTGATATTGGAATAGTTTTTGTGATAAATTTTATCGATTGATACCGGGATAGTCATGAATATACATCGTACATATATGTGCATCAATGATTATAATTGTGCAAAACTATTAATGTGTGTGCAACGTATTGAATGAATGGGTTGTGTAGGCTAAGAGTTCGTAGTCAGGCGTTTCCAGAATTTGGAAGTAAATGTTAATCTAGAGCGTACTGTGAGTAGACCGAGATGGTCTTATTTCACCCTTTATTCTATTTTGTTTTCATGTTGTATAAATTTATTACTGAATGGGTGAATAATGGTGGGTTTGAGGTTTGCTGTGAATGTGAATTCCGGACAGAAAGTCTGATGATTGTGTACTGAGGAGTTAGTTATAGAAGTGCTACTTGTATGTGAATTTGCAACCTATGTGCCTATGATGTGACTAATTAGGATACATGTGATTAATTGTGATACATAAATGTTGATTGTGACATATGCATACGTGCATAGTAATATGATTAATTGTGGCATATGCATTTCATTCATGAATATATAACCACATAATGACAGTTGTGACTGGAGCAGCCACCGAGAGCTAAAACCTCAACGATTGTACTCGGGCCTCGAGCCCCACAGTGATTCAGAGCCTCAGGCTCAACAATTAATGTGCCCATATTAGGACAGTTCAGGCGCTCGGTCGCAACACCGAAATAAATTGGAAAGTGCCACATGGGGATTTCATATTCATTTGCTTACATATATTTGATTGAGTGAAAGGCACATGCCTTATGCTTATATGAAATAAGTGT
The DNA here is from genome assembly GCA_027564335.1 of Erythroxylum williamsii. Classification (NCBI taxonomy): domain Eukaryota; kingdom Viridiplantae; phylum Streptophyta; class Magnoliopsida; order Malpighiales; family Erythroxylaceae; genus Erythroxylum; species Erythroxylum williamsii. Next base: position 43,983,349 of record JANITW010000003.1, read on the forward strand.
GTTCTAATGCCGGACTACGATCCGACGAAGTGTGAAAGTGAGTAGATGTGACTGATGTATTGCATGGCATAAGTGTATGAAATATAAGGGCTGTTGTGACCGGAGTTGCCACCGATCAAAGCTTGAAGCTCAACGAGTGGAAATGAGCTTCGAGCTCATAACTGATTCAGAGCCTCCGGCTCAATGTTTAATGAGCAATATATCCTCCAAATGAATAAGGAAAAGTTATTAATGAGCCCTACATAGGACAGTTTAGGCACTCGATCACAGCAAATTAATAAACAAAAAGTGAGTCTCATGTGCATTGCATCTGCATAATAGAAATATCGAATATGAATAATGTGAATGTGCAATTATGTAAACTAGTGAATGTGAAATATTGTGAATGTGCACTATGAAATAAAGTGATCTGTGTGAATATTGTGTTCTATGTCTGGGTGAGCCATTGATGATGGTCACTCACTGAGTTCGTAAAACTCACCCAAAATTTACAATTATTTTTTAGGACCTAAAAGAATACCCCGTTAGGCAACGGACGTATAGTAACCGCATGTGAGTGAGAGAAGGGGTCGGGATCAGTTCGAGTCTGCATTAGTGTTGCACAATTCTGTATAAAATTATTTTCTAAATTTTTGTACAAATGATTAGGTCATTTTGAAAGGTCAACGGACTGAATTGATTTGTATTCATAAAAAGGGCCCCCGTAGTCATTAATTTTACTATTGACTGTATATGTTAATTGATTCCCGCATAGTGTATGGTAGTATCAAAAAAAAGTTACAATGAGTTTTTGACTAAGTGATGTAACACGTCACCCTCGCGGGGCACAAACTGGGATATCACCATCGATGTCAGGTTCGGGTCTTGCGGGAGTGGGGGGTTACAAGATCTCTCTTCGAATAATGGTCATTTTGATAATTGTATGATTGCCATATCTCATTGCATAACCTAATTTGATTACTTTTGACTTACTCTCTCGATTTGTTATCAAAGTATAAGCACGCACAATTATCACAACACCAAAATTTTGTATTGAATCAATAAAGATCAAAGTCATAAAATATATTCAGAATAAACCCTAATCTAAAAATCAGAAGCTGATGAATGTAATAAACATCTAGGAATTCATTTTACACATCAAGTTTGATGAAAATAACAAAAGGAAAAGAAGAAAAACTTAGTTTAGAGCTTGATTTGGAAAATCAGAATTCTAGGACTTTCTCTTGATCTCCCACATGTGATCAACATTTGTATGATGGTTACTGCATTTTTAGGCTTCTTAATGTTCTTAAATAGTGTCTTAAGGTCTTTAGGGTGTAATTAGGGTTTTGTCCCTTTTATCAGTTCCAAAAATACCCCTAAACATAAAACTTGGAAAAAGTCATGTTTGGGAAGCCTTTGTCATGATCGTGACTTTGGAAAATACTCTCTGTCACGATTATAGGAAAAACTCTTCTGCCACAATCATTACTCTACCTATGAAACTCCATATATGTCAACTTCTTTGTTCTTCACTTTTCTGATTTCCAACACTAACAAACACATCAAACACCTCAAGAAACATAAAATTAAAAATGAAAATATGTTCCATATAAACACTTAGAATATAAAAAAAACTCACATTAACACAATTTTTCTAAGTCTATACATGCAACAATCATTTAATAAACACTTATAAACATACCAAAACACCTATCAACATCTCCACACTTAAACCTTTACTTATCCTCAAGCAAAAAGAAAAAAAAATTCAAACTCAAACAAACCTAACATAAACACAAAAGAATGCATTCATGCAGCATACAATAATGAGAGAATGACAACAAATTTTATGAATCAATTTAAATGCAAACATCAATCAATCAAGATGTGCCAACATACTAACATAAGCCTTTCATGATTAAGCACTTTGGATTGAATATGCATATTAATCAAGACATTAACTTCCTATTCATTCACCTATAAAACTTTGTACATATACATTTATAATTATTAATCAATCAAAAATTGCAACTATCACTAAGTATCTCTTTATGAAAATTTTTGCTATTTTCAAAGATTAGTAGGTTTTCTTTTGATGAAAAGGCAAATACCTTGTCATGAATGTCTCTCAATTCCTCAACTAGGCCACGTTTGTTATTATTTAGCTTCGTTGGAATATCATTCTAGCCTTTTGATGCAAAGACAAACATTTTATCATGAATGCCCCCCAATTACTCAGCTATATCACATTCTCAACTGACTACCAACTCTATTCATAACCCAATATTTTTTTTCAAAAGGGCCAGTGAAATAATTATTTATTTAAGACACTTTGTTATTTCACGCCTACCTCATTTCGTTTTAGTCAATCCTCCTCATGAAAGGTTACTAATGATGCTTATTCATTCAATTGACTTATTGTTATAAATGTATACAAAAAATTTCCTAAAGTGAACAAAATGAATGTCATATCCTAATTAGCAAATTCACAAGTCAATATGCCTTCACAAATTAAATGACTACGTTCAAAGCTAAACTAATTCCATCAAATTATTTCCATTGACACATTCACACAATTCACACATTTGCAACACATGTTCACACAATGTCAACCTAATTAAAAATTAAAACAATATAATATGCAAAATTCACTCACATATGACATGTTAATGCACAATCCTCCCGACACTTAGACAATACATTATCCTTAATTTAAGAAAAAAAAACAACACATAAAGGAAAATAAATAAAAAAACAAGAAATAACAAAAAGAAAAGGTTAAGAGCACAAAACCATTTATGGAGATCAAGGTGGTGATGTGGTGATAGAATTTGGAGATACTCTATGCCATAAAATTACAACAATTTAATCCCTTCAAAATAAACATAAAAGAATTAAAAAAATCACAAGTACTAATAAAATAATATGATAATAAAAATAAAAAGTAAATCCTATCCTAATTATTGAGTTGCCTCTCGAGTAGCGCTTGGTTAACGTCATTAGCTTGTGCTCTTCATGTTTATACTCAACTTGGGTCTATTAAGAGTGGCTTGAGTTACTCATTTTAGCAAATTTCAATTTCATAGCCTATAAATAAGCTACATATTGTAAGATAATTAGATGTACACAATTAATCAAATTAAGAAAACCTATTTAGTAATGTCTTGTTTAACAAATTGTCAATAAAATAGGGAATGACAAAACTCCTTGAATCTTCTGTTGCATCTGACAGTTTATCCTATAAGAAGGTGAACTACTTTGCCTTTCTCATTCACCCTCATCTCCTCTTCTTCTTCTTCTTCTACTTCGTGAACAGAGATTTATGTATCTTATTTAACCTTTATGTCCTTTGTCATCTATTCTTCATTCTCTTCTTCTTCCTCTAAAGAATTGACTACATCAATTCTAATAAATGAGCTTCCCTATTTTGGATTCTTTACTATCTTATTTATATTGAATTTCACTTATTCACACCAATCTAAAGGATGAGGTTGTCTTTATCAACATCTATCAAAGCTCTTCCAGTTTTCAAAAATCTTATACCAAAAATTAGTGGACAGTTTCGATCCTTTTCAAAGTCTAACACAATGAAATACACAGGAATGCTAAACTTTTCCACTTTTATAGGCACATCCTTCACCATGCCAAACTATTTCTTTTTTATTGATCCGTCAACTAAAAAGCATAAAAGTTGGCTTCACATCTTTTAGCTCTAATTTCCTAAAAATCAACAAAGACATAAGGTTTATACTTACTCCTATATCACATAACCATTTAGGAAGCTCTAAATTACTAACAACGCATGGTATAATAAAACTCCCTGGATTTGTAAACTGTGAGGGAAAGTGGTTGGTAATTAAGGAGCTGCAACTTTTCATCATGGTTGATGTTGAATTGTCATCACAAGTCCACTTATTTGATAATATGTCTTTGAGAAACTTTGTGTACATGGATATGATCTTTAAAGCTTCCACAAAGGGCAAAGTAATTTGCAATTTTTTTATCTTTTCCATAAACATTTCAAATTGTGTATCTAATTTGTTCTTTTAAATTCTTTATGGGAATGATATTTTTGGTGGGTAAGGCAAAGGAGGAACATAGGAAGGGTCCTTATTATTTTCTTCATCCTTTTTCTTCTTCTTTTGATCATCTACAAGGTGGGGTTCAACTTGTTTTTTCATTGCTTCTTCTAATTATTTCCCACTCCTAACTGTGATAGCCTTAAATTGCTCTCTTATATTTACTTCTATGTTGCTACGAAGGCTTCCCACACTTCTCATAGAGAATTCATTAGCAAACTAGCCCATTTGAACCTCTAGGTTGTGAATATAAGATTTATGATCTTCCGTTACTTTCTTAAATTTCCCTTCTATACTTATGAGCTTATTCATGAGCTTGTCCAATTTTAAATCCCATGAATTAGACTCGTTTGGTTAAAATTTCAGCAAGCATTAAGTTCCCATTTGAGTCCTTACATTGTTATCTATGGTTTTTGCAACATATCTAATCTCATTGATCATGAAACACATTCGCTCTTATCACTCTTGCAATATTTTTTGTTTATATGTTTCTCTTATAACATGTCTAATTTGGTTGTTCTTGTACCATGTCTAATATCATCTTTCTTGCGATATATTTATTTTATCTATTACTTTTGTTAATCTTGTTGATCTTTCAACGAATTCAATTTCTTATACTCACAATATGTTTATTTTATCTATTGCTTTGGTAATATTTCTAATCTCATTGATATGATAATATATTCAATCTCATCTTTCTTACAATAATTTTTTTTAATTTTTGTGTGGCACATCTAGTGCCTAAAATAGTTGCATATCATTAATTCCTCATGAAATAGCTCCAATTTATTGATTTGATCAAACTAAGTGCTAAAATTTATCAATTTGAAGAAAAATTAAGTATAATTCCCATATTGATTTTTTTCTCCAACTTCTTAATCTTTTTTATTACATGAATACTAAACTTAATGACCAATTGTGGGGGCATATTATTTCAGGTATTAATTAAGTTTTTTCAAGTATTTTATATTAGTTTTACTTCTAATCTCATTTCTTAAAAATTAGCTTATTGGTCCTAATATCAATTGTATCCTCTCGAAACATTCATATTGGTCTTAACATCATTCTTTTGAATCATTTACATTTTACACGTTTACTTTACCTACTTCTTCAATCTATTAGAAGTTATCTAATGCTGACATTTATTTTCATGTATTAACTTTACCTATTTTGTTGACTTATTAAAGTTTATCTAGTCTTGATCATTTACTTCTTGTTTCACCTACTTGCTAGCAATTTCCTAACATTAATACTTCTATTCAATTGATGATGAAGAATCAATAGGTGACTTGTGCTTAGAGGTAAAATGTTACTTGAACCCAAAGCTAGTTTATTCTCCCTAAAATGCATTGAGGTGTAGTAGATGATTGGACATCTTAAAGTAGAGCACTATTTCTTTTATTTCAAGGTAGGGATGCACATAACCAGCTGTAAAACCAAAGAAAATATCAAAAATGACATAAAAGCAAATCCTTAGGGAAAGATATCGAGTTGAGTGGAGGTCTTAAAAGGTTAAAACATAACTTTTAAATTAAAAACATGAATTAAAATAATTTTAAAAGTTTCCAAAAAATATTATAGCATATTTAGAGGGTTTTATTAAAAACCTTTCAAAATTTTTTGTTGCTTATGAAAAGAAATCTGCATTATAAAAGATTAAAACATAAATTTTTAATAAACCATCATTTAAATTAATTTAAAAAGTTCCCATAAGAGAATGATTAATAATGAAAGTAAGAGTAAAGATCAATCTATTACCTTTGGAATTCAATAAAGGTAGAAAGATTCAGATCTTCAAGGAACAAATTGATGTCCATGCTAGTGAATGATTTAATAACTCTGCCACTATAAAAGCATTAAAAAATAACCTTTAAAGTGTTAGTTCCAATAACGTGCTAAGATTTCTAGAAAACTTCTCATTTATGCCATATGGATTTAGATTGTTGTCTAGGTTAAAGCTAAAAAGGGTTGCTCTAATAATAAGCAAGTGAGCATAACTTTGTAAGAATCACAAATTTGGGGGGGACTAAATCTGAATATGTTAAGCTTTGGCAGAGAATGTGATCTCTCTAAACACATCAAAGACTTGAAATTATAGTGTGTAAGTTGTTTCATATCTTTTATATTAGTGAACTTATCTAAGAATATCTTTAGTAGTTCTTATACAATTGTAATTCCTTCTAACCAAAATGACATTATGAGAGTAACTAGTTCTAAGTTCAGCTTCTCTAAGCCAATAAGATCTTGCTTTTTTTCTTGGTGCACTCAAAGTGGTTATTAATGACATTTAGGCAAGTTTAAGGTTTGTTCCTTTCTTAAGATATGAGATTTAATTCAATTAAGTTCTTCTATAAATTTTTAAGGCCAATTTTTAAGAGTCTCTAATAACTTTAATAGCTACTTTGGTGTTGGCCTCTCCCTTTCTATTAAGTTCTTCCATCTTTCCCTTAATGGATTTTAGTTTTAGAAAACATTTGAATTGAGGAGTATCTTAATTAAAGAACTTTTAGCCACTCTTAAGGATGTATTTGAACTCATTAGCGTTAACAATGTAATGGTAAAACTTAAAAAGAGCCAACCTTATTTGTTACAATGTGAATGGTAATCAACATCAAAAAATTATCATAAACTAGTAGAAGTATAAAGTTGATAAAGAATTCTTAAATTAATAAAGCCAATTAGTATTCACTAATATCCTACTAAAAACATTTTAAAGAATTTTTTCATGATATATGTCATTCCATATGGAAAGAGGTTCAAAATAAATTAGATTAGATAAAGAAAGATTACTAAAGCATTCTCAACAATCCCTTATTCTTTGGTTCCAACCCATATCACCTCCTTGTTCTAAAACTTTATAAGTACGATTTGAAAATAAAGCTTATTTTTAGGTAGGATAGTCTTGATTTGTAGGTTGAATATTGTACTAGATTAAGATATAGGTTTTTGCTTAACTTCTTTATTTGAATTATCATCAATACTTAAGTTTTTTTCTTTTTTGAGTTTAACTAAAGCAAAAGCATTTATATGAAAATTAGCCTTTTAGTTCATATGTAATATGTTATTCATGACTTTGAGCACACATACTCTTGAATTAATAATTACTTTATGCCAAGTACTAAACAGCTTCATCACCTAAAACTCAATCTAATAAAATGCCTTCCAAAGTAGTAAAGTGACAAGCTCTGAATAGGAGACAAATGTTCAAGATATGTATGCTAAAATATTTTTGTTTATATTCAATCATTTCTCTTTTTCAGAGTAGAGATCATATATTTCAACTAATGTTGAAATACGCTTTATAACATATCCATTGCTTTTAATCGACATCATATTATTTTTTACATCCTCTTAATTTCCTATTTCTTTATGGTAGCTCATTTTTACTTCCTTATCTTTCCTTCTTGTAGTAGCACTTGTTTACTTCTCTTTCCTTCTATAGGCTCTCACTATATACAAGTTAGGAGATATGATGTAATTAGTACCCAGTCCCAAAGCTTTATATTGCTTGTTCCTATTTGGTATTAAGTTTTCTTTTTCAATCGGTCTTTAAAATTTTATTATTTAGTTTATATTTATTTTTGGAATATGCTATTACTTGAATTATTATTATTATTGATATGAGTTTTATATGACTTGTTTTTTTTCATATTATGATTAGAGTTTCTAGTAACATTAATATAAATAAAGGTTTTTTTGGATAAACATAATAAAATTGTACTCAAATTTATTTTCAGGGTGTCTTTTGTTAAACCCTAGTTGTTCCAACTTCAACCTACTTTCATTCTAACAAACTTTATTGAATTTTCTTATCCTATTTACATATGTTTTCATATATTAAATGAGCACAAGATCCTACATATGGATTTTCGATTCAAAAGTATGTTAAAGGCATCCACTCCAATAAATTGAGATAAAAAAAATATGACATATGATCAGAAAGACTTAACATGGAGATTACAAGCTTTACAACGTTAAAAACTACTGAAATCCCAATTGAAAATTTTGAAAGTTTAACAAAAATCCTAAAAAATTTAAAAAATCTAAAGGTTAAATATGTATTAGAGGAGAAACCATTTTCATGAAATGGATTAATTAATCAAATAACACAAGCCGGAATTGGGAAGCGAATAATCGCATTCCTTAACTTAAATGGTGGGTCAAGAATGAATTTGATGTTAAATTTGATATAGAAGACTATTTAAATTAGGAGATTAAAGTGGAGAATTATTTCAAATGAAAATATATTAAAATTCAAAAGTTGATATCTGTGTTGTCTAAATCGAAGGATGTGAACTTAAATGGTGAAAGAGAGTTAAAGAACATCATATATGATAAGACAAACTTAAAATTAATGTATCATGTTATGATGTTTTAACCCTTCTTATAAAATTAATTAGAAAGGAAAATCACGAGTTGGAAGTGATTGTAAACCAACCAAAAGAAATCATCAAAAGGTTGCAACAACCCACAAAATTATCAATAATGCATCTAATATTGGAAAGAGTAATAGGTGTAATGTTTTGGAGAGAAGTGATAAAGTAAGGGCTTGTGATGAGTTCAAATACTTATTTGAGATTTATTCCAAAACTAATATTTACAACAATACAAAATTAAGGAAGATAATTATAGTTTTTATCTTAAGGAACATTCCACTCCTATGGGCCTTCTTCATCCAACTTTACATCTATACTCATGATAGTTTTTTATTATAAGGATTATAATATTTGTAACTGTTTGAGATTTTTGTACAACTAATAAATAAAAGTTTCCCACTTGTATTATCCTATTTGCTTCTTGTCTCATTAGGAATATGATCATAAATGATAATATTCTTCCACTCCATACTTCTTGTGGAGTTATTTACATTTTTTATATTTAGATTATTCAAATAAACTTCATATTTCAGTACCTTATTCCAAAACTTCTTTAGAATCCTCCTAATTTTTAGTATGTTAGAATTCATGTTGAGAATAGTTCTATCTTTTCATTCTATAATGCCATTTTACTAGGGTGACCTTAAAATAATCAACTAATGTTAAACACTAAGATAACCACAAAATTGATTAAATTTGTCTCATATGAAATCCCCTTCTTTTCATTTTATGTGTCTTTAATTGAAAATCACTTTCATTCTCAACTTGATCTTGGATTCTAGAAGAATTCAAATTCTTAAGATTTTTTTAAGAAATAAACTTAAGTTTTATAAGTATAATCATCAATAATTAATAAAAGGTATATATTATTCATATAAGAACTTGGATTGAAAGGACTAAATATATTAGCATATATCAATTCAAGTGATTATGAGACTTAAGAAAGAGATTTCTTCTAAAACTATTAATAGATTGCTCACCATACATACAGCCTTCACTTATGAAAGGCATGCCTATACTAAACTTTTCTTAAATAGTAGCTCTAATCCATCAAATTTTAAGTGATCCATCTAAGATGATTCGCTACAATGAATCATTTATAGAAGCCTCTAAACATTTGGGACTACCTTTGTCAATTTTTAGTTTAAACATTCTTTTACATTAGTACTTTTCCTTTAATTCTTCCTTTTTCATCCCTCACAATTAGTCCACTTTACTCATTTTGAATGTTGCAACCTTTATTTAGAAATTGATCAATACTCAAAATATTTGTTTCCAATATTGGAATATAAAAAAAAATTGGCGATCTCCATTTTTTTAATCTATTAAGATTATCTCCATAACTAATGATAACTTTTTTTTTATCACCAAAAGAACTACTTCCTTTATTAGACTCATTAGCACTATAAACTAATTCTTTATTATTAATCATATGATTGCTAGCTCTTAAGTCGATATACCAGGACTCATGATTCTTTTCTTCATCTACATCATAGGTTAACAACAAAGTCTACTCTTTGTGTTCTTTAGTCTTAAAAAATATGCCTTTTCATCATTATTTGACTTTAATTTACAATCTTTAGCAAATTCTCCAAATCTTTGATAATTGTAAAATTGACATTATATTTTCTACTATAGCCATATTGAAACCAATCGTCTTTACCAAGTCTTTTTGGTTTCTATTATCAAAATTTTAATTTTACATTATTTGATAAAGTTTTGTCTCCTTTGTCTTTTCCTTGAGTCTAACCTCGACCTCTACCTCCTTGTAACACCCGCTATTAATGTTACACCAAAATAAATTAATATTGAGACTAATGTCATTAAAATCAGAGCAGTGAACAATAATGTTAGTGACATCAAATTAATGAT
>JANITW010000003.1:43997823-44008983 GCA_027564335.1 Erythroxylum williamsii
TTAATTATAATCTTCTTATATCTTTTCACTTAAACGTTTACGACTCTTATAAATTACGAAAAGTAGAAGATATTAAAAATTAAAAATTTAAACATATAATTTTTTATTAAATTTGAAATAAAATCAAAATAAAAAATGTAAAATCAGATAAATATTTGTTGAGATAGCATAACTAGTCGATACTTCTAATAGATATAAGGTTGTATTATTATTATTATTATTAGTTATAATGATGTACAATATTAATAACGTCAATTTCGTAACCTGTCTGGCACGCTATCGTCAATTTCTGCTCAGTGAAACACTTCCCGCTGTAATTTCGAGCTCGTATCAAGCTCGCAATGTTTCTTCTTAAGGTACTTTCGCTTGCTTGTTCACCTTTTCAGGTTGATGCTATTTCCTTTTCGTTTTTCTTTTTCCGTCTTTTGCTTTTTGCTTTCTGTTTTTCAGTAGGCTTGGAGAACTACTGCTTTTGGTTGTTATGGGTACCTAAATTTCACCAAATCTGCTTTCCTGTAAGTCAAGTTCCTATCTTGTTATTTATTTTGAAACTTTTTGGTCATTGAAACGATATTGCAGAGATGTTTTCTTTTATATGGTTTTATGGATGCTGATTTTTCTGTGGTCATTCATTTCCTTATTTAATAGCGTTTTTTCTTTATATTATTTTCTTTTTTTTTTGAAAAAATTTATATTATTTTCTTTTCCATTATCTAGGTACTGAAATTAGTAGTATACACAAGATGAAATTGTTTGTTGTGGGTATTTGTTCTCTTTATTCCTAAATGTTTTTAATACTTGTTCAATTTGTAGGGAACACTCCAAAAAGTTCAATCCAGAAGATACGGAGACAAAAATAGAGGGGAAGAATTGTGTGGTAACTGGAGCAAATTCTGGCCTTGGTTATGCAACCGCTGAGGGACTTGCTTCACGGTAATGTTTTTGTCTAAATTCCTGCATTCTTTTGATTTCTTGGATTTTTTAGGTACATTTTTGGATAAACATTAGAATTTAGCAATGATTATCAGAGGTGCAACTGTTTATATGGTATGTCGAAGCAAGGAGAGGGGAGAAGCTGCTCTTTCGGAAATAGTATCTAAAACAGGCAACCAAAACGTTCACTTGGAGGTATGCAACACCTTTTTAAATTTCAGTTTTTTTTTATACCCAGGTGTTCTTGAATAAGGGTGCTCGTATTGCAATCAATGGAAATTGAAATTGGTTGCTCCGTAACTGCGGATCTGGTTAATGGGGCTAGCAGACTTGGAATTACCCAGTAACTGCCTTAAGCAGTTTGATTTTTATTCAAACAATTTAAGCCTGAAATCTCAGATGTTAAATAGAATGTAAGTTACTGAAATGCTGCATGAATTTTCTCCTTATGATATTTTCCAAGTTGTTATTTGAGGTATAAAATGCTCATATGTCCAAAATGGGCCGTGGATGAGCTAAGAAGTGGAATAGGATTTTCTATGGACTGAAGCATCATGCGAAGTTGCTACTTTTCAGTTGATAATTTCAACTTTTATGTCTGGTGCCTAGGTTTCTAAATAGCTGTCCATAGACTTGACATTTTATCATACTTTGAATCTCCTTACTGATGAATGAAAGTAACAGGAGGTGATAAATCTCAACTTACTAAAATAGTAGCTATACTTATAGGCAACATAAATTCTAACCAAAAAAAAAGACCCTAAAGCTTTAACTAAGAAAATTACTTAATTGTAAATAAATAAGTAAAATCTTAAACAGAAAAAGTAAAATGGTTAAGTATTATTAAACTTGTGCTTAATTTCATTTAGTTGTAACCTGCCTCACATTTCTTGCAGGTTTGTGATCTATCATCTGTCAGTGATGTCAAATCCTTTGCATCAAAATTTTCTTCAAAGAATGTTCCAGTTCATGTTCTGGTAAAAGTTCCTTGTTCATTGTTTTCGTATATTATTTTAGAAAAAAAGGACATCATTTCCTATAGTCTTTTACCTTGTGAGTTACGAAACTCCAAATGATTGGCGGCTTTCACTTGTTAATGGAACTTAATAATTTGCAGTAAACACTCCGTTTCCTTTCATAATGTTACATTACTCTTTAAAAACTACTCCTCAAGAGAAAGAAAAGGTAAATAGATTTTTTTTCCGAAAATTAATAGATTTCATTATAAGAAAATATATACAATCTAGATGACAAAGTTAGTATAATCCATAGAATCTAGATTATAGAGATTTACAATTCCTAGTAATCGTCTACATCTTGAGATTGAGGGAACTTGCGAGACCACTTAGTCCCATATTACTCCAATCCCCATTTACACTTCATGTTACTTGTCATATTTGCAGCTATTTTTCTGGCTAACGTAGCCAATCTGCAATGTAGGAAGATGTCCTAAAAAACCATCTCACTGCTTCTACTTACTTGTTTAAATACTCTGTAATTGCGCTCTTTCCATATGTAGTACACCAAGGCTGCCCAACTTAACCTGATAGCTTTGAGATCAACCACATTATGCACTCTAATTTTTCCCAACCAAGCAATAGTTTCACTCCAAGAATCCATTGGTCGGGCCATGCTGAGTATATTTTGCAACCGATCCTAGAATTGTCAGGTATATCTGCATCTAATCATGAGGTGTTCCAAACTTTCCAGTTCCGCATTACATAACTCACAATTCAGATTGCTAATGGAGAACTTGATCTTATCTCTTGTAAGCAACCCTCCATTGATTCCCATCCATAAGATGAATGAGTGAGCTGGGTTAAGATCACTATCCCATACTAATGCTACCCACTCCTGCCTTGTGCTCTATGTAGCCTGTAATAGTATTTTATAGGCTTTTGTGTTGAACTTCCTTGAGTTATCTGCCAGCCACTAAATTTCATCCTGCTTTCTTTCTTGACATCGAGGCAACTCTTCTATGATGAAACTGGCACTCTTACTATTGTTGAAAAGCCATATCCACTGATTATTTCGAATAAGCATACTTACTTTGGTAGTTGGATTTACCACCAATTTCAAGTCTTATACCTACTTCACCTTATATAGAGGACCTTTATACTGCCAATTAGCATACCAAAAAAACGTGCTTTCTCCATTTCCAAACCTATGGATCACCTGGCTTTACATCCATTGTCTGGTTTATAGAATTTCTTTGAGAGTGCTTGACATATTCTGCCTTGACTGTAGGATCCAGATACTCTTGTGCTGAATGAATATATTGTGTATCCATTTCATCCATAAATCCCCCTTTTTGTAACATAACCACCACAAATTCTGCCCCCTACTCATCCTATGGTTCATCCTTGCAGAATGGATGCCTAACCCCCCCTGTCGCTTAGGTCTACAAATTTTGTCCCAACCAATCTTCACTTTGCTTCTGCCTTGGTTTGAGCCGTTCCACAAGAAATCCCTAAGCCTCCTGTTGATTTCCTTAAGGATAGTTTTGGGAATGGATAAATGGTTGATCCAATAAGTGTTAAGATTGCTCAGCATTGTCTAAATTAGCTGTAACCTGCCTCCATAGCTAAGGAACCGATTGCTCCATTGATTGCCATGAATTAAGTCTAACAGAGGTTTACACTTCCCAGCATTGATTCTTCTTTGGTAAATTGGTAACCCTAGGTATTTGAAGGGTAGTTGCCCTTGTGTTAATCCCATCTCGATAGTTGTAGATGCTACCTCTGTACTTGAGTTGCAAGATAAATTGTAACAACTCTTCAGAAGGTTGCATCTTAAACTTGAAATCCCTTGGAATTCCTTCATTGCTTGCATGATTGTGTCAATTGAGTTTTTCTTAGCCTTGCAAAACAATAAGAGGTCATCTGCAAAAGCTAGGTGTGTGAGCTTCAAACCTTTACATCTGCCATGGAATTGGAACTCTGGATGCCTCCGTATGGAATTCACAAGTAGAGTTGACAAAACCTCCATGCATAAGACAAACAAGTAAGGGGATAATGGGTCCCCTTGCCTCAAGCCCCTCCTTACTTTGATCTAGTTTGTGGGTCCCCATCCACCAAGATAGCCATAGAAGCAGTAGTTACACATTCCTCAACCCATTTTCTAAACAAAGGTAACTAGATATTACAAAAGCATCTTACTAACGTCTTGCCAAATCAATTAAAATCTAATATGTACTATCATTGGCTCTTATAGGTTAACAATGCTGGCTTGCTTGAGCACAAACAAATTACCACATCAGAAGGGTGTGCTCCCACTCACTGATTATCTTCTCTAAAAGTCAATATTTTAATATGTTGTAATCGCTGAATTCCCTGGAACTCTCATGTTCTGTTTACTACATTGTTTCAGATTTGAACTGAATTTTTCCGTAAATGTGTTGGGAACTTTTGCCATGACGGAACTGATGGTGCCGCTATTGGAGAAAGCTGCTCCAGATGCTCGAGTCATTACTGTTTCCTCTGGTGGAATGTACACAGCTCCCTTGACCACAGATCTACAGGTAGCTTCTATCCAAAATCTAGTATAATTGTTTGAGTTTCTTGATCCAATACTTATGCATCTTCTGGGATATTTTATCAATGCAGTTTGTCAACGGGAATTTTAATGGAGGGGAACAGTATGCTCGAAACAAGCGAGTTCAGGTTTCTATGAATTAACAACATTGGATTATGTCTGTTGATCATTTAATTAGATAATTGTGCTATTAAATTATGATACTCGGAAATTGGTAGAAACTACAAGCATAGCCAATGAAGTATCCACTCTTGTTTTCTGGATGATGCTTACTCTTGTTTGCTTGTCATGCTGAAAAAAATAAAAGAAATTATAAAGAACTAAAAAGTTTTCCTTCCATGATGTCTTTGAAAGATTTATCCAAGTCTGCATGTTAGAAGTGGTAAAACTCACTGCGGAAAAAGACATGGAAAGGAAATAATTGGATGTAACAGAAACAAACTTAGATTAATTGGCTTTTCAAGTGAAAAGACTCTTTGGCAGAAAAGGAGATACATTGTTATTGTGGAGAAATACAACTCAGATATGTGCTTAGGAATACCGTCTAGATTTCTTTCAACATTTAGTATTGGCCACCATGGTTCATGGTAATCTCTATCACCATATTACATAAAATATTTCAAAGGCCATTAATCTATAAATCAACTGATATCAAAAGGTATTTTTGGTAATGATTAAGGTTTCCTTGTAGAATAGAAGTGTGCAACTATACTGATTTAAATTTGTACAAAATTTCCTTCATTGAATTTGCAATATCTTACGTTTTGTCAGGTTGCTTTAACTGAAAAGTGGTCTGACTTGTATAAAGGAAAAGGGATCTCATTCTACTCAATGCACCCCGGTTGGGCTGAGACGCCAGGAGTAGCTAAGAGCTTACCCAGTTTCAATCAATCGTAAGGACACAGTATTACATATAATATCTATAAAACTTCCATTTGATATTTACCAATGCGTTTCTTTCTTGTCCCGATAATCATGTTAAGGCTCTCGGGAAAGCTGAGGACAAGTGAGGAAGGCGCAGACACTATTATTTGGTTGGCTTTACAGCCCAAAGAAAAGCTAGTCTCTGGTGCATTTTACTTCGATAGAGCTGAAGCTCCTAAACACCTCATGTTTGCAGCCACCCGTGGCACTCATTCGCTCATTGACCCAATCATGGACACCCTCCGTACTATCTCTCGACTTTCTGAATAGGAAAATACTTGCTTTTTGGTCCAAAGAGGAAGCTTGAAACAGTGCTAGTGGTTAAAATGATCATGTACTTCATTCTCTACTACTGTATCAGAATTTGCTACTTTAGTTGCAGTTGTGCTACTACCTGCCTGTTCTGTCTCAATGTTTAGTACTGATTTAGTTAAAACATACAACTGCAGACATTGCTTGCTTACAAAAAAAATCCATGAGCCAAAATATGCCAAACTTGAGAACGTGTCTTACAAGATATGGAATATATACATACAACCGTATGTCCATCATCTACTTTCTATATTTGCTGCATAGTTGTACTGTGGCCGCTCGCTTGGTGTAATGGGTAAAATCAACTGCTTTAGCATCTAAAAGATGATATATGCTTCAACCTAGGCAGTTCTAAACGCACAAGAGACGTCATTTACGGTGATTATCATAGCATCCCAAGAGAGTTGGCTTTCTTAACCAATATTGGTCAAACCTCTGCCTAGCATACTCCTTGTAGTCAAAATCAAGCGTGTTCACATAGGCCTGGAATCACATATTTCGATGAGACAACTCAACTGCAATTGCTAGTAAATGGTGTATATACGTAAGATGCAGAATGCATACCGAGATTATTCCCCATAAGCCCCAAAACAGATGGCTTGCAAGAGTATACTTTTCCGTGTCATGAAGCAGCTGCTCTATGTCATCTTCACTGGCTTGATTGCCTATACAAAGAAAATGTCCATGTACAGTTTTAAGAATCTTACTAATTTCTAAAAACTATTTAAACAAACAGTAAATTTAGAGACTAACCTCCAGAACTTAGATATGCTTCCACAAATCTACGTCGCTCTTGTAGACCTGAAAATGCAATTAACGTACGAATCACTTAATCCTAAAATTGATGCCTCATCTTTTTTTCTTTTTCCCTAACGTACCTAAAATATAAAAACTAGTTCATATGAAGGCAAGTGAAAGAATCAACTTGAATCAAAAGTCAGGATCATTAGAAAAAGAGACCACAAACAACCCTGTGCATTAATAATAGTCACTGACCTGGGTATTTACTATAGTCCAAAACATGCGGTGTCTCAGAATGATAATCTGCTGCCATCTCGCAGAAGTGGTTTGCTAGGTCATATGCAACAGGATTGTAACTTGCATACTCGTAATCCTAGTTATTGAAAAAAATAATGTATCAGAATAATTTCATGGTCATGAAATTGAGACCCAACTTAAAGGAAACGAAACGAAAAGGAAATTAAAAAAGATATATAATCTAACATAAGGCTTGAAAGTGTACTTAAAACAAAGAAAATGGAAGCAAATGCAAACATCTAAGAAACTGCTAGGAGAAATGACATCCCAAGCAAAACCCAGGATGTGCGTCACGAAGAGATAATGCATCCAATGCTTTGAAAATCATACTCAGGTTACAGACTTCAAAGGAAATGGGACAATATGTCAAAATCTATGGCATCCTAATTCCTAATATTACTGAAAATCTCAGGAAGTGCATCATAAGACTAATAGAATGAGGGACCACATTCATCACAATTACAGAATGAAAACAAAACTGAGGGAAAAGTAACAACATTCAACTGGGGCAAATAGAAAATGGATGGGATGATATCATCGAACATCTGATCAAGAAAAGAGTAATACCTCAGGGAAAAAGCAAACCTTTTCTTTTGGCTTCACTTTTTGTTTTGTTTCCATTTATATGATTAGTGCAGTTGACATCTTTAGCTGCAACTGTTTAAAATTGCAATAAAATTACCATGCAAGCATTACAGTTTGTTTCAAGCATGAGTCAAAATTTCAGACACTGTCATTTTATGCTTCTGTGCAACTCATTGCTTTACCATGGGACTAGTGAAAAAAGTGCAAAACAAAACAAGAAGAGTTTATGTGAGAAGATATCAAATGATAAAGTACAATACGTAGCTAGCTAACCACAAAAATTTTGAGTTTTTCTCTGTTAACCCAATTTATATTTGGCCAAATTTTGTTACACTGAAAATTGCGCGAGATTGAACCCTAAACGAAATGCAACTTTTCCCTAATCTAGCCCTCTTTCTTTCATCATAGTGACTGATGTCTGTTCCTGTAATTAGCATATTTTGCAGTCCTTGCGATCAATGTGAGCACAAACCAAGATGTCAGTCAAATTGCAAACAACCAATTAATATATCCTACAGTCAAAGTTGAAAGAAAAGATGTTTTATATAACCGTCAATTCCGTAGCAGAAATATCGGGCCGCCAAGATTTCATCTCCAAATATTATCTAGCATACTTAGGCATTTCACTGGTGACATTACAGACGTACACTGACATACAATTGTAACAAATACGTGGAAATTTATTGAGTTAAATATTGGTATCAAGCCAACAAAAATAGCATTTAACAAAAGAACAGAGGAAACTTACAATCAGGGTGATCGCTCTTATTTCTTCATCCATCATTATGTTACCATATTGAAGGTCATTATGGCAAAAGCCAATTTCTTGATGCTTCTGGGACAGCTCTTTTTCTAAATTATTGATTTCTTCTAGTAGAACATCCAAGTAAAAGGCCTTTGCATCTTTAGGGGAACAAATGCTTTTAGCCTTCCTAACCCAATCCCTAGCAAATACGAAGACAGAATAGATAAATTGTTGATAGAGGCACTAAAATGTACTTTGGAAAAGGAAGATTTACTTTCTAATGATAATACCTTATTCTTCTCCAAAGGAGTATATTTCTGGGACCTGGCACATCAAGATTGTGGAATTCTCTTGTTTTTGCTGCTATCAGATCAGATATCTCAGGGTCACGGAGGTCAGCAGCTGATAGGGTCTGGAAATTGAACCACGAAAAGATGGAAGCAGTAAGTAGCATTAGTCATCAAAGTAAACATTGTTAGTGTTATTTACGGTGATACGCAGCATATCTAAATAAAGATCAAGGAGGGGATGAATAGGAAACCTAAGATCCATGAAATTTGTTGAAAATACATATGACCTGAATTTTGGAAAATCTGGACATGATCAATCACATGTTCTTAATTTAAACAGCAAAAACCAACTTGTTCAGAACCAAATAATAGTAAACACGTAGCCGCTTTTCATTTAGTTCAGAGGGTGTCCTAACTAGCACAGAAACTTCACTTCTTAACTTCACACATACTTGCAATCTCAAATAACATCTTAAGGTAATCGATCAGATTCCACATCTAAAATAACTAGCCAATGGTGCAACATAGGATAATATAAAGATATGCCCCGAATACCATAGTTAGCCCTACTAGAATTGAAAATAAGCATAAAATGCAGTTACCCTCGCATGAATGAACTCTTCAACTCTTCCTTCCGGAAACCGTCCAAGAAGCCGAGGCCCTTGTCCATGCCTAGACATGCACTCAAATGTCCTAATCTCATCATCCCTGTTGAAGAACACCTCAACGCCTTCGCCATAAACACGAACCAGAACTTTTCGGGTGGGATCACCGGTCTTGGTAGGCCAATTAATCTGGTATACCTCGTTAGTCATAGCCCCTTTCAACGGTACAACCTGCAATGCATCCAAGTCGTCCACTACATCTCCCCACTCAGAGGCCACCGAAAGAAGCACTTTCTTTAGCTCCTCTGGGAAGTTACCCTTTACGAAACCGTTAGTCAAGATTGCCATTTCCCACCTCAAAAAAGAGCTCAATCGACGAGTAATACAGCACTGCATTGAAGGGCAAATGTCAAAATAAAAGAAACACGAGAACTTTATCGCTACACATGACAATCCAATCTCTAAAATTGCATCCACCATTCAAGATTGGATCAAACTCATCTCCAAAAGCAAAAAATTCAGAGCCAAAAAGAAGAATATATAAAAAGCCCAGTTGAAGAAAAACCTTGAAAACTGAAAAGACACGGAATTTACAGAAAAGAAAATGAAGGAGAAACATGCAAAAGGAAAAGGACGCACCTAAGAGGGAAAAAAGAGAGAGCAACTCCAACAAAGTAGAGAAGATGACGAGATTGAAACAGAGAATCTGTGTATTATTATTATAACAGTAACGTAAAAGAATGGTAAAAAAATATTAAAGGGATATTGACAACACTTGTTGCTGATTTATATAGAAGTGAACACCCGCGTAGAATCTCCTCGGATTGTGTGAGCTGGCTCTGATGAGAAAGTCACCGACGGATGCTTGTAATCCATCACAGACCAACACACCATTAACACGTATAAAGTAGCAGGATTTTTTCAATTGAGCTGGCCACTTATAATTAGCCACGTGGCTGTTTGCCGAACGACTTATATAAGCAAGTACCGAACTCATGGTTGGAAGCTGTCGCCCTAGTCAAAGTCTTCTATCCTAATCCAATTGTTTGTTTATTTAATTAAAAACAAGGTTAAAATAATATAAATATTGCGAAGATATTATAAAACGCGTGGGGTTGGATGTTTACGCAATGTCACATGGTGACCAGGCATGAGCGGAACAGGATCGATTTGGATTTTGTGGCTACTTGGGAAGGAAATCATGTATGCCGTTTGGGATTAGAAATTACGTCGTTTTCAAAAGTCAATATGAGACGTCGGTGTACGTATTGTTATTCATAAGTATGATTATTCAATACGAGACATTGTTTTTTTTTTTCAAGCATACAGAGAGATTCTTTAGATGGACACATAATACAATAGGATTATCGCACCCTTGGGGCATTGACCAAGGCAAACGCTTAGAGCATCTCGCTTCGAGGAAAGCTGGTCTTGCCAAGGTGTCAGGTAATATCAAATTATGGTCTTCATCAGGTATGTATATGGATGTACTTTCAATCTTTACGTATTTATTCTTTATACCCTACATCACTATTATCATGTCACATATGCATGAGGACCTACTAGAAATAGCCTCTTTATAATGTAGGAGTAAGGCTGTGTACTATCAGGCTCCCCCAATCCTGCTTCATTGCGGAACTTTTCAGGATATGATGATGATGATGATAACGAGTTACTGTTAGAAGTTACCCAAACATATTTTATTTGGACATTTGATCCTCTAAAATGTAAGCGACACTAATTGTATTAGAAAGTAAATTCAAAGAAACACTATTTTAATTACATTCCGTAAATTTTTGATCATACTCAAAAATAATGTCTCCATTATGCAAAGATAAGATTGTATATTATTATATCTTTTTAAATTTTGTGTTTAAAATTTAACTAAGTATTGATAATGATCAAGGTTCTTAATATTTTATAGATCCTGAGTAAAGTAAAAAAAGTTTGTATTTTTATTTACTTTTAGGCCTTTATATGAAATAAAAATAAATAAACTATAAGTCATTTTGTTGTTCTTTATAAGGTCAAAAATAAGTCTATTTTGTTTCATTTTATTTTTTATAAAAATTAAAAAAATTATATTTTATCATTTATAAGGATAAGCTCTGAGTAGATACCCAACCTGTCTTTGCCCAGAGTCAGCCCTGATAATAATGATAATTAATTAGACAATTGAATAATCCCTTTAATT
>JANITW010000003.1:44074542-44088211 GCA_027564335.1 Erythroxylum williamsii
TTCCAGACCAATTATCAAACCAGAATGAAATTCTATCCCCCTCTCCTATTTGGCAAGTGATGTGCTGATAAAACTCTGCTCTCATACTGAGGATTTGGTTGAAAAACCAAGTGTAGATGGGCTTAGGCTTGAGAGACCAGAAGCTTATGCCTTTTAAAACATAGGTATGCATCCATTTAGCCCATAAAGAATCTTGATCACTGAGTAACCTCCAGATTCTTTTTGACATAAGGATTTTGTTTTTATGAACTATGGAATCTATGCCCAATCCCCCTGCTTCCTTAGATTTGCATATAGACTGCCAAGCTATTTTTGCCATACCTTTTTCCCCAATCTTTTGCCCCCACAAGAACTGTTTCAGCAATCTTTCGATGGTTTTAGCCAACCCTTTTGAGAGGAAAATGTAGGAGCTCCAGTAAGTATTCATGGATAGAAGAACTGATTTGATAAGTTGGAGCTTACCCCCATAGGATAGAGTCTTGTGTGTCCACAATGCTAATTTCTTCTGAATCTTCTCTACCAACGGAAGGCATTCACAAAACCTGAGTCTTTTAGAGGAAATAGGGATCCCCAGGTAGTTTAGAGGAGGAGGTTTGATTTCCATCCCCGTAACATGAGCTAAGACATTTGAGAGATGAGAAGCACTTTTGGAGAGAACAATGAAGCTCTTGTGGAGATTGGTGCATAAACCAGACAACTCTTTAAACTCCAAAAGAGTGTCCATCAGGAGAGATACCGAGTGCACACTAGCATTGCATAGGAGGATAAGATCATCTGCAAAACATAAATTTGTTAGTGAAAGCTCTTTGCATTTTGAATGATATTTGAATCGTGGCTCCCGAGAGATGTTCTATTTTAGCAATTAAGTAAGAACTTCCATACAAATAAGGAATAGATAGGGGGAGAGGGGATCTCCTTGCCTAAGGCCTTTTTTCCCTTTGAATAACCCAGTAGGACTCCCGTTAATCATGATCCCATAGGAAGCAGAAGATATACATTGGTGGATCCAATTAATAAATTGTGAGGGAAAATTCATTTCTTTCAACACTTTGAGCAAGAATCCCCAGTTTACACTAACAAAGGCTTTCTGGAGATCAACCTTAATAGTGCAATTCTGAGAAGCCGTGTTGCTAGTATACCCTTTTAGGAGTTCCTGAACCAAAAGAATGTTGTCTCCAATATCTCTGCCAGCCAGAAAAGCCCCCTGATTCTCACTAATGAGAAACTTCAAAACCTCCTTCATTTTAGCCATTATCTTAGCTATAATCTTATAAAGAAAGTTGGTGCACGAGATCGACCTGTAATCAGTCCATGAATTCGGGTTGGGGCATTTAGGAATAAGACAAAGGAAGGTCTTGTTGATTTCCTTTAGGAGTAATCCATTAGAGAAAAATTCCTGCACAGCCTCTGTGATAATGCCTCCCAAGTGAGACCATGTTTTTTGATAGAAAAAGCCATTAAGACCATCTGGTCCTGGGGCTTTAGAGCCATTCATGCTAAAAACTACTTGTTCAATTTCCTGTGCAGTTACAGGTCTAGTAAGACTGTGAGCTTCTTGAACAGGGATACGTGAACTTACAATCTGGCTTAGGTCGAAGTCCCTCAAGGGAGAGGATGAATATGTCCCCAGTAGATTACTGTAAAAGTTAAGGGCCTCTCTTGCTACCTCCTCATGGCCAAAAACCTCCCTTCCATCTTCAGTTTTAATAGAGTGGATTCTGTTAGTGTGCTTGCAGTGTATCAACGAATTAAAGAAAAACTTAGTGCATCTATCCCCCTCCTTAATCCAGGAGATCCTAGATCTCTGCCTCAGTAGTGAATGTTGTTTAGCCACAACTTCCAGATAATGTTTCAGAGCTACCTTTTCAGCTGAAGCTAGGTTTTCATCCAATGGATTGGCAGCCAAAGCCTGCTGTAAGGAGAAAAGTTGATCTTTAGAAGAGTCTATTTCCTTAGAAAGATTCTACCCTCTTTGCCCATTAAGGATCTTCACTCCTGCTTAATGGCCTTAAGCTTTTGATACAGATGTATTGCTTAGTCCTATAACATGGAAAATCCAAGCCTTTCTGTATAGCCTGGGAAAAGCCTTCCATTTCAGCCAAAAAATTATTAAATCTAAAGGGGTGCTGTGGTTTGTAAGAAGAGAACAGATCCATAATCTTAATAGGAGTGTGGTCCGAAATACCCAGATCAAGGAATTGAGCATAGTTGGATGAGAAGGAAGAGAGCCATTCCCCATTGACCATAAGTCTGTCTAATTTCTTTCGGATGTGCCAATTTGCACTCTGCTTGTTAGACCATGTATATTCATGACCCGTAGCCTGTCGATCAACTAGCCCAACCTCCTGTATATAATCATATAGGTTGGTAGTGTAATTCCGTAGGTTGCAATTTCCTTTAGCTTCAGATCTAAGCAGAGTTGTATTAAAATCACCCCCAACCATCCACGGGGAATTAATGGAAGGCTTAATCCTTCGAAGAAAGTTCCATATTTCTGCTCTCTGAAAGATAGTATTGAAGCCATATATAAAAGTAGCTATAAGTCCTGTATTTGCTGATTTAAACCAAATCTGATTGTGCAAGAACTGAGAGTTAGACTCCTGCACCTCTAGTTTGACAAAACACTCATCATAGGCAACAATTATCCTCCCATAAGTGTGGCTGTGATGATTGGATATGAAGTTCCAATTGCTGCCTAAACAACATAACTTCTGTAGATTATCCTCCTTAATTTTTGTCTCCAACATACAAAATACCACCGGTTTCTCATGCTTCACAAAATCCTTTAAAGCACAAAGCTTTGAAGGATTATTTATTCCTCTCACATTCCAAATAACTACTGACATAATCAGATGGTTTTTCCTTTGGAGCTTTTCCTACTGCTCTGAGTGTTTTTCCTAGAAGTGACTGGCTCACAGATTTCTTCTTGAACTAATTCTGTTGACTCCTCAAGTTATGTAGAGCTACACTCCATCTGGTTGTCCCCCAAATAATCTTCATGATATGCATTATGGGTAGTTACCTTAGGAGCTACATCGTCCTCACCTTCCTTCAATTCGGATTGAACTTCAGCAGTAGCTGAGGCTTTTTGTATACTAGCTACTGCTTCTTCCTCCTTCAGATTGCTGGTAGAGCTTGATAAATTTGGAGAAATTATAGGAATCTTCTCATGTTGCTCTGCTTCTAGCAGGTTCTCCTCCTTTTCCAGCAAGATTTCTGCCACATTTGTCGCAATAGGCTCAATTCCCATCAATTCCCAATAGTCACCCTTGGTGAATAATTTGCCCGTCGGTTTCCATGCCTTGCCTTGTGATTTAAGGAAATGTTTCCATTGATAGGTGACCATAACCCGATCCTCTCGTAGTGAATTACCATATGCTAAGCGAAGAATAGGAATGCTATCGTGCAAGTCCTTAGTAAGATCCATGCTCACACATAGTCTAGCAAAGCCAACACGTTTCCGCAAAGCTGTGTTTTCATCCATGCAAATAGGTTTGCCCAAATAACTTGCAAGCATACTTAAGCCCTTAGTTGTCCAATATTCCAAAGGAATATTGTGAATGTTAATCCATAGAGGAATATTCTTGGATCTAATTTTCTCAAGTTCCAATCCCGGTTGCCAAAGTTGGAGAAATAGGGGGAGTTGGGACACATGCCAAGGTCCCTCTTCTATGACTTTTTGGGCTTCCGATTTGGAAGAAAAGGTAAAAATGATGTTGTCCTCTTCCGAAAGCATAACCTCTAGAAGTCCCCTACCATTCCAATTCCTCTTAGCCCAAGCTTGAATAATCGAAAAGGCCAGCCTCTTTTCCATGAAAAAACCCACCAATGTTGCTTCCCAAGTTCTGGCCCCTTGTTGCAATTCTTCAAGGCTTGGGGCCACCATAGTTCTATCAGCTTTCTCAATAGGAGGGTTGTAGACCAATGAAGAATCAGTATTATCCCCAACCACTTGCTTCCAAGTTCTCTTCACTTCAATAGCATTTTTCTCAACGGCATTGGAAGCACCCAAGGCAGTAGGTGTGACTCTGATAGGGGATGGGGATGGGTGGGTTTTAGTGGAAGAGGAGGGAGGGTTTGAAAGAAGACCAGGGGGTTTGGGGGTAGAGTTGGAGTTAGGGTTAGGGTTAGGGTTAGGGTTAGGGAGGGGTTAAGAGAGGTGATAGGAGGTTTTTGAGGAAGGGATAAAGGAGGGAAATCAGAGTCCATAGTAAACAAGCTAATAAAAAGAAAGTTGTGATTGATATGTAGGAGCTGAAGCAAATGGCGATGGAGGGAAGAGAAAAAATGGAAAGGAAGGAAGGGAGAAAAGGAAAATGCAGACAGAGGCAGGAAGGAGAACAGAGGCTAGAAGACAAGGAGAAGAATAAAAGACGGTCAGCAAAGCAAAAGCTGAAACTCGAGGAAGAAGATCAACCCATGGAGGAAGAAGATCAACCCATCGCAGTTCCTATAAACGAGTTCTTGTTTGCAAGTATGTAATACATGAGTGTGGAGGTTCTTATACAAAAAAGTTGATTAGAGGCATTACAGGTGAGGATGGCATAAACTACTTCTATTGAAAGAGAAAGACAGGTCCAGGCCTAGGTAAGCAGAAAGAGTACCCATCTAAGGCCACTCTTGATATGTGAATTGATACTTTAAGATTAAAAATTAAGAACTTGTATTCTACACTGATGACATGCCACTTATGCCTATTAAAGATTAGGTACAAGTTACTCAGGTCTCTCTCTAGCTTGGGCCAGAGGGTACCGTTGTGTCATTGTTAAAACAGACTCTCTCGAGGTAATTAATATTCTTTCTTCCTTCCGTTCTGAGCTTACTGACCATTTTGTTCTAATGATAGGTATTCGGGATTTGTTACATCGTGATTGGACCCTCCACCTCCAACATGTGCCGCGGGAAGGGAACCAATGTGCGGATTACTTGGCCTCACTCGCTTTTCGTGCTGGCACAGGGCTACATTATCTACCGGAACCTCCAGTGACCCTTTTGCCGCTCCTCCTTCGGGACAGCCAGGGCACCCAATATCGTAGGATTATTGGCTAGCTAGTTTTCCTTTTCCCTTGTACTAAAAAAAAAAGATTAGGTACAAGTTAAATGTTTTAATATTTTGTAGGGAATCATCAAAGAAGAAGAAAAGGGCCATGACAAATAAGGATGAATGTGAGTAAAGAAGAGGATCCAAATAAGAGATGATAACCCCATATAAGACACTCTTAGTGATGATGAAAAAGGCAGTCACTTTGACAAATAACAAGTTTGAGGAAAAATTTTGGCTAAAAGAGTAATAAATGAGCATCCATTAGGAGGCAACTCAACCACTATTTAATTTTTTTAGATACTGTATTTATTTTTTTGGTATTTTATTTTGGATTTATCTTTTTTATAATGATGAATTTGTTTATATCCCACTTCTGGTACTTGATGTTTGGTATATTTTATGTTTTTATGATGTTTTTGTAGTTAAGAATGTAACTAAAGGCACGTTTGAGCTTAAAAAGAGGTTTTGAGCAAATGGAGGGATGAAATACTAAAGAAACAAATCAAAGGAGAGCCAAAAATCAAGTGCTCATGAAAAATTATTTGTTTAATAGGGTATGGGACATGCGTATTCCACACTTTTTATCACTAACCTATATATTAACCTAATTTTTCCATATCACCTCATGGCCCATTATATACTCATGGCCTATTTCATGTCATTGAATTAGTAAACAAAATGCATCCATTAACCTGAGAATATGCTCGTACCCTA
The DNA here is from genome assembly GCA_027564335.1 of Erythroxylum williamsii. NCBI lineage: Eukaryota > Viridiplantae > Streptophyta > Magnoliopsida > Malpighiales > Erythroxylaceae > Erythroxylum > Erythroxylum williamsii. The sequence continues at coordinate 44,080,301 of JANITW010000003.1, forward strand.
GGTCATACTTTTAGGACTTGAAGACAATAGGATCCACACCTAGAGACACGCATATGTCCCTAACCATAAAATTAGAGAACGTGTCTAAACAATTCCATGGTTTAGGTCATGCCTATGTCCCAAATAAGGTCCTTAAATTTGAAACCTGAGAATTACCTATAGTCTATACCACAGTCATGTCATAAATCGTAATAGTAATTTTTTTTTTTGAGTATTTAAGAATTTATAATAATTTACAAATTTTTTACTTTTGAATTAACTTTCGTAATAGTAATTTTTTTAAGGTATTTAAGAATTTATAATAATTTGTAAATTTTTTAATCTTGAATTAACTTTTGGCGATGAGGTAGCTACCTCTGACATATTAATCAGCCTATGCCACCCAGCATTTCGTTCTGTGATTCGTTCAACGTAACAGAAGTGAGAGGAGGAGTGGAAACACACAACCTTGAAGAGCGCGTCCATGGAGCATTCCGCTACTAAGACTGTGTCTGCCAGTAATGTTTCTTACTTGCGTAACTCAATTGTTTCCAAATTCCTGAAACTGTCTATTCTTCGTAAAAAAGTACATTACATTTTTAGCATCGAATCTTTCTTCTTTCCTGGGTCTTTCTCATCGTTTGGGATGTTGTTTCTAACCACATGAGGAAAAGGCTTGAATGGGTTGTTTCTATTTCACCAAAAAGATCACATTCTTTAACTTATTAAACGCCTTGCAGATTCGGTTTTTTAATTTATAAACAACGAAAGTGGATGCACCTTCTGAAGGAAATAGCTGTTGAAGCTAACGGCTGTTGAAGACTGTGAGGGGTCTATGGATGATTCAATTTCTATGAGATTTATTTTCCATAATGTGTTCTTTATCAATTTCAATTGCTTGCTTATTTTTTGTTTTTCTATTCTGTAAACTACTTAATCCAAGTATGTGTGTGTGTGTATATCTCGATTACAGATTCATGGGAGGATAAGACGCGAATGCCTCAAAGGGATCCAGTAAAGTTTTTTGCATCAGTCAATACAGAAGATGACAATTCCGTTGATTTTCTTCGTGCTTTTTGGGGTAGGCTTATGGTTCCACATTGGGTTACATTTGCGTAAACAATATGAATTCTAATATAACTTTTAAGTAAACTAAACAAAATTCGAAATTTGTGTATGAAGCGAGTGGCGTGAATGGGAAATTCTGAGAAATAATAGTGATCTGGATAAACTTTTTTGGTACATCGCATTTGTTTTTCCAAATAATTCAACTTGCGATACCATGGTTATCAACAAATTCATAATGTATAAAAGCATAATTTGGCTTTTGTAGTTTATTTCGATTATGTTTTGTGGTTAATCTAAAGTCAGTCCTTTCTTGCTTCCTAAAAAGACCTTGGATCTCAAAAGTGGGGAGCGCTACATTTTGCATTATGGTAGTACATAACTTCCAGAAACATTTTTTTATGGCCTTGAGAAGTTATATTCAGTTGTCTTATAAATAAATTTTCAAACATATTCGAGGTGGTTATGGTTTGCTAGCAAATCTGCTAACATAGCCTATTTGTGCTATAGGCTTAATGCTTGCCTAGTTTGGCACTATATTCGAACTGTTAATGCTAAATTCGTGAACCTAGTAGACTTCCTAAGCTTGAAAGATGTCCTGATTGCAGATGTTAACTAGTTGGTTCAGGTTTTTATTTTCCTTTGTTGAGCATCTAAGTTTGAAATGTGTCTAGTGAAAAGTAATGAATTTATGATAAACAAAAACATTTAAGCAGTAAAAAGGACTGAAATTCATTCTTAGTTTGTAGTAGATATTGTTTAATCTTTGGCATTGGTTTTGCAGAAGGCTTCATAGCTGGAGGTGCTGCTGGTCTAGCTGCAGAAGCTGCTTTATACCCAATCGATACAATAAAAACTCGACTACAGGCTAGTCTTCCATAATGTTGCATTTTACTCTAACTTTGGCACCTATGATCAGCATAAAGTCTCTTGTTACACTTCAGTAATGGATGCATGAAGTGTATAGTCATCTTGCTGTTTTTTCTATATGATTTTACAAGTATCAAGGTCTCAGTGACCTCAATGGAGATGGTTGTTCTCAATAATATGAAAGAAACCATCATTGGTCATCTATGCTAATTTTGCACTTGCTTTTTTGCGTTTTGGATCACTACTTCACATTCTGTCTGATATAACTTGTTATCTTTGTCATTACTATTCCTTTTAAAAGAAAGCAATGGGAACAGTGAAAGATTTCACTGGTTTTTTTCCATCCAGTTTGTGAAGCTGACTTACTTGTCATTCAATATTAAACTTGTCAAGTTTTAGTGACTAACTGACTATCCAATATGCTCCATAATTGAAAGTTCTTGCTTGCCTTTTAGGCAGCCCATGGTGAAGGAAAGATTATTCTGAAGGGCCTCTATTCTGGATTGGCGGGAAATCTTATTGGAATTCTGCCGTGAGTGCTTCTTCTCCATATATCCTCTAACTCTATCCTAATCAGAGTGCTGATATAATCAAGAATGAGAATCCTATAATAATAGAATAGATACTAATGTAGGAAGACTTTTCAGTTCACCAGGCACTTATTGTGAGATTAGTTTCCGATAGTGGGAATTCACTCCTTCTTGCCTCCCTTGGTCCATTTTTCCAACATTTGATTTGAACTTGTTTTCTAATCAAAACTTAAGGTCATGCTTAGTGTTTGGTAAATGCTATGTGGAGCAACGACTGAAAATGGTTGAAAATGTTGCATCTTGAATTCTAGACTCATTCATTTCATTGTTCTATTTTATAGATTCCTAGCTTATTTTTCGTTTCAAGTTTGCATTGTTACTCTTGCAGAAGATCAAAAACTGGTTTTTTTTTTTTTTTTGAATAGCCTGCAGTTCATATGTTTAAATTTATTTGCAGGGCATCTGCTATTTATGTTGGCATATATGAGCCTATAAAGCAGAAATTGTTAAGGGCAATACCCGAAAACCTTAGTGCCTTTGCCCATCTGGTAAGGTTCTACAATTGAATGATTAAAAATGCTGAATTAATAGATCTGGTTCTCTGATTTGATCGTTGTGCTTATCTTTAGTCCTGCTACCTCTCTTTAGCTTCCAGTTCCTGCTTAAGTGTGATTATTGTCTCATGGTTATGTCAACTTGGATGAACATCTGGCAATGCCCTAGAAAAGTCCCTTCAATATGTACAGCACTGTGTCATTTTTTATAGAGACAAATACTACATAAGTCATGTTTTGCTATCCACCTGTGCAGCATATTGGCACCCTCTTTCTTTCAAGTTGAGAGAGACTATTCATGTAACAAGTACTGGATACATAATTCTTATTTTAATAGGTTTCAGGGCTTCATTCAGACTGCAGGTGCAATTGGAGGTGCTGCTTCTTCTCTTGTTCGTGTTCCAACAGAGGTAATTTGCTACTTTTTATGTATCTTCTGCTGATTTAATTAAGGTGTTCCTTACTAGACATTCTTCAGGTTGTTAAGCAAAGGATGCAAACTGGACAGTTTCATTCAGCCTCTGATTCTGTCCGTCTTATTATTACTAAGGAGGGATTTGGAGGTCTCTATGCGGTAGGCAACACACTCCTTCAAAATACATATGCTGTGCCTCTCCTGGACAGAACGAAAATTTCTGATGTTGTCGACAGCTTCTTTTGCTTTCACCTTCCTGCATGAGTCTTGTCATTTTTACATGCTGATGTTGATTTGTCAATGTCATGAGTTCTATATGTTCATCCCTATTATGTTTTATTCGTTCACTTCATGAATTGCAGGGTTATGGATCATTCTTATTGCGAGATTTGCCATTTGATGCTGTCCAATTTTGTATCTATGAGCAGCTCTTAATGGGATATAAGCTAGCGGTAAACTAGCATATGTTATTTTTCATTGCTACCATTGACATATGCATTCCAGTATGGATATTTTACATGGATTTTGAGTTTGAGGGAGTAGCATAGTGGCTAGCATTCCCTGCCAAATACTAAAGGTCATGGGTTAGAGTCTTCGCCTGGGCAAGATGGGGTGTGGGAAAGAGTTTCTGACAGACCAAAAAATAAAAACAAAAGATATTTTCTACCTTCTGAATTAGAAAAACTGGTTTGAGAAAAGAAACTAACACAGAAACACAAAAAGCTTTTGCACAGTTCAAACCTAGTTGTCTAACAAGGATACAACTGGGAACAAATATTCAATTACTTCCTAGGGACACAGAATATTTATGCAAAGCTTTTAATGGCTGCGCTTCATTCTAGGATTATTTAGATAAATTAAAAGGCCACAGAGAACCCACCCGGCCCTGGAGTAGACTTTTCCTTCTATCCTTCTACCTATTCGACCGGACATATTATTTTAGAATCATTAGGAAAGAAACAAGTGAAAGTCACAGTATTTACTCCATGTCTTGGTTGGTTCAGTCATCTGTGCAAGTGATGACCCTTTTACAATATTCTGCAGGCAAGACGAGATCTGAAAGATCCAGAGATTGCTATACTCGGTGCATTTGCTGGTAATGCAATAATATTCATAGCTTTTCGATTCATTTTGCTGTTATCCTTGAAATTGCAAGTCTGATCTGGACTTTCGAGCTCAATAGTAATGCAGGATTGCCTTAATTATGAGCCAGCCAGAGGTTATGCTGTATGCATATTTCCTTTTTAACTGGGGAACTTTAGTCGAAGATCCCTTCTGACCTTTATCTATCTCTGTTTGATTCTTCATTTTTGTGATGGATTCAACCATTCTCCAAACTATAGATATCTGAGATTAGTGCACATCTCATCTGGGGTTTATTTAGCTTGCATAATGGTAAGGAGTAAATTAGTCACAAAATAAATATGATTGTTGAGGAAAAATATGTCACAAATAGTATCTACATACGAGGACACAAAATTTTTCAAGTGACACATGCGCATACTTTTTGGATTTTGAAATGCCATAGTAGGGAATATTATTGGTAAGCAAATTTCTAGGAACACTAAAAGGTTTAATTATTTAATTTCTTTTTTTTTTCTCTTTTGTAAACAGTTTCATGTTCATTAACATTAGCATTACATGGATTACAAACTGAAAACTTAGAAGGGGAATAATTGTCAATCTGTCTATTTTCTTGCAAGCTGAAAGGCAGCATACAAACAGACATCAGCATTATGCATATTGTTAATAGATATTAATCTCCTGAGCTGTGACACTAAATTGTATGAATAAAATGTTGCAACTACATAAAGTATCTACTGTAGTTGCAAAAGTTATGTGCTTTTGGAGTTCAAAAATAAATAAATCTTGCAATCTTCAACTGCTTAATCATGGAAATGACAAGTTGAAACTTGAGACACGTGTACATATATATCACGTGTTATGGGTCCATCTTCTACAATCCTGAAGAGACAGTTTCTTAATACCTAGGAAAGCACAAGTCTCAGCCCACAAAATTTAACTGCAGTTTATTGGGAGGTACTCTTACCTACTTGCCACCAGCATAATAGCGTAATGCCTAATCTCGAGAGTTCAAACTCAGAGCTCAACTTTGACAATATTGCACTTTGACCATACTGTACTATAAGTACTATACTTTGGGATGATAAGTGACTATTCTCAATGCTGAATGCATAGTCTGGAGAGATTTTCTGCCTGAGAGCAAGTTGATCATTTGGAAAATGGAGTACTTGGAGAAAGAAATTCCTGAAGTATTCTAGAGTCTGGATGCCTGTGCTGTGCTGGCACGAGTCCATAGACAGATTGATGACATGATTCTCTAATTCTTGCTTCAGTTCATTCTACTTTAATGAGCTAGAAGTCAAGTATTTTAATATGTTACTTTTGTTTTTTTTTAATACTCATGTATTACATAAATTTGAACTTGACTAAAGTATGAGAACCATTGCGACATATGTGATTCAGGTGCAATAGCTGGAGCTTTAACTAATCCTCTAGATGTGGTGAAAACTAGATTAATGGTTCAGGTATAGATAACATTTTCTACTTGCCTTTTTGTTTTCTTTTCAATCATTTGTAGAAATGATTCTGTTCTCTTTTTGTGTTGGCAATATCTGTATCTCTGTTTTTTCACTTCATTTCATTTCTCTCTCAATTCGCAGGGATCAACAAACCACTACAAAAGCACTTTTGATTGTGTTAGGACTATAATAAAAGATGAAGGAAGTCATGCTCTTCTAAAGGTGTACTTCTAAGCAGTAGTTAAGCTAATCAAAGCGTAACTACTGTTACTCCTATTTGGTTGTGAATGAGTTGCAAGAATATGTTTGCTTTTACCTCATGGAATTATTTGGCTACAGGCTCGAACTTGGGCATTTGGCTGTGGCCAAGAGAAAAGGATGTTGCATGGGCATAAGTCACTTTAAATTTAGTTTTCCCCCTGATCTGCGTATGCTATGCTTTCCTTATATTTGTGAAGATTCTAGTATGCACCAAGTCAGCCCTTTACTATTATTATCCAACCGGATCCCAGTTTGCACCTTGTTCACATATGTGTCTTGACACTGTTCCTGAGCTGTCTTTGGTTGTTGCTGTCCATGATTACTATCAGTTCTTTTGCTGTTAATCTCCAAGTTTATTAAACTTCTCCTGGCAATTGTTAAATGATAGGTAATAAACACACATCCTGCAAGAAATGATAGATTATAGAATGCAAGAAGATGGCACAAATTTTGTTTCAAGTTCGAACTTCTGGTCTTGTATAAATGGGTATCATGGAAGCCATGTAGATCAGTGCTTGGATGAGAGTACTATGGTGTCCTTCTCTAAAATAGTTAGATGAAGTTGTCTCCTCTAATTTGCTGCAGGGAATTGGGCCAAGAGTAATATGGCTTGGAATTGGAGGTTCAATCTTCTTTGGGGTCCTTGAAAAGACAAAACAGGTACTTTATCAACAGCGCAGAGAGGCGGAGAGGCGGAGAGGTCACACTCTTTCAAGCAAAGTTAACTGAGGAATTGTGTTTCATTTGCAATCTGACAGTTGATATACATTCTTGAAAATTATAAAAGATGTAGCAACGAGATTGAAAGCATTTTAGTTTCTTTGGTTTCTGATTTTCTGCACTGATTATTTTTGGTTTCAACCACACCCTATGTAGTGAGACAGCCATGGTGGTTTACTGTTTTAGGTAGGAATTTGTCATTTTGGAAATCAGGTCTGGATGGTTCTAGTTGTTGTATACACCATTAGTAGTGGAAATGTTACTTTAAGACCTCTGGTAATGAGGCCTTATCTTAGCCCACATGGACGGTTCCCAAGTTCCTTTTAGAGTGAGCTCCGGAGTTGCTATCTTTAAACAAGGCAAACAGATTATCATGTGTTTTTTTTGGCTTTTATCTTAAAAAGTTATTGATGTATTTGATAAATGTTTTATTGGTTAGTTTATTTAACCCCAATAATTTGATTTCTAAAAATTTCATAGAAGAGTTTTTGAAGTTAGTTGTTTGTCTAATAACAGTATTATCCTCCACTTTATTCTCTATTTTTGCTGCGTGTTTTCAAAGTTGCCTTTTTTAATCGTACAATTATGTCGTGAAGTTTAGAAGAATATAATAAAGGAGTTAATTAAATTTTTTAATTTTTATTTAATTTTATAATATTAGTTTATATTTAAAGATACCATAATATTAAGTTTTTTTAATATAAAGAGTCACATCAAATTAATATTTTTAGTATATAACTACTATATATTGTATCTGTGTCATACTATAATTATAGATATGTTTAAGTTATCAAATAATAAAATTTATACATATTATATGAAAATACTAATATGATGTAGCTCTTTTCATCATTCATATTATTAGAAAATTTAATATTGAATTATTATTATTATTATTATTTTGTTTTTTAAGTTATAAACTTAATTTTGTAAAATTAAATATTTAAATTTAATTTTTTATAAAAATATTCAAC
>JANITW010000003.1:44092656-44111388 GCA_027564335.1 Erythroxylum williamsii
TTTTAATTAAAATTAAATTCTAATTCTCATTAATTTAATTTTAATAAAATCAAATATCTCATATTTGATCCTAAAGTTTCTCAAACTTTATAATTAAGTCTAACTTAATTGAATTGATTTTTCTTTCACAAATTACTCTTTGATGTGTGACCCATTAGGCTTCTAATAAATTGGCAATGATTATAAATTATAAATCTAATTCATAATTAGAATTAGATAAATTAAAACTCCTTTTAATTTATCTTTAATTCTCCAGTTAAATAATTTATAATCATAAATCATGATTGACGTCTAGCAACATGTCATGATTACTTAAATATCAGAAATGCAAAAGTGATTAACTTAACATGCCCGTACATAACTATAATGTATAATTTAACGCTTTCGTCATTCAATATTCTAATTAAAGAGAGTATGGATACAATGTTTACTCTTATCATCTAATCATGTTCGTTCTTGCTAATTAATAATTTGATTTATAATTGAAATTTGAAAACTCCTTTTATAACACATACATAATTGATCCAATTGTCGAAGCATATAGAATACAATTCATTTTATCTTTCTTCTTTTGTATCTGTGAACACATGCTCTGTGAGAGAGAAATCTCATGCGATATAGGTAAGAAACCCCCCAATGTACAAAGCTTCTTGTTAGAAGAGAGACATAAATTGTACTCAACTTTTTTTTTGCATTTTATAAAGAGTCTGGTGTACACATTTTTTATAAAAGGGTCCTGTAAATTTATTTTTTGAACTTGGATCTTGATTACTTATAAATTACTCATGCTCAATCCATCCTATAAGAACTTGTCCAGTAAAATATGTATTTTAAAAAATTTAGAATTTAATATAGTCTCATAAATAATATTAAAAATTAAATTAAATCATTTATAGAATATTAAAGCATCAATCTCCCCTTTAACTAAAGTCTTTCAATTCACACATATCTCATATTATTCGTATTTTAAAGTAAATGTAGATACATGCTATAGCTACGGGAATTGTAAAGAGGGCGTGAATGTAATACTTTTCTAAACTGGATGGAATATTTTCTCCGTTAAAAGTCAATATTTTCTAGACCTGTTGTTATTCCAAATGATATTGCCTTCCTCTTTTGAAAAAAACATGTTGCAAAGGCAATTTTGTTAGCCACAACAAAGCTCCGTTCCGTTCAAAGACTAAATATCAAAGTTAGGCTTCGTTGAAAGCTCGGATTACCTCGTTACGTTTCCTACTTTAAGTTTGAATTCTTACTCTCACTTTTCAAAGAGGTTGTGGAGTAATTTACAAAGAAAAAAGAAATTAATTGAATAATTTATTAATTCAAGAAAAGTAGAACAAAATTTTATTTTTAATTTTTATTAAATTAAATGTCCTGATTGAAAAATGTATAAAGATGTTATGTAGATTTTGGTAATAACAACAACAAATTCAAACTAAGCAATATTAAAGTTTTTGTATATAATTCAATTTTATTTTATTAAATTTCTCATATTTAAAAAACAATATTCATCCCAAGGTAGTAATTACTTAAGTCTCGACTAATTTTCACATGGTTTGATTGATGTATGCCCATAATGTAATGTAGTCCATCAGCACATGGTTTTGGGGCACGAGACTTTACACATTTTAGTGTTTGGTTTATCTAAACACGACTTTGATTAGTTTAACTAAAGACAGGCCGTTCAATGCATCAGCCGAATCTGGAACCTATTTTGAATCCACTTGATGTTACTTGTCTTGGTTCATTCAGAATCTCTTGTTGGTGCTATAACCGTATTAAGCGCTGGCCAAAGCTCATTAGCATATGTCATCCTGACAATGTTTTAAAGGTTGACACGTTTACCATTACCATGTTTTAGAAAATTGATCACTGACTGGTCCTGGTCAAAGTTCCAGCTTGTGACTCGTGTAACTCGTAAGGGAATCTTAATCTGCCTCCACAAGCATTCTTTCTGTCCCCGTATGATAATATATATGACCCTTTTTCCTTTCTAGTTGGAGGAACCGAGTTCAAGCAGAATATCTGTAATAATTATGAGTAAACTCCAAAGGTCCAATGAATATCACGTGTTTTTAGTCTTCTCTGTACTGCTCAACATCTTCTTCATTTGGAAATGGCATGCGGGTGGTGCTGAGTGGCTCAGCCTGAGTTGGAGCAAAACAGCAGCAGCAGAAGCAGAGGAAGTGGCAGCCATCCCTTGTTCAAGCCATGGAAGAGCATACTTGGATGGTTTGGTTGTTGATGAGCTCAGTAAACAACCAGTTTGTGAGTGCAACACTTGCTATGGAGGCCCTGACTGTTCTATCTTCTACCCTGATTGTTCTGCTGATGCTAATGGGTACAATTTTTTTTTCCTCGGTCTTGAACCAATTAATTGTCCTGACAAACTGTTTTGATGAATTATTCATGAAAAACAATTCAGAAACTTTGTTGAATATGTCAAGAAGAGGTTAAATTAAATATTCTTTTAACACAAAGTCAATAACAACTATCTCAAAGCAGCATAAATATCACCTGGTGTTTTTCTTTTCGTCAAAAATTGAAGATTGTTGGTTCTCTGATCTCTATTATTGAACTACAAACTCCATGACGATACTATCATCTTTGGCGCAGCGGGGATCCATTGTTTTTGGAGCCCTTCTGGATGCAGAATGCAGCAACCAGTGCCGTTCTTGTGGCAGGGTGGCACAGGATGAGTTACTCATATAGTGATCAATCATCCATCTCCAAAGAGCTGGTTAATCATATCTGGAAGCTACATGCCAATGTAGGAAATGCAGTAACTGATGGAAAATATATCATTTTTGGTGATGGATCAACCCAACTTCTAAATGCAGCAGTTCGTTCCTTGTCCCCGGATAATGGCTCATCCCCTGCTCGGGTCGTAGCTTCAATCCCATTTTATCCGGTTAGTACCTAAGTTTTTGTTTTTAGCATATCAACAACGGTAAATGCTTCATCAGGATTTGAATAATGATAAGAGGAATAGGTTTATGGTACTCAAGTTCCGATTGATTGATTGCTTAGTAGAAAACTGCAAATTTTCAGATGCAATGTTTAAGGCAGTTAATTCAGTTGGTGCACCGAATCATTGCAGGCGTATCAAAGACAAGCAGACTTTTTCCAGTCAGTTGATTACAAGTTTGAAGGGGATGCATCACTATGGAAGAACAACTCGGATACTAGTAGAAACGTGATTGAGTTTGTAACTTCACCAAATAATCCTGATGGACAGCTCAAAGAGGCAGTTCTTCATGGAGCAAATGCCAAAGCAATTCATGATCGTGCATATTACTGGCCACATTTTACGGCCATTCCATCTCCCGCCGATGGAGATGTCGTGATATTCTCACTTTCTAAACTCACCGGTCATGCCGGGTCGAGATTTGGGTAACTGCAGAATTAAGCATTCTACTATCGGCATTATTGCTTCCAGTTACCTAGATATTGTTTGGCTTTTCTGGCAACTAGCCAATGGTTGAAGCAAAATTTGCAGGGGATTGTAAGACAAGAGCTACTCTAATGATATGACATGATCTTTTGTACAGTTGGGCGCTGATAAAGGACAAGAAGATTTATGAAAGGATGGGCACGTATTTGACCTTGAATACCATGGGAGTTTCAAGGGAGAGCCAGCTAAGAGCTTTAAAGCTCCTGAAAGTGGTTCTTCAAGGGGAAGGGAGACAAATATTTGAGTTTGGACATGATACTATGAGGACTCGATGGGAAAGATTTAGGAAGATCATCTCAAGATCTAGTCGTTTCTCCATCCAGAAAATTACATCTCAGTACTGCAGTTTTTTCAATGAAGTCAGGGCAGCTTCTCCAGGTAACTATTCTGAAGCACTATTTCATTCACACGACTTCCATATATGAGAAGGATACCAGGATGAAGTTGACATTTGATAACCATCTTGATCCTGCATCAACCATTTAATTCTGCTTCTTTCCTTTTTTTTTTCTTTCTGCTATTGAGCTTCCAATTGCCTTCCACCAAAACCACTTGATTCTCCTAATTTTATCCAAACAATTCTTAATCATGCTTCTTCACAGGATTTTCATCTCAAGTTTGTAAACAATGGCCTCACTGTGTCACTTGTTGATTAACGCTTCAATTGTCCTCTCATGAGGATCTTCAAAGCTACAGTGATTGAGATAATTGGTTATAACTTATAATCCTTCTTTCCGTCTTCATTCTTAGGAATATCAGTTCTCAGTGCCCACAATTTATATAATCATTAATAGTTTGACTAATGCTTTAACAACTAAACAACAAGTGTTTGATGAATTATAAACGCATGAAAAATCTGAAATTCAATGCAGCATATGCGTGGGTAAAGTGTGAGAGGGAGGAAGACAAAGATTGTTATAACGTGCTTCTGGCAGCCAACATCACTGGCCGTCAAGGTAGCATGTTTTTCGCTGGAGATCGGTACGTGCGCCTTAGTCTCATCAGGAACCAAGATGATTTTGATTTGTTGCTTCAGAAACTAGATATACTAGTTTCTGAGGAAGATGGTCCCAGAACAAGCTGAAGATGGTTTATGAAAGGTGATGTTTATTCACCTGCCAACACTTGTTCATATCTATCATTGCAAGTGGTCATGTCATATTGACCTGTTAACTAGTACATGTCTCTGTATTCATGCAAAGAAATGGTGGTGTTTTCTCTATAAATTTGTATTCTCGTAGCACATTCGAGCATTAGCAATGGTAAGCATAGTTTTCTTAATCACAGTTTGTAGTTTGTAGTTTGTAGTTTGTTTACCAAACTCTCAACATTGTCTGCTGCTAAATATCATCTTTGCTCTGCAATATGGCAATATAGAAGCATATAATATTTTTTGATATTGAAAGAAAATCTACAATGGTCATCTTAGGGCCTTAATAGGCATTGGAAGCTGTTAACTTCCGCTGCTTGAATGATCATACCTGAGTTGCGATCGCACATATACTATTCGTATGTTGTAACATCAGGATCAAGAATAAAACGTGCAGTCACAGCTGCTTCTTCTAAACAGGCAGAGTTGTCATAACTGCAAATACATGTATCACATAAGTTTCAAAATATGATTGAAGACGACCTGACCTGTCTTTAATATAAGCATGTACATTACATTTTTTTCCCAACTATTGTCAATTAATAGCCCTAATCGTTGAAGCCAAACTTAGTTATAGCCTTCCATTCTCACAAATCAGTCATAATTCTTGATAAAAAAATCAATTGAAAAGCAAACTTTCCACCATTAGATGTTTTCCCCTTTTTAACAGGTAAATACAAATATTAAATCACATTCTTCCAGTACATATGACGTTGCGCCATAACGGACCTGGAAAGAAGTTTTATAGTTTCATCTTAATTTCCTTCCATAGAAGAAGGGAGATCAAAAAGAAATGGAGGAGTAAAAGTTTGTCCCTTTCTCCACAAATTACTGCGTCTTCTATCTTTACAAATTTAGAGTAGGAACCGAATGCTGTTTCAGACCCATATTACCTTCATCCTAAAGAGAACCCAGTTTTAATTCTCGTCTCTCTACGTTTGAACGGAACTAATTTTCATTCCTGGAATCATGCCGAGTATATGGGCTCTCCAATCCAAGACTAAGCTAGTCCAAAGTTTGATTTGGTTCGGTACTGCAACATAAGTGTATGCTGATCACACAGACCGATTTGGAAGAGGAGATTCCAGCAGGATATCAGACCTTTAGGAGATGATCTTTTTACTAAATCAAGGTATTATCTCAGTAAATGACTATTTCACCAAGTTTAAAGTTATTTAGGATGAGTTAACTCAATTTCGAATATTGCAATTGTTATCTATCTTGTGAAACTATCCAGGTACAGAATGACCAAGTTATCAAGTTTTTACTGAGAATTTTTCAACCATTAAGTCCCAGATCTTATTGATATATTTGTTGCCCATAATAAGTAGGGTCTTACTTTCGGCTTTGCAATATGAGAGGCAAATGACCGATCCACCCAGTTCTATTAAGGTGCACTAATATGCTGTTTTTGCTACTCAGGATACTAATCCTCCAACTTCTCTTAAGACAAATGATTCTATGGTATTTGAAGCTCCAGAGAGTAAGAATTTTAAGAAACATGGTTTTAAACGTCCAATTTGTACTCACTGCAACTTACCCAGTCACACTATTGATAAGTGTTATAAGCTGCATGTTTATCCACATGGACATAAATCCAGGACTCATGGCAATCTTGTTTCTTCCGGTAATGCACTTGTAGTGGCTAGAAGTACTGGTAATACATGGACTTTTGCTGCTAAAGCTGTTAAGTCACAATAGTTATCTTCTAGTACGTCTCAAATTCGTTTAATGTTGTAATGATCGCAAGGCAAAGCAAGTTTAAATCACGAACTAAGTGCTACCCACCTGGAATAAAAGGCTATCAATTGTATAACTTGCATACACATCAAACCTTTTATTCTAGAGATTTAGTTTTCTACCAAACCATATTTCCTTTTCAGACCATCTCACCTGATACATCACATAACACACATATTCTAGTTTTGGATGCAGATTTAAACCCTCTTTATGATGAGTCCTATGATACCAAAAACACCATAACTCCTCCGTGTTAGATTATTTTATGTCCTATGTAATTAATCTTATTGAATCCTATAAAACGCACCTAAGATAATGGTTATTGGGTATTATCGACTGGGTCTCAAATAGGTCATAGACCCTTTTCCTCTCTCTTCTAATTCTAAAGGACATGTCCTTTGGTAATGGTATATAAGTTGCAAATAACTTATGAAATGAATGATTCTGAACCATTGAGGAAAACTCTAACGAAAGAAGACGAGAGGAAATAAAACGCATTTAAGCAAATCGACATCTCACAATAATCGATATGGAAACGGGTACGCAAAATAATTGTCGATCCTATAAATATTTTACACTCCACTCTAAGAGGAAACATATACGACCAACCAAACACAAGTTTCATATGCTTTACTTAGTCCCTCAATACCATTGTAGATCAAATAGAACACAGACATCTCTTTATTTGAAAGATTATAAATATTATAGATGAAGCACTTAGCAATCTCACTCATTCTCTACTGCACTGGTCAATTATCATAAACATTTATATCCCTTGTCTTAAGTTCTTTTCTATCAAAACATTTATATGAGGAAATATTGGCGCTTCTTTCGAATGAATGTAGGACACAGTGACTTTTCCTAAAGGGAAAGTTCCAATAGCATGTAGGGGTTATAGGAAATTAAACATAATGTTGATAAGAGCTTAGAGAGGCATAAGAAAAGACTTATAGCGAAAGGATACACCTAAGCATTTGGTGTCAACTATCTTAATAACTTTTCTCCAATTGTAAAACTCACATATGCGAGGATACTCCTATCAATTGCAGCTATTAACAGTTGGGAATTACAACATCTTGATTTATGTAATGCCTTCTGTAGGAAAAAGTGTGACTGTCTTGTGCTTTACCTCTGTTTATGTTACATATAAATAGGAGTACAATAGTATCTATACTAGGAAAGAATCATATACAAATCAAATCCTAATTATCTCCTAATTTTATTTACTTTGACTAAATCTCCCCTAATTTCTCTCTTAATATGTTAGGAACAATTTTCCTCCTAGTTAGCAGCCCCTTGATTCTACTTTTACTAATTTCTCCTTTTCAACACTCCCCTTCAAACTAGCTTATAAATGTCTTCTATATCTAGCTTCCTTATTAGAAGATCAAACTATATCTTTTGTAGTCCCCTAGTGAGTATATCAACTGTTTGTTCACTAATTGGTATATAAGGAACACAAATTAAGCCACTCTCAAGTTTTTTTTTTCATAAAATATATGTCCACTTTGATGTGCTTGGTTCTATCATGTTGAACTAGGTTGCATGCAATCAAAACGACAACCTTGTTTTTGTAATAGACTTTCATATGAAGTGACACAGGAATCTTCCGATCTTGTAGTAACCTTTTGATCCACATTCCTTCACAAATCCAATGTGTGAGAGACCTAAACTCAGCTTTAGCACTACTTCGAGATATTACATTCTATTTTTTACTCCACTAGGTGACAAGATATCCCCCAACAAAAGTACAATATCCTGATGTTGATTTTCTATACAAAAATGTTACCTGCCCAATCAGCATTTGTATAGATTTCAACCTGTATATTGTTACGTTTTTTAAACATCAAGCCTCTTCCAAGTGTCCCTTTTAGATGCCTTGGTATTTTGTAGGCAACTTTAAAGTGCTCTTGACCAAGTGAGTGCACAAACTGACTTATCATATTTACAGTAAAGGCTATGTCAGGCCGAGTGTGTGATAGATATATCAGTCTTCCCACCAGTTGTTGAAAATTTTCCCTATCAATCACTTCTTCATCCTTAGCGGAACTAAGTTTGAGGTTAGCCTTACTTGGAGTTTCTGCCATCTTACATCCCATTAGCCCGATTTCTCCAAGTAAATCAAGGATATACTTCTTCTGATTCATAATAATTCCTTCTTTTGATCTTGAAAATTTCATTCCAAGAAAATATTTCAATGCTCCCTAGTCCTAATTTCAAACTCCTATGCTAGCTTCCTTTTTATCATTGCAAGTTCTTCATAGTGATCTCCTCTTAAGATTACATCATCTATATTGCAATTTTTCTTATCTTAGAATGATTGTAAAATAAAGTGTCATATGCTTGAATTTGATGAAAGCCATAGATTTTCAATACCTTCCCAAACCTTCCGACCCATACCCGTAGAGATTGTTTCAGCTTATATAAAGCCTTCTTGAGTCTACAAACCCTATTTTGGCCAAAAATTTTGTCAAAACCTAGTAGTGGACACATAAACACTCCTTCCAAATCACCATTTAAAAAGGCATTTTTTACATCTAATTTACTTAAGATCCAGTTGAAGTTAACTGCAAGAAACACTAAAAGTTGAATAGAGTTACACATAAACACTCCTTCTTCCTAATCACCATTTAAAAAGGCATTCTTCACATCTAATTGATTTGAGGTCCAGTTGAAGTTAACTGTAAGAAATACTAAAACTTGAATAGAGTTACTTTTAGCTACTAGGGAAAAAAGTCTCTTGGTAATCAATACCATAGGTTGGAGCAAACCCCTTGGCAACAAGCCTCACTTTGTATCTTTTTACACTTCCATAAGCCTTGCATTCCACTAGAAACACCCATTTACAACCAACTATTCTTTGATATTCAATTTCAATTGCTCTTCGAGTAACTCTATAACTTCCCATGTCCATTTTTCACCAGAGCATGCATCTCCTCCATTACTGTTGATTTCTATTTTGGATTATCAAGTGCTTCCTGAATGTTTCTTAAAATAGACAGATTAGATTTTTTTTTAATGTAAATCCCTATGACTCTGAGATAGTTTATCATATAAGAGATATTTTGCAATAGGATGGCTAGTACGCGATCAGATACCTTTTCTAAGTGCTATAGAAATGTCAAGATCATAGCAACTATCAAGAACAAGAACAATATTGGATAGTAGAGAATTTAAAGTACCTTGTATGTCTATAGGCTCATCATTTAAGATGTCTAATTGATATTGTGTCTTGGGAACAGTAGGCTCTTTACCATTTTGATGATTCTTCCTCCTTGTGTAAACTCTAAACTCATACTCCTGTTCTTTAGGATCATCTAGTGATATTTCTCCTCCTCTCGAATGTTCAAAATTTTCTAGCTCTATAATATTAGGAACAACTAACTTTTGTACATTTTTAGGGGAGCCTATAGTTTTAGGCAAGGGAGTGGGATTAACTTCCCAAAACTTTTCTTCGCTTTGTTTGCCCCCTAAAGAAATTTTTTCTTAAAAAAAGGTTGATTGTTAAGGAAGGAGACATCTATAGTGACAAAAACTTTCTAGGTTCTTGGATTAAAACATTTATACCCTTGTTTGTTTAGGATATAGCCTATAAAGACACATTTTTCTTCCCTGGGATCTAGTTTGGACTGCCCCCTAATAAATAAATAGACATAAGCAGTACACCAAAAAATTCTTAGCGGTAAATCGAAATAGATTTGAGCTTCAGGAAAAAAGTTAAAACACTTAAAGGGTGTATTATAGTTAAGAACCTGAGTAGGCATCCTATTTATCAAATAGTACAATGTTAAAATAGCTTCCCCCAAAAAAAAGTTGGGAACATTTTTTGAAAACATAATGGCGTTTGTCACTTTTAGCAAATGTTTGTTTTTCCTTTCAATAATCTTGTTTTGTTGAAGAGTAACAAGTAGATTGATTTTGAATACCCTTTTTTCTTTGAAAAAAATCACCAAAAGTCTCATTAAAATATTCAATTCCATTATCAGTGTGGATAATGACAATTTTTATTGAAATTGGTTTTCAATCATTGAATAAAATTTTTAAAATAAGGTTGCAACTTCAAAATTTTCACTTATCAGGTAAGTCCAACATAGACAAGTATGAATCATCAATAAATGTCACAAACTATTTTCTTCCTAAAATCGTGTTGATTTGTGAAGGACCCCAAATATCACTATAGATAAGATAAAATGGTTTTGAAGGTTTATAAGGTTGTGAGGGATGAAAAGACTTATGAATTTTTGACAAAATGCGACTTTCATAATGAAATGTTGAACAATTCAATTCTCAAAATAATATAGGAAAAAGTCTTTTCAAATACAAAATACTAGGATGTCCTAACATATAGTACGAAAGCATAATTTGATCCTTGATAGCGAGAGAATTAATATTACTTAAGCCCTGAGATTTTTTACCTTTGGATTCATCATCAAAATAGTAGAGACCATCTATCATCCTAACACTACCAATCATCCTCCCCAAACTCTAGTCCTAAACACACAATGAGAGTCAAACAACATAACCTAACAGTTAGAATCTTTAGACAATTTACTAATAGATAGGAGATTACAAGTATGTTTAGGTACATGGAGAATAAATTTAAGGGATAAGGTTACCAAACCTTTATTGGCAATAGGAGAATATGACACCCATCTACTATACGAACTTTTTCATAACCAGAGCAACTGTTATAAGTATGAAACAAATTTAAAATCCTTATCATATAATTAGAGGCTCCTAAATCAATGGTCCAAGGAGCATAAAAAGAACAACATACTAGGACATTAGCATTACTACCTGAATGTGCCAAAGAAGCATTACATGTACCCAACAATCCAGAATTAGATTTCAGCAGCTTTAAGGTGCGATCTACTTGCTCTTTGTTGAAAGAGGTAGTCTCAGCTTCATAAGCAGAGGCTAGCCGATCTTTGCTCTAATTTTTCCCTTTCCAATTTGTTGGTTTTCCATGCAACTTTCAA
Organism: Erythroxylum williamsii; assembly: GCA_027564335.1. Taxonomy (NCBI): domain Eukaryota; kingdom Viridiplantae; phylum Streptophyta; class Magnoliopsida; order Malpighiales; family Erythroxylaceae; genus Erythroxylum; species Erythroxylum williamsii. The sequence continues at coordinate 44,103,983 of JANITW010000003.1, forward strand.
CAAGTTTCACATGTATGCTTTGGCTTATTGCAATATTCACACCAAACATAGGTTTTTGCTCCAATTTCTCCTAGACCATTCAACTAGCACAAGCCTCTGCAGCAAGGGAAAAACTCTCCACTATTCTATCAAGTTTTTTCTTCCCTAACATAATAAGCCTGTAAGTTTCTTCCCTCTGGACTTCATAAACACTTGTCCAATAGAGGGAAGGGGTTGTCTACCAATAATTCTACCTCAAACTTCACATTAAATTTAAGATTTAGTCCAATAAGAAATTTAAATATATGATTATCCTATACCTTTTTCTTATTTCCATTCATAATCATCACTAAATAAGTCTAAATCCTGCCACAAATGTTTCAAAGTATTAAAGTATTTGGTAACACTTTTCCTCACTTTGGTAGATTTCTCCAAGTGTCAATGTCAACTCAAACACTCGAGATTGATTACCCAAGTCTTAATACATGAGATTGATGTTGTCTCATAGCTCCTTAACAATGTGGTAACACATATAATTGGAGTTGATTTCCTCCTCCATCGAATTTACCAACTAAGTCTTTACCATGAAATTTTTAGCGTCCCAAATGGGGTAACCTAAATCTTCAATTTTAGGTTCCTTCTTTTCTCCTAGCAAGTAGCCATTTTTCACTTTCCCTCATATATACATCCGCAATAATTGAGACCAAGGTAGAAAATTCTCTTCATTCAGTCGTATAGTTGTAATCTGGACAGAAGGAGAATCTAGAGTAGGTATATGAGAGTATTGTTTTTTTTAATGGGGCTGTGAATTTCAGAAGATCTTGGTTGATTGGTAGGGATTGTGATGGATTTTGATACATAATCAAACATGATTATGGACAATTAGGGTTGACAGATGACTAGGGTTTTAATTTCTGGTAGGGACATGTGACGACTAGGGTTTAATTTTTGTCTAAAGCTCTGATATCAAGTAGGAAAAAGTGTGACTGCAGTGTATTTTATCTTTGAAATAGGAGTATAATAGTATCTATACTAGGAAAGAATCCTATACAAATCAAATCCTAATAATTTCCTAATTTATTTACTTTGACTAAATCTCCCCTAATTTCTCTCCTAGTATGTTAATAACAGATTTTCTCCTAATTAGCAGCCCTTTGATTCTGCTGCCACTGATTTCTCCTTCTCAACACCTTCTTATAAGGTGACCTTCATAAAGAAATATACATGGAGTTTAAGGTATTTGGTTCCTAATTCATCTTCATTGATCAAATGTCGTTTCAAAAAATCTATCTTACAATTTAAGGTCGATTATACACTTTCTACCTTTGTAGAAGATAACACGTTTAGTGCATTATTAGTGTATATTGATGATATAATACTTGTTGGATATAACTGAAATTATTTTACAAACATCAAGATCTTGCAAGAACACTTAAGATTAATGATTTAGGAAAATTAAAGTATTTTTTGAGTCTCAAAGTAGCTCAATCCAGATCTAGGATCCATCTTTGTCAATGCAATTACACCATTAAACTACTTGAGGAGACAAGTTCACAAATTGCAGGCCAATACAAATATCAATGTCTTATAACCAAAGGCTTTAGAATGATGATGGGAGCTGGCATTACTCTTTATCAAAGACTAATTGGAGGCCTATTATGTCTTGCCAACAGAAGGGTTGATATTAGCCACATCATGCATCAATCAATCCAGTTCTTGTCCAATCTGTCTAAGAAAAATATAAGGATGACAAGTTAGGTTTTGAGATCTCTCAAAATGCATCCAGGCCTTTTTTTTTTCTTTTCTTTTAACTCTAAACTTAGACTTAAAGCTTATTATAATAAACTTTGGACATCAAAAGATCTATAACGAGTTTTTATGTCTTTTTGGGCAATTATCTTATTACCAAGAAATCCAAAAAACAACAAATTATGTCTCATTCAATATTTGAAGCATAATATTGGGAATTAGCCTCAATAGCTTATAAGATTCAATGGCTCAAATTTCACTTGGGTGATTTTTGGTTACCACATCCTTACCCAACCTCCCTTTATTATGAAAATAAATCAACGCTTAACATTGTTGATAACCATATCTATCATAAGTGAATGAAGCATATAGAACTTGATTACCATTTAGTTTGGGATAAGATACAGATAGGTTTAGTCAAGGCTTTTAATTTTCCTGCCATACATCAAACAGTCGATGTCTTCATAAAATTATTATTTCCACCCTTATTTCATTAAAAAACTTCCAAGCTTGGACTATCAACTTATATGGGATTATTAAAGAAGGGAGATCAAATAAAAATGAAGTTAATAGTACAAAGGCTTCCTTTGGCATGTCGGGACATAATGATGATTTGTTTACTAGTACACCTTATCTTATGGGTTTATAGAATATTGTTTTTAGTTTTTTATGCCAACTGTCCATCATGAATTTTTTTATGTTAATTTATTCCAAGTGTCACATTCAAATAAGGTTATTAAGGAGAGAAAATAAAGCGCTTCTGTAATTTGTATATATATAATTAAGAGCATACAATAAAAGTTTGTCCCTTTCCCATTATAAAAATTGTTAGGTCTTCTACCTTCACAAATTTCTTCACTTTTAAGTAATGGGATATAAAATAATAATAACATAACATAGTTTCCAACTGTTAATAGTTTCACCTTAAATATTGGTGAGACAAAATGGGAAGATTATAGAGATGCCCTTTTTCTATTGTGAATGTACTCTAATTACTACTAGTGGAAGTTCTATAAATGAACATCATCCTGTAAGTGGGCTTTTCCTTTGTCAAGGTTAATATTTCTTATTATGTATGAAGCATTCCAAAAAAATCTCCCTCTACAAGTTGATAAACATCTTTTTCATCAACTTTTAACAATTTTAGAGCGATAGAACACCTATGTATGAATCTCCATTTGATATCTATGTTCAAAATTTTAAATTCCTTTTAGATAATTATTAATTATGATTTTAAAAAAATTAAGGGTAAGAAAATTAAACTTGAAATGTATTAGAGATAATAAACCCAATAATGAATTTGATTAAATGGACAAAAGTCTAGTGAGAAAAATAGCTCCCTATTAGTATGGAGCGGTTATTTATTAGGTTTGTGATGGGGAGGCCTAATTAGATTAGTATAAATAGCTACCAAGGTCTCTAAATATCTGCTTAAGTAAGTTCATAAATATGTTATTTCTCTGACCTATTGAAAGGTCCATAAAATAAGAAAGGTAGAAAAATGCATTAATGGAATAAAAATATACAACTTTCATTAAAGTTGATTGAGAATTGCATCAACCTATTCATCCATCGAGGAGTTTGTTCAACTTGTCCAACAGTTTGTTCAAGTTGATCAACAGTTTGTTCACTAGCAAATGGGTAGTAAAATAGGTAATTTCTACATTATCTCCATTTATACAGGTTTATAGTTGATCATGGGTCAATCATTAAGAGTTTCATTATTTCTAACTCATGATAGCAGAGTAGTTCAACGATTATATGAATTTGAATGGATATTTTTAAATTTCTACATAAGAAAATTGGAGAAATTAATTTGATTTTTTTGTATAAACTACATATAGTTTTGTGTAGGTATTATAGGGAAAAAGGGTTTTTAATTTTTTTGGTGATTTTCCAGTAAAAGGTTATAAGAATCCAGTAAGAATCACTATAATCAATCACTAAAAATCACTTGTTATTATATTTGGGATTAAGAAGATGTTCTCGTGTAGGAGTTGGGTGTTCGGACACACTAATATTTGACATGGGCATAACAAGCGCTCTTAATAGCTTGCATATACAACTCACCAGCATAGGACATTTTTTTAGTTGTGGGTATGGGCATATTGTTGTGCGTTTAATGTATAAGTTATATGCACTATAAGGAAATGGGCTCATCAATACATGTGCCATAAATGTTTTTGCGTATTTGTATGTGTGAAGAACATACGCCACGAAGGAAGATGTGCATCTATGCACATGCCTCACACATCTAGTAACACGTGAAGCTTGGAGTGTGCGCATACTAATGACGGTGATGTCAACATACTAAAGGATAAAAAATCTCAAATTTTACAAATTTTACAAAATGATTTATCAAGTTATTTATAGTCAATTTTTAGGTCCTATAAATTCATAAAGTGAGTTTTCTTTTTGTTTTGATTTATCACATTTCTAATAAATAAATATTTTAAGTCTATAAAAATTTAAATAAAGTTAATAGATCCATAATTAAGTTAGTTTTCATACAATTGACTTGAAATATGAGAGATACATATTCGTATATTATCTCATGTGGTTGATTAATTATTATGGACTTCATGTTTATCACCTTATAGAGATTTTTGTGTTGCATTCTTCAATAAGGATCATAGTAAATATTTTACAACACATATGTGATAATGAGAATGTGCATAAGGATTTTTCATTGAATAGTGGTATGTTATCATATGTTTATACCTATGCAGGTAAATTGTGAGGATAAAATACATATTTATACCTAGTGTTTTTAGAAGAAAAAAAAGGTATTAATGAGAATATAGTCAATATAATGGCCTTTCTTACATCTTAGGATATGTCTCTGGTTTCATATTTGGTTATTATGCCCATAGGTGGTGACCTAATAAGAAACTTTAAAATGTGCATGAAGGAATTTGGTAGGAGATAGTCATTAATTGAGTGTTTTATATACCTATAAGTGGTAGAATCACAAGATATGATGGTGTATACTTTGATTACTTTCATACGGAGGTCTAGTTCATGTATATTATGCACTTATCTTTTAGGTGTTTCCTGATAAATGTGATAAAATGCCATTATAGATACTATTTGTAGCTTTAAAAGTTGTTGTTATCCTACCTTTGTACTGAAAAGTATAAGCTTTTTTTTCTATAAAAAGAAGGGGAATAAAAAGAAAATGTTTTTAGTTTCAATTTTAGATAAATAAGGCTATTGTTTTGTAATTGAATTTTTTTGTTGTACATGTATCTTTCAATGCAAAACATATGGGGAAAATTTTTTTCTTATTATATTGCTTATATGGAATGATTCTAACTCCTAATGAGATATATGATTCTTATATATTGCTGACCCTAATAAAGGATAAATTATTCAAGTTATGGGCATGAGAGATTGGGCCAAAATTTTAAAGACAGAGTTGAAATATTGATAAAAGATAACATTCTTCTTGCTTTGGATATCAACAATCTAGAAACACGTGTTGATTATTATTGAGAAAAGTTCACCAAAAAAAACAAATTTTCAGCTTTTGCTTCTGGCCTTTTAGAAATAATACATACTAACATGCATGGCCTACATCTAATATATACAGTTTAAGATATTTTTTGACATCATCAGTGATTATTCCTATCATGTTTATGTATTCTTACTTAAAGAAAAGTAAAAGGTTCTTAGTAAATTTAAGATCTTTAAGATTGAGGATAAGAACAAATTGGGAAATTGATTATGATTTTCATATCATATTGTAAAGGAAAGTATTATGGTAAACATAGGGATTTTAAACAAGAAAATGGTACATTTTCCAAATACTTATAATCATATAAAATAGTAGCTTAATTCACTATGCTAGGTTTTTTAAAGCAAAATGGTGTGGCTGAAAGATGGAATCGCATCCTAAAGAATATGATAAGATCAATACAGAGCAAGACTAACATATCTAATTATCTTTTGGAAGAAGCCATAAATATTACTTTATATATACTTAACAGAGTCCTAAGCCTTTAATACCAAAAATTCTTTTCTAACTCCACCTTTCTCACTCATCTACATTTATGGGGATACCTTATTGAGGTGCATTTATATAAACCTCATAAGGATAAATTAGATTCATATTCTGTTCATTGTTATTCTTTAAGATGTCCTAACTAATCTAAGGGATACATGTTTTATTATTAAGAAGGAGGATCTAGAATGGTGGAAAAAAACTAAGTTTATAGAATACATTGTTTATGATAAGGGTGCCCCCTATCATCTTTTAGATGATAGAAGATGGGATATGATTGTCATATCTTAACCAACACTTGTTTGAATGGGACTAGCGAATCCAGGTCTTAGTATTATCACAGTATAAGAATAGAAACCTATATAAGTATAGATTAGGTTTCTTGAAGTATACGAATAGAAACCCATATAAGTATATATTAAGTTTCCTGAAGTACATTATTTTATTGAAACAATTCATTTAAGGAGATCTACCCAAGTGAGGAGATTTGCAAGATTATCTTATTACAAAGTCTATTTTGGTGAACAAGACTCCAGTATTGGACATATAGTACATCTAGCACTTATAGAAAAGTTGTTTATAGACCTTATGTAGATTTGTAGTAGGATGTTATAAAGGAAGAAATGAAATGCATAGAGCATAATTATGTTTCAAAGCTAGTAAATTTGCTTAGAATTATAAACCTATTAGTTGTAAATTGGTTTACAAAACTAAGAAGGACTCCCAAGGTAAGGTTGATATGTTTAAAGCCCGACTGGTTATTAGAGGATTGACTCAGAGAGAAGATATTGCCTTAAATGTTACATGTTCTATTATGTCCTCTAAAGATGAGTTTAGAGGGATCATGGCAATAATAGTTCATTTTGATATAGAGTTACATCAAATAGATATTTAAAAAAAAATTCGTAATGGAGATCTAATAAGAAGATCCATATAGAGTAGCATTAAGGGTTTTAAAATCATGATAACGTTCATATAGTTTGTAAATTGAGAAAATTTATATATGGTTTAAAATAGCCTTCTAGGAAATGGTACCTAAATTTTGATAAGATCATTACCTTGTTGTCTTTTTGAAAAATAACGTGGGAAGATGCTTGTATTATAAGGTAAGGGGGAAGAAAATTGTTTTTCTATTTTTATATACAGATGATATCATGTTTGCACCAAATTTCTTGACCATATTACATGAGGTTGAGCATCTTTTAACCAAGCATTTTAATATGAAGGACTTTAGTAAAGCATCTTTCATCTAGGTATATAGGTTTATGGGATATATCTTAAAACTTATTAGGTCTCTCAAAAAGCGCATACATTAAGTGTGTACTATAAAGGTTTAATATGACTAATTATAAAACTATTATAGTGTATATCTCTCATGATGAGAAGTTATCTTTGACACAGTGTCTAAAGAATAAGGTTGAAAGAGAGGTCATGAAAAATGTTCCTTATTCTAGTATAGTAGGAAGCCTAATATATGCTCAAGTGTGCACTATACTAGATATTGCATTTGTTGTTAGATTGTAGTGTAGGTATTTGTCTAACCTAGGTATAGAATAACAAAATGTAGTTAAATGGGTTTTAAGATACCTTACAGATGTTTTGATGAATGGAAATTAGAGATGTTTTGGAAGTGAAAGTAGGTTTAGAAAAGTGTAGGAAAAGGATGGATGATTGA
>JANITW010000003.1:44133126-44157263 GCA_027564335.1 Erythroxylum williamsii
TTTAAAGTTTGAAGGTTTAAGTTAAGTTTACAATTAGATAAATTAATAATTAAATAGTATATTTAAAAATTATCTTATATATATAATATATAAAATAAAAATTTATATATTTATTAGTCATCGAATTGATCACGGTTAAATTCTAATTGAACAGTTGACTCTTGAATAAGTTGCTTCTTCGATTTAATCTTAGATTTGATTTTTAAAATATTGGTTTAAACTACTCTTAACTTTTGCAAGCATCAAGCTAAATTACAGGTGATTCTTGATCTTTAAGAACTACTTTTCCTTTGGCAATGTTATTAAGGAAATTGAAATGGACATCGAGAACATTTTGACATGAGAAACCCAATCTTCCAAAAATTTTAATGATGTCGGAGGAGAACAACCGAAAACATGCGACTTTTAATGTCTTAGGCCTTACATGGCACAACCCCCCTAAATTAAGGCTTACAACAAGAACTCATAACGTAATCAAATCTCATTCTTATTGAATACACATTTTTCTAGGCGGTGTATTGTAGTAATAATGCAACTAATTTGACAGCTTTGGTAGTTTCCCCATGGTTTAACTTTAAATGGAGTACAAGTCAGAGATGAGGCACACGCGTGATGAGATCATAGGCGGAGGCTGTAATCATCTTCTGCCGCCCAGTTTCTTTTGATAGGCCCCAACAACAAACAACCATGGCCCATGGTCCCTCTCACTGGACCCACCACACTCTCTCCAGCCACCTGTACGCTTGCAGTAATCAACACGTAGTCACCCAGTCTTTGAAAACAAAAAAAGAGTGACGGTAGTTAACTTTCACTCTTCAATTATATTCTCTTTGATTGCGTCCGATATTTTCGGGTTATTTTAATGTTAGTGCCTAACCGGCATTCACTTCATATCTTGTCTTTTATGTCATTGCAGATAGCTCCAAATAATCTAATCCCAATGTCCGGATAATGAAGTCTTCTTCGAGAAGTTTTCGTTGCCATATTAATTAAAATATTATTGAGTTTTATTTGATGCCTTAGTTTCACTAAGTTCGAAGAACGAACGATGGGCATGAAGATGAATACTCATTGGATCGCGAATGTTATTGAAAGGGATTATCCGCAACCACATTAGGAACTTAAAGTCATTTATCACTATTAATAAAGATAGATATAAAAAAATATCTAATTGATTTTTTAATTTTTTGCTAAGAATACCAAAAGAGTGTTAATTTACATAGACTTTGATTTGATTACAGTTACTTTGTAAAGTTTTACCACAGTTATTTATAATTGTATCCATCAGTTATTAAATATAAAGTTTTACCACACCTAAGAGATTGACTCTTGCTATCAATTAATATAGTCAAGATACACACTGTCTTGAACCCCAGTACTACACACAAACTCCTCATTGCCTATTCGCAAAATCCAGCAGTAACCCTTGTCAATTACAAACATGATATTTCACATTTTGTCAGATAATAGAATTTAATTTTGTGTAGAATTTTTTCTCAACTATAAGGATAACAACTATATCTTTTTAAACTCAAGCCCAATTAATATTTTATATGTTTAATTAATAAATAAAATATTAAAATTAAATAAAAATATATATACTATATATCTTAACACAAACATATATTCTGAAATAGCAACACCTTTTCCTCTCAAATACGACCAATTTATGAACATGAAAACAACATATATTAAGTAAATAACTATCTTTTTCATTTAAACATCAAATCATAACTGGCGGACATACTAAGTATTATATTATATGTACCTTAACATACCATGCATACATACACATCCAATAGCAATAAATGATCCATAACTTTTTAATTGCCATTAAGTGCTTCTCTTCTCCACATGGGTGCAAGTGGCTGCGGAACCTACCCCGAGCCTGAGCTACGAAGCCTGGTGACATATTCCTACCACCTCACTGCGCCACGTGTGCGTTCGTCCAATATATCTAAACCTCTCTTGTCATTGGTCCAATCATTTTTAATTTCATAGTTTTCTTTTCTATTTTGGTAAAAACCCATAAATATCTTTGGACGAGGCACGCGAGCGAGACGCGTCTGCGACCAGATATTTTTTAGTTTTTCGCCGCCCGTATATTTCTCCACCGAAGTGTCTCACGCGTCGTTTTATAATGGGTCACTGCTTTCAGGGCGGTGCCTCAACCATGTTGCCCTTAGGTTCTTGATTTATTGTGAGACCCGACGGCTATTTTTAGACTAAACACTCTTGAGCTCGAGATCAGATTCAGGTATTCTGTATTTAGCCAGCATTAAAAAATTTGAGTCATTTATATTACTTTAATGAATGATTCAGATCTTTTGACACTAGCTAAATACAGAATACCTAAATCAGAAGATCTGAAGACTTTGTGTTCGAGGTTGTCAACTGCTACAAGCATCGGTCAAATCAACGAGGCAAGGCTCCAGACTTAGACCAACTCTTCCGAACTATAAACTATTTTCCACTTTATTTATTAAATCTTATCTATACTTATACATAAATATGTAATAATATAAAGATGGAAAACCTTAATTTCATGTGCCAGACCCAATCGTCCAAACTCCAAAGCTGAGATTTGTTGCAACGCTTCGGTTAAAAGTTTATGATTGTATAATGTAAACCATAATTGAAACACGGTACTATTTTTATAAATTAATTTGAATCACAACTTAATTGTAGTTAAATAATAATTATGGGTTACATTGCTATTTTTGCTTTCCTAATGCATGTCTGCTTCACCAGTGCGCATTCGCAGTTTCGCATGCCATTTTTATTAATAATGGATATTAAAAAAAAGTTGGAACTACCCAAGTATAACTTGAATTTCACTTTAAATTTATAATATAATTAACAATTAAAATATAATAAAGTATACATCTTAATTTGTATTTTATTATGAAACCTAATTATTTATTTGTCAGTCCGCTCAAACTATTTCCAAAACTAGTTATCTTAACTATCGTAACAACACAAACATCTAACCTTAAACATATTCACATATTCTACAACTGTTATACAGAGAATTAAATAAAAAGTGTTAGATCTCTTGAAACTTAAACTTATTTATAATAAGTTTAAAATATTTAAGAATTTAATTGAAATTAAATTTTAATTCAATTAAACTTTAATTAAAATTGAAATGAATTATAATTAAATATCAATTAAGCCCAAATAAAATTTAATATTTCACAATAATTTTTATTTATTAAATATCTCATATTTAATCATAAAATTTCTCAAACTTTAAATTCAAATCCAACTTGATTAAAAACAACTTTTCTCTCTTCAACTCATTCTTTGTTCTGTGGCCTATTAAGTGTTCAAATATATTGGCAATAGATATTTATAACCTTAAATCATATAATAGGATTATCTTTAATTATCTAATTATATAATTTATATCCATTAATTAAGATTAGCATTTACCAACGCATCATGACTATCTTAAATATCTAAAAATCTCAAAACGATTTTAATTAGCTTTTTCGTGCATAATTTTTTCGTATGATTTACTCTTTTCATCATAAAATTTTCCAATTAGACATAAACTATAGAAATAATGTCTACTTGATTTTAGTCTAATCATGTTAGTTCTCCACCATTAACTATTGATTCAATTGTGACATTTTAAAACTATTTTCAAAGTATTATTTTAACTTTTTCCATTGATTTTTCAAATCAATATTAATCAATAATGATTAGGGTGATTAATCTTATATTAATCACTCAACTATTTATATATAGTTCATTCTACATCTAATGATTATTGATTGCGTTAGCTTTGACTACAACAAGTTATCAGTAATATCAAAACATAACAATGTTTATATGAGATACTTTAATAATATCATGTCAAACGATATCTTATGCAAATGCAATCATCTTAATAAGAATTTCTATAGATATACAAGTAATGTTTCAAATAAAATTTTCATTTCAGGTCAATTCAATGAACTTATCCTTTAATAAGCACCCACATATTTGTTTATCTCTATACTTTAGTATATTAGATTCACTACTTCATAAGGAAGGCATATAATATATGTGCTATTCTTTTTACCCTTTTTTAATATCTAGTCTTAATAGAATAATTACTATGAATAATTTAAGGATAATAAATAAATACAATATGAATCTCATAATAATTTATCTTGTAATGTATATTTATCTTATAAATATGTATAAGATAAAATATGCATATAAATAATTATGTCATTAAACTATAACCAACTATAGATTATAAACTAACAATCTCCTACTTGCACTAAGCTAATCATTTAAATATCTTATACCATATTACCATATGACGATCATACTATTGTTGGGACAATAGTTTTGCGAGATAATTCTATAAGATTATCTACAGTAAACACTTACGTAAGTTTTAAAACTTTCATCTTTATTATCATCATAATTAGGAGAAACTATCTAAATGTATACTTGGATCTTTGATTAAAATCTTAACTTTGATTGCATGCCAAATGACTCTGATATTCTACATTACATTACTATTTGAACAATGCAATGACCTATATCAAGTTCATTAAAAAAACTTCTTGAACCAAATAATCATTTTTACTAAATAAAAATGTATTATAGCTTGATGTTATATTGTATCCTTTTCAATCTCAAAATAATATTATTCAAAGTAAAATATACCTTAATTATGATTTACTTCTAAAGTTAATATTTACATAAACTTGAAGTCAAATATCAACTAATACATAGAATGATGGATATCTTTAATACTTCACGTGCATTAGATGTCTCAAATACTAAACTCCTTTGGTACATTATCTGTATACTTGGACTATAATAGGTAAACAACCTTCATACATATCTATATAGATTTAATTTCCAAAACTAAGTTGTTATCTTTTCATATCCAATATAAATTGTTATTAGACAATTATATTTTCAACAGTTGAATATATGAATTATTATTCTCTATAAGCAATATCTCTTCACAAACTCGTACTGCAGATGACAAATATTCTCTCAACAACCTTCTTATAGGTATGATAAATTCAGAATCATCTTCAAAATAAACTCTTCGCATTTAACATGAAAGTGAATCTTTCAACATCACATAGCCTCTCAACTATACATCAATAAAGACACTAGTTCTAATTAGATGTATTTTTATGAGATTTGTACTTTTTAAAATTCATCTTACTCCCACCACAACTATTCTCTTATAAGTATACATTGAAATAAATATTTTGTTTGAGAATATATGTAAGATTATATCCAATCTTTTAAATATCTTATAAGCTTCTATTATATAATTTACTTCTAAACGCGTAAACTAAGCATTCCATAAAAAAATCTTTAACTTTGACTTTTTCAAAGTCTTACTATTTTATATTTAATATGAAATCTTATTAATTGAAACTTTTGAATTTAAGTTATAATAGTAGGCATAGTTATAAAAGAAATAAATATTGTATTATATAATATCTCATACTGCATAATTCTCTTTACACAAATTCATACTTTTACGGAATTTAGTTATGAAAGTGTTAAACAGAGAATCTCATTCTTTACGAATAACACAACAATTTAAAACTCCTCACGTCGATCTCGTCAAAAGAATTTTTTAATCTTTTTAATACTTATTTTTACTTAGAGTTAAATAATTTGAAAAACCTTTGAACGTTAAAAGTTCTCATTAAATCTTAACAAAACCTTTGAACTTTATAATTTATGATCATCTTCTAGTTTTCATATTTTCTTTGATTAAAAATTTTGAAGACAATATTATAATTTTTACCATGTTTGTAAACTTGGTTTAACACAAGTAAACAGAAAAATATAAGAATAAAGGTTCAGTCAAAGGATGACACGTAGGGCGGTTACATCAGAGATGCTCCACCAAAGTTGCTTAAAACAATTATTCGGTGATTTCCTTCATCACACGCTAATGGGTTAAAGCCAAGGAGACATTCTCCAATAAATTATATAGAAGCACAGGCCTATACCACTGTTAAAGTACCAAAATGCCCCTTCTTTCCCTGCTAAAAATATCTAGGAGCAATCACTTCCCTCTCACTTCACTAGAAGACAACTATTATTTTATTACCCAATCATCCACGTTCTTAGCCATCCGGCCGGGGTACTCCAGTAATTTGAGATCTTCCCACCCATCATTAAGTCTTGGTATGTTTAAATCCTGTCTCTGTTCACATACGTTGATGCATGTATGTAAGTAATCATCATGCATGTGTTGTTTTTCTACATGAACATGCATGCATGGTGCAACAAATAGACATGACGTGGGCCACTAAGGTGAGAGGAAAATATCATTGCCACGTCTGCTAAGCAATCTAAGAGGAGAGACCACAGAAAGATCTCTCTCTCCCAAAAACTTTCACCTCACGCACGGGACTTGCTAGCACTGGCTCTTGTGTTTTTGCAATTTCCTTGATAAGAAAATGAAATTTTAATATATTTTATTTTCTCATTTTTAGTCACACACACATTTACGAGGAGAACTGAAACTCTGATCAACAAATATCCAGCACAAATCGGCGAAACCAAACACAAGTTTCAGGTGAGGTCAGGTGGCCTCAAGTTCTCAGACCCAAAAAATCCAACAAATTTTTTTTTTTTGTCACGGTTTCTTTCTTAGATATTAGTTTCATCTCTTTGCTTACAGTTTCCGCGTATTTGATTTGTTATTCTTTTCTGGCTTCTTGGTTTTGAGCAATACCAGAAAATTTTCTGGGTTCGTTTGTTATTATTTTCATGGTTTCTGGTTGCTTTCTGCATGTTTTGTTTCTTGGTATGCCTTTGGAGTGTTCCTCCTTTTATCACCTTTCTTTTGGTCTCCCCGTAGCCTTTTTTTTTCTTTAATTTCTCCTGTAAGATTTCTAGATTTTAGGGTACAAATCTATCTCTCTCTCTTTTCTTTTTCCATTTTTAGGAAAGATCTCAACTTTTCTGCACAAATTCATCGTTTATTGTTCTATTTTTGTAGAGCAGCAGATTCCAGTGACAATTGGCTACCAGTCTAACTGAAGCTTTGAGACCGAGAAAGCCAGATAAGTTTCTTACTAAGAGGGGTGTGACTTGTGTTTTTTGCAATCTATAGCCTCGAAGTGAAGCTCAATTCTCTGTTTTCCATTGAGAATTCTAGGGGATTGTGGCGGTTAGCAGGGTGGAATGTTGAATTACGATATATTGATTCTTGATTGGTAGCTGTTGAAGGGGAAGGTTGTGGTTTCCCTTCTTATTTATCGCGTTTCTTCGCATATAACCATCTTAATGGCTAGTTCTTCTGAGAGGTGGATTGATCGTCTCCAATTCTCCTCATTGTTCTGGCCTCCCCCACACGATGCCCATCAAAGAAAGGTTTGTGAAATTTGTTCTTCTAATCAACATTTTCCTTTTGAAATTTCACGAATTCTTATGGTTGTTGTCTTTGTGCCAAACTGATATAATTTGGCTCTTAATTCCTTATCATACTTGAATTTGTATGTTCGTATTATAATCAATAAGCAGAAGTATCTCTATCTATGAGGTAACTTATAAGGTTCATGTCTCATAGCATACCTTTCGTGGCTTCGCTGAGAAGGATATGATCATATTGCCTGCTGGATTAACCCTGTTGTAATTGATAAACTGCATTTGGAAGGAACAATGATAATATGTTGTTTTCAAGCAAAATCTAGACCTGAGTGCCAAGTTGGTCTATGTTGATTCCTCTTCATGAATCTCTTGCTCTTGACATTGGGCACTATTTTTCTTTGACTCTGAGGACTTTTATATTTTTATTTTGACCTGGCTGAAGCTCATCGAGCCAGCTCTATGTTGACTAGCATTCTTTTGTTTCATACCCCGAATCACCCTTCAATTTGAAGTATTTGTTAACTGCTGTGGTTTTCCCGCGGAACTTTGCCCATTGAACTTCTACGATACTTTTAGGGGTTCATTTCAATAAGTCAGGCTATCCTGAATGGGAAGTTTAACTCTACATTAGAGTAAATGTAAAAATCTCTCCAATGAGAAATGAGTTATTTTAGATCTGTTAAGAAACGCATGGAACAAATGGTTTGACGTGTGCAATGTACTGGTTGTAGTGAGTTGTTTGTACCTCTCTATCTTTAACAGTAGGCATCGTATTATCTTAATTAGACAATATGCAATGTTACTGGTTTTCCCTTAAATTTCTGTCTCAGATATGATCCTTTGTTCTTGAATGATATGAGAAGTGATTTCTGGGATGAGGGGATTACTCTCCTGATAATTGTAATCAATATATTGATTTTTATAAAAATGGTTCACATATAAGTTTCGAGGTGAAAAATGAACATGCAACTTGTTTGGGCTTTGTGTAGGAACATAAACATGAAGTGATTGGAATGCTAAACAATTAATCAGGCTAAAGGTTATTTGCATCTTTCATGTCGTAAGCTGATTTTATGGTTATTCATAGCGTTTGTACCACTTAGATACACTAGAACTGGAAGTGAGCTTTTGCACTTTATATGTTACTTTTAAGTTTGACTCTTTGGTTATCATATTGATCATTTGTAATGTTTCCACTGAAAGTCAACTCTGTGCTTCTGAATTTTGATGCATGCTCTTGCTTATGTTTTCCAAAATGGACAGGCACAAATTACTGCCTATGTTGAGTATTTTGGGCAATTTACATCAGAACAATTCCCTGACGATATTGCAGAGGTAAGCTCTGTTTTTCAATCATAATATTTTGCAGTTTTAACAACTTAAAAAAATAATCTTCTGAAAATTTTAATTATATTTTATCATACATTGTTTACAACATGCATATTGACATGATTATTGTTTTGACAGCTGATTCGTAACCGTTACCCATCACAAGAGAAGCTTCTCTTTGATGATGTTTTGGGTAATTATTTCCAGAGAATGGATAGCCTTTTAGATTATCTTGACTACAATTGTAGATGAATAACCAGTTTACATGTGTTGGCAACTTACAGCTACTTTTGTCCTTCATCATCCGGAGCATGGGCACGCTGTTGTTCTTCCAATTATTTCATGTATCATAGATGGTACACTGGTTTATGACAAGAGCAATCCTCCATTTGCTTCTTTCATATCCTTAGTTTGCCCAGATAGTGAGGTATGCTAATTATCAAAGCCCTCACACTCTGTTTCTCATTCTTCCTTATTTCATGAACTGCATTTCTTGGTGAGTTATATTTTCTATTTCATTTCTTATTTATTATTTTGTTTTAGTCTTTTTGATAAGGTTGTGCTATTGCTTTGTCTTTCAAAAAGAAACATGACATTGACGGAATTTGTTTGTGCTATGCAGAATGAATATTCTGAGCAATGGGCTCTGGCATGTGGAGAGATTTTGCGAATTTTAACTCATTATAATCGCCCAATATACAAGATGGAACAACAGAATGGTGAAATGGAGAGAAGAAGTAGTAGCAGCCAAGCTACCAGTAGTGGATCAATTGATGCAGGATCCAGACAAATACCACTGGTACAACAGGAGAGAAAACCATCGAGGCCTTTGTCTCCCTGGATTACTGACATATTGCTTGCTGCACCTCTAGGTATTAGAAGTGACTACTTCCGTTGGTAAGTATATTGTTTTTTCTGAATATTTGTTCACGTTGTGACTACAAGTATTGATCATTGGGAGCATTTTAGTCATGCATTTGTGGTGAGATGAGTGGTTCTTATTTTATTGTAAGAAAATGATGAACCTAACTAGCTGATTATCTTGGAAACTTTAGAAAATTCTATTTTCTTAAATCTGTAACATTTAATCAAATGATGTGTCAGATTCATAGACCAAGTATCTTGATTGAATAATATCCTTATAGAGTAGAAATTTTAGGTAAGTAATTTTCTGTCCGGTACCTAGTCAGACATATCTTACATTGTTGAAGTGACAATCTTGTTGCTTCATTATGATTGAATCCTGTAAAGCAAATAACACATGTGAGGTAAATATATATTATGATAGTAAATAGCTATCAATAACTGGACCTCGGGCCCCCAGAGTAACAAGTAATGAGGAGCTAGTTTTCTCACTAATACCAAACTACAGATTGGACAAATACCTGAAGAATTAAACAAATATGTTATATGTCAAGTAAATCTGTGCTACAGTAGTCGACAGTCTGTAAGCCATTGCTGGCTATAGGAATAAACCGACCTACTGTTTGTTGAGCCACACAATACTGGTGCTATATCATTATCAATTTCTAAAAGGTGGCACAACCAGAGGATTTATTTTCACCATAAGGAAATAATGTAGACAAAACGAAAAATCATCATTAAGCTAATGAAATAATGAAATTTGACCTGCTAGGTTTTGATAAAACAATATGCTATCTATTTCGTGGACCTCATTCAATAGGTTAAATTTTGGTTTGAATGATGTCGTGACATGATATAAGATCCCCCTTTAATGGTGGATCTCTGATTTGCTGTGATTTCTTCAAATTTCGTAGGAGGGAGTATGTTATAATATTATATGTTCCATTCCTAAACCTCAACTGCGAGTGTAATCTTTTGGGTTGAATGGTTTGGTGATATGATTTTTATAGTTAATCCAAGTATGTTATCTTGGAAAAGCTTCATGCTATAATGATCTTGCATAGACTTAAGCAAATATTTATTATAAGTAAGCCTTAATAGTAATTTGTATACACTGCCAGACCCCATTGTTTCAAGTCACATGGATTTAGTGATCTTAAAATGAGAGTTTGGAGTAGCGAATGGGATAATTTGGTTACAAATCATAGCAGTTGAGTGTGTAGGCTTTATGATTCTCAGTAAAGATGCTTTAGATTGATGTATCTTTTCTGTGGGTAAGGTCGGATAGGGGATCTTTTAATCTACTTTGTGTAGAGTGGGATTGGGAGGTTATAGAAGGTTATATGTAGCAGATTTTGAATTTCACATTGTCCTGTGTATGCCCCCATGGAGCAATATGAGATTTTTTTTAAAATCAATGGACACAGAAATATGATACTTATTCTCTAATTCCTGATAGGCATAAGTTGTCTGATTCTAGCAGTGTTGAATTGAATTATGCTGTCATCTATCCAACATAATTACTTAAACGACAGCTTCATAAGTCATCTTTTGTTTCCTCTTCAAATTCCAGCAGTGGTTGTCAATATAGTTAGCTGGATGTTGTTTTGTACGATGTATATCAAACAAAGATGTCATCAATTACATTCTGTGCCAGCAGCATGAGTATTGTTTTCCTTTTTTCCTTTCATGTTAAATATTGGTCCACATATAGTATGCTATATTCAATGTGCTTTACTGGCAACTCTTTAAGCTTTGTTAGATTGATTGTTTAAAATCTCAGTTTTTAGAGTAGACTTTGCTGGTAGATATATATTCTCTCATTTGTTTTAGGAAACCTGATTCTGGACATGAAATCCCTAATTTTTTCATCATTTATTTCAGGTGTAG
This sequence comes from Erythroxylum williamsii, assembly GCA_027564335.1. Lineage (NCBI taxonomy): Eukaryota > Viridiplantae > Streptophyta > Magnoliopsida > Malpighiales > Erythroxylaceae > Erythroxylum > Erythroxylum williamsii. Next base: position 44,144,569 of record JANITW010000003.1, read on the forward strand.
TGGCGTCATGGGTAAATATGCTGCTGGAGAGCTCAAGCCACCAACAAGTGGTTAGTTTTTCTAGAAATAATTGATTTCTCTCGTTCTAGATAATCTAGGCTAATTTTAAAATAAAAATGTACAATAGGCACTGTGAACTTACCTTAAAAATGGGTGTCTCATGTAAAAGTAGGAAGTCCAATTTAAAACTATTTGTGTAAATGAATTATCAGAATTTATCTTGTTTATTATCACCTTTTCTTAACAGTGGCCCAACGCTATCTGCACTCTGAAATTCAATTAATCTGTTTGTTATTTAATGATATCTTTATTTATAGCATAGCAAGTCGCTAATTAAAAAAAGTTCTAAAAAAAAGAAATGAACCTAAAATTTTATATGCATTCATGTATTGAGAATACGGATGAGTTTTATATAAATTATTGAGGGGTTAAATTGATTTTTGATAAAACATGTGGAAGAGTTTATTTTTTATGTTTATGGAGTTGGGTATCTCTCTCACCCTCTTTAATGCATTTGTATGCATGTACTACGTATATACTTAGGGTTCATGTCATTATTTACATGTAATTAAATTCATGATTTGATATCAATGATCTTGGCAATAAAGTGCTCGCTTGAAGTATCAAATATACTCAAGATGATTAGTGTTGACAAAACCTCAAGGTTGCTCCATGAAAGCTGTCTCCTTAAGATAACTATGCAAAAAAGCATCGGTTCTTAGAGCATATAATTTTATCCTAATCAACGATAAAAATGCTTATAATTTGTGGTCCTTTATGCTTCATTTATCGAGGTTGGAACTACATCTCCCCATAAGTTTCAGCTATATTCTTCCACTATTGGATTGTCTAGAATCAGTTTGTCTATGATTTCAGGTGGTTAAATTTACGATGAAAAACAAAAATGAGATTATATCTCATCTTATATGCACTATTGATATAATTACAAGTGTATAGTTTAATAGGCTATACACAGAAAAACATCAGTGTCAACTAATAAGATTTGTTTTATTTAATTTAGGCTCTTCTCGTGGATCTGGAAAGCATCCTCAGCTTATGCCATCAACGCCAAGGTGGGCTGTGGCAAATGGAGCTGGGGTTATATTAAGTGTTTGCGATGATGAAGTTGCTCGGTATGAGACGGCCACGTTAACTGCAGTTGCTGTTCCTGCACTTTTACTCCCTCCTCCAACAACGGCTTTGGATGAACACCTAGTTGCGGGGCTACCAGCTCTTGAGCCATATGCACGTTTGTTTCATAGGTAGAATTCGAAATATTTGCCCCTGTAAATTGCTATTAATCTTACAGTTTAGGGAGGTGCATATTATCTTTTAGAAACAATCTCATAAATTCTAACTGATTAAACAGAAACCTTTCCAATTATTCTTCTTAGCATGTAAAAGAAATCTAGAAATGTTGGTGTAAAATTGTTCATGTGAAGAAAGAGGTGTGAATGCTGTTAGAAATTATTTATCCACAATTCTTAGGCTGCAATTCAGACTGGATAAAGGCTTCATGGTTTCTAGGGAAAATTTTTGCACTTTGCAGGTATTATGCCATTGCAACACCAAGTGCTACTCAACGGCTTCTTCTTGGACTTCTGGAAGCGCCGCCATCATGGGCCCCAGATGCACTTGATGCTGCTGTGCAGCTGGTGGAACTCCTTCGAGCTGCTGAGGATTATGCCTCTGGTATTAGGGTAAGCTGGCTGTTTTTGATTGCTAAGAACGTGTATTTTACATATTTTATCATGTTCCATATTTTTATTTCTGACGTAGTTCCCAGGTTGTGTGGCGTTCACTATGGTAAATAGCTTTAGTTTGTTTTTTATTACCTAAATTTGGTCATTTACTTGTAGCCATTAAGAGAATAGGAAAGGACAAAAGAATGTTGACAGCAGAATTTAAGTGTTTACTTTTAGTAATAGTCCAACTGTACTATTATGATGCTGGACTGGAAGTGTTTTTACTATAATTTTGACAGTTATTTACTAAGGCAATAATATGTTGCAATTAATGGAGTATTGAAAATTTTCTATACCTTGATGGGGTCCAATTGAAACCACATGGTTTTCAGTTTTGAAAATACTCAAATCTCATGGTTCGTCATGTATTTAACCATAACTTTTGATTGTTTCAAAACTTTCCCTCACTATTTAAGTTCACATTTGATATGATGAACCTTGAATTTGTTGGTTAGATTTCTAGTTCTAAAATTTGCAACTGAACTATGTTGATAGAGCTTTATCTTCTTTGATTTTGTTCATCAACAAATCCTACGTGTTTCCATTTACCACCGTTCAAATAAATATTTTGAACAATTCTTGAGCTTCACCCATGAACTTATTCTTTTGAGTTGAATGAATTTCTTGACATGGTTTTCGAGTTTTTATGATTGGCACGTCTTGAGTTCAAGCTAGGCTTCTCTCGTTTATAGTAAATTTATGATTTGTCTGCATTTCATGTAGTGGGGCTTGTTAGAATACTGTTTGCATCAGTTCTTAAGCCTCAACAAAGGCTTGAGCTTTTGTGCTCAAGTGGTTTCTTTATTTCTTCCTTTGATGTAGTGCTGATTCCTAATTCTTGCTTATTACTATGCTTGGTGGTAAACTTAAATATGGAGATACTGCTGAATTCTTCTGTTGCCAATATCAATTTATGAAGCCTGTGGCAATGACTTGAAAGTGAACGTCAGGATCCGTTATGTGAAGTGTTTGATTGGAAGCTATAATCCGAAAAAATATTGTTTGCTCAAGCTACCATATCTAACATGCCTGTGTTAATCTGTAAATTTATTCATTAGCTAAGCTTCTTCAATATCGTTTTTCCTTAATTCCTTTGTCTTTTATGGTATAGCTACCTAGGAACTGGATGCACTTGCATTTTTTATGTGCAATAGGGACTGCGATGTCTATGAGAGCAGGTATAGCTGCTGATGCAGCTGCAGCTCTACTGTTTCGCGTACTATCTCAGCCTGCATTGCTCTTTCCTCCACTCAGGCAAGTTGAGGGAGTTGAAGTTCAACATGAACCCTTCAATGGCTATATTTCAAGTTACAAGGAGCAGGTACCGTTAATGTTATTGATCAGTAAACCAATCTGACTTAGTTTACCTTTCAAGTGATGGCTTCTTCATACTATATTTATAGTCTCATTCACATGTTCAAGAAGTACATTCGAAAAAGTCTTTCTGAACCTAATTAAAACTGAAATCGTCATCTCACAGCAATCATGATGGGGAATGTGGACACAATTCTTTTGTTTTTTTTGTTTTTGTTTTTGGTCTTCTTTTTCATATTTCTGTAAACTGGCTACTCTGAGGACTGCAGACCTGCAGCCTCATTGGTATAAACACCATTGAACTATGTTCAAGACTGACTGCAAGGTGGAAATTTTGTTATGATCAGATTGAAGTGCCTGCAGCTGAAGCAACTATTGAAGCAACAGCCCAGGGGATTGCATCTATGCTTCATGCTCATGGTCCAGAGGTTGAATGGAGAATTTGTACCATATGGGAAGCTGCCTATGGCCTTATTCCTGTAGGTTCATCAGCAGTTGATCTTCCAGAAATAATTGTTTCAACTCCATTGCAGCCCCCAGTTTTATCGTGGAACTTGTTCATACCTCTCCTGAAGGTCTTGGAATATCTTCCTCGTGGAAGTCCATCGGAAGCATGCCTCATGAAAATATTTGTTGCCACTGTGGAGGCAATTCTCCAGAGAACATTTCCACCTGAATCTTCTAGAGAACAAGCCAGTAGAACGAGATACCTCTCTGGATTAGGGTCTTTCTCCAAAAATCTTGCTGTGGCAGAGCTTCGAACAATGGTCCATTCTCTCTTTTTGGAGTCATGTGCCTCTGCGGAGCTTGCTTCGCGCCTCCTTTTTGTTGTCTTAACTGTGTGCGTTAGTCATGAAGCTCAGTGTAATGGGAACAAGAGACCAAGGGGTGAGGAACCACCTGATGATAATACTGAAGATTCACCTCTAATGTCCGAAATTCAAAGTCATATGAGATCCAGAAAATTTAGAAAACAAGGCCCAGTTGCAGCATTTGATTCTTTTGTGCTGGCGGCAGTATGTGCCCTTGCTTGTGAGCTCCAGTTGTTTCCTTTTGTTTCAAGGGGGAGCAATCATTTAAGTTCTAAGGGTGGAAAAACTCTAGCCAAGCCTGCAAAAGTAAATGGATCTACAAGTGATTTTCAAACTAGTATTGATTCTGCAATTCATCACACACATAGAATATTAGCTATTTTGGAGGCACTTTTTTCTCTCAAACCATCTTCCATTGGTACCTCTTGGAGTTATAGTTCAAATGAGATAGTAGCTGCAGCGATGGTAGCAGCTCATGTTTCTGAGCTATTTAGGAGGTCAAAGGCTTGTATGCATGCTCTCTCTGTTCTGATGCGCTGCAAGTGGGATAATGAAATTTATAGTAGAGCATCCTCACTATATAACCTCATAGATATCCACAGTAAAACTGTTGCATCCATAGTTAACAAGGCTGAGCCATTAGAAGCTCATTTGCATGCACCAGCTTGGAAGGACTCTTTTGTGGCATTAAATGGTAAAAGCCAAACTAAAAGCATGAGCATTGGCTGTTTTAATTCTGACCATTCATCTACGCTGCAGTGTAAAGAATCACCTAGTTCAGAAAATAAGCGCAAATATGAGAGAGCAGCACATTCAGATGAACACAAAGGCAGCATCTTCGGCAAAGGGATTGCAGGTTTCCCTTTAGATGCTTCAGATTTGGCCAATTTCTTAACTATGGATAGGCACATTGGCTTTAATTGCAATGCGCAAGTTCTTTTGAGATCAGTGCTTGCTGAGAAACAAGAGTTGTGTTTCTCTGTTGTTTCACTGCTATGGCACAAGCTGATTGCAGCACCTGAAATTCAACCTAGTGCTGAAAGCACTTCTGCTCAACAAGGATGGCAACAGGTAAGCACCATCACATGCATATGATATGTTCTTTATTCATATTTTTTTATTCTAAGAACTACAAGTGTGATTCTTCTTGTAATTTCTGTATTATTGTTAGAACGGTTTTGATCCATTATTGAGTTTAATCCACCAGCTTAAATTTTTGGATTAAATAATTTATTGATATGGTTTTAGTGCCAACAAAACCTTAAAAGAAAAATGACTAGAAAATGAAAGAAGAGGAAGTGTTGTGAGGTGTTAATAATTTCATGTAAATGCTGTTGACGCCACTATTTACTAGTGGTACTATTCACAAAATAGTGGCACTATAAAGTGTGCTACTATAAAGTTGTGGCACTATAAACTGTGCTACCATAGTGTTCACAATTTTTTCCTCCCGAATGACTTGTTTTATTTTCTCATAAAGACCTTTATTTTTTTAATTTTTGAAGATTTGATCCTATTTTATATTGAAGGTTTTGTTTCAGAGCCTCGTTTAATATCTTCATTTTAGGCTGATGGAGTGATCACGTTGACTTAGAGATTCAGTTTAATGTAGATGTTGTAGAACTTAACAATGGAGAGATGATGTTGACTTACTGATTCAGAAACTTGTTGAGAATCTTTGGGCCCGCAGTTTCACATTTAATTTAATGCATTAAAGTTAACAAGAGAATCCTCTCAAGTAAACTTTGAGTTGCAGTTCATCAACACTATTAATATCCATTTTGACCATATGTTGCCCTGTTTTCTTTGAGTTTTCCTGGTACACTTAAATAGTATTGGCAAATTTCTACTTTATTCAAATGCTAGGAGTTTATTAATATTTTACAGAAAGTATCTTTTAACAGTTTCTGAAACAACTTTCAAGATTACTGATAATCTTATAAGCCCCTTCATTTAGAAGTTTGTGGAGTTGAAACTGTGGAGAAAGCTTAGGCCACCACAGGTTGTGTTGGAACTGAATTTTCATTATACCAACAGACAAGCTTGGCATTGTTTGCACCCAATAACTACTGGTAAAATAGGCTTTGGTACTATGTCAAGGAACTATTTAACTAAAAAGATTAAGCTGTTAGGTAATACTTAGAAGTAGATCATACACTAAGCCTAATACATTGACTATATGTGACAAATTAGTTAACAATACTTGTTTATTGGGAAAAGTGATGTCAGAGCAATACATTTTATTACTGAAATTAATAAACTATTCTGTTATATTTTATATTTCAAAGCTCTTTTCGATGAAAGTATCCTTATCATCGTATCGGTTTGTGACTAGGTTGTGGACGCACTGTGCAATGTTGTTTCAGCATCACCAACCAAAGCATCTACAGCTGTTGTTCTTCAGGTCCAAATTGTTCGACTAGGCATGATTTACATTGTTCATTTCCTATTTCTTCAGCCAACTTTGATAATTCAATTTTTTCCATTGGCAACCAAACATCTGAAAAATTGGGAAATTAAGAAAAATATATGGAATAAAATGATTTAGGATAACTTTAGAGTGATTTATTGCCCAACTTTGGGTGTTCCGCTTCAAAGTTTTAAAGTTTGTAGTATTCTTTTTTTCACTCTATTCTTTAAATTGTTGGTCAGTTTTTGTCTGTAATTTACTTTCTTCATATGTTGGTCTCTTTATTGACCTTGAGTACTTAGTCAGGCGGAAAGAGAATTGCAACCTTGGATTTCCAAAGATGATGATCAAGGTCAGAAGATGTGGATAGTCAACCAGCGCATTGTCAAACTAATTGTCGAGCTAATGAGAAATCATGACACTCCTGAATCATTAGTAATTTTGGCAAGTGCATCAGATTTACTTTTACGAGCCACAGATGGGATGCTTGTTGATGGTGAAGCTTGCACTTTACCACAGTTGGAGGTAACTTAAGGAAAATAAACTTTTTATCGTTTATTGGGAAATGATGACTAGAAACTGCAGTGTTCTCTTTGGTCTTTTCTGACCCTACTTTTTGAATGCCAGGACTTTGATATGACCACCTATATATCCTAATAGCAACTGAATATCCCTATAGATTGGCTGAAATCTTAAGAACACTGACAATCAAGTATGTGTAGTATCAATTGACTATTGTGTTTTGTTACTGAGTTATCAGCTACTGGAAGCTACGGCAAGGGCAGTTCAACCAGTGCTGGGGTGGGGAGAATCTGGATTTGCTGTTGCCGATGGCCTTTCAAACTTGTTGAAGGTAAGCATTCATCGCTTGTGCTACCATTTCATTTAGATATGTACCTTGGAAACATGCAAAATGCTCATGGTCACTTGGAATCGTGTATGTGCCATGTCGACATTAGAAACAAAACGTTCATAGTTAGTGACTTGGATTTTGTCCTAATTCTTGCAGTGCCGCCTACCTGCTACTATCCAATGTCTTTGTCATCCAAGTGCACACGTTCGTGCTCTAAGTACATCAGTTCTTCGTGGCATTTTGCATACTGGTTCTGTTACACCTACTCCAAAACAAGCAGACATAAATGGCGTCACTTTTGGTCCCTCTTATCAGCATTTACACGTAGATGTCATTGACTGGAGAGCTGATATAGAGCAGTGCCTAAATTGGGAAGCTCATAGTCGACTTGCAAGAGAAATGCCAATTCAATTTCTTGACATAGCTGCCAAGGAATTAGGATGTACAATATCCATTTGACATGAAGACTAGCTTTTGTCAACTGTCTAATGTGTATCTGTTACCTTTTGTTTCAAAATAGACATCATGATTTGGATTAAACAACTATGGGCTGCACTTACTTTGGTCTTCTAGCTCCAAAGCCTGAAAGATTACTTTTAGCGTGAATAGTGAGTGAGGAGGGCATGATATTTTAATGTTTTTGGGAAAAATATTATCCAACTCAATCTACATTTGTGTTGCATGTTTCCAGGCTTTGGTTTAACTTTGATGTACTTTTGATTTCTACGTGCCTTAAAACAAGAGTTTATTCTTTTATTTCTATGCTTTCGGTTTGTTACTCCATAATATCATTTTCATTTCACATTGTTTTAACAAAGTTGTGGGCTGCATTGTGTTCCAAACAAAGTATTCAACTTACTATATATCCATATTTTTTTCTAGCAAGGTCAATTTTGTGCTGTTCGCATCCATTGAATTCAGTGAGTTGTTCTTTGAGTAGGAAGGACAGTGTTGCTAAACCGAGTCCTCATTAGAGGATTGGATGGTTGACTTACTAATGTCCAATCTCCTACCTTAGAGTTTTTCCAAGCATGTACACTCGATCACTTCTATATCTATAGTATAGGTTGTAGATTATTAAGTGTTCGATCTTATAGAAATTACTAGTATTATTCCTTTTCTTATTATCTAACCAATTAGTCATGGTAATGGTGATTCATCAAAATCAAAATTAAAACAAATCAAGATAATTGACCATCTAGAACAAATATTAGATCAAGAACCATTTGGAAGAAAAAACACGGTACCTGAATAGTGAATCCTCATAGACCTCTAATGCAAATAAGATTTCGTACATCAATTTAATTTAGAATCTATTAGACCATAAAAATTCCTTAATTGTGTTAATGTCTTTCTCAATATTATTAACAACTAATCCTAGATTAATTAATCAAAATCACTTTCCAATTAAAACCCTTAAAATTGCATTTATTGATTTATAAATTCCTTTATTGGTTTTGACCCTAGTCTAAAAAATTTATGTCAACCTATTTTAAAGATTGCTTGCATCCTTTTTTCAATTAGGCTAGATCAATTCATACAAACTTTAAATCAAACATGGACCAATATACCAATGTAAATTAATTCAAAAACAATAAAGAACACAAAATTTAATCTCAGTAACATTGAACAATAAATTAAATAAATATGAAATCACTATAAAACCAACCTGGGGTTTATCATATCTAAGTTCTATAAAGATTTCGTTACTAATCATGGAAGACATAACATCAAAATTAAAAAAGAAAAAGAAAACTAAAAGAAACATGATGAAATTCTTTTTAATTTTTACGAAATTCATTTTAGATCGATGTAAATCCACTCTAAATATGTCTCCTTGCTTGTTTTTCGTTTTCTCTATTGTTTTATGCATCCTAAACTTCTCTCTTCTCTACCCCTTCATTTTTGCCTTTTATAATTTGAAAATCAAGTTTTTAGGTAGAACATGGGCAAATAAATTGTAGAGTACTAGTTCGTGTACTCAAAATAAACATGAAATCCCATCCAGAGCAAACACATTTATAAACATGACCTAAAATGTGAATCCAATATCATCAGTATACAACACGAGCATGTACCTCTTGAATATGTGCGTGTACCATATGAAATTCATTAATATGCCTCAAAATCTTCAAACATGACCAAATAAGATGAAATTTAAAAAAATATAGTTCTTGGTCTCCAACTTCATAACGTGGTCAAAACAATTCTAAGTTGCTCCAAACTTGTTTGAATTCGTCCCTTTTGCTCCAAACAAGTGAGTTACAACATGAAAATAAAATCAATGAAATAAATACTATAAATAATAAAAAAATGCAAATAAATAAGCAAAATGCACTAAATATAAACCTTAAAGTATAAATGCTTAAGCTCTTACCAGACTTTCCCACACTTAGGCATTTGCTTTTCCTTAAATAAATAATAATTTATTTTTTTAAACCTTTCTAAATATCCACCTGGTCATTCTCAACCATCTACCTATATTTCGAATTGCAATGCCTTAAGAATCAAACCAGAGTATGATCAGAATCAAACACTCACATAATAAACTCCCATAAGCAAACACCATAAATGATATCTTGATAATCTTTATAAAATCAAGTGAAATAGGATTCAACACCCTTAAACAAAAGATTCACTTAATTAACTCAAAGTGTCTAGGATGAAAGTTACTAGAACTCTCAAATCAATGCATTGAAGGAATCTTAACCATACACATGCTAATAAGTTATATCTCCGTTACTATAAAATAAATTATAGGCAAAAATCAAAAGGTCTTTAAATCAAGGTGAGGTAAAAAGGTATGGGTAAATTTTAGGTTAATAAAAATGAAGGAATTTTCATAAATAAGACCACGCAAAAATTCCTAAATAGCATAAACAACACCATATAAAAATTCGTAAATAGCGTAAGTAACTTCTCCCTCTCCTTTTCATAATTATAATAATTCAAATGCAAATATATTTTTATTTTTATTTTTCTTCTTTTTAATGAATTGAACTCATTTAAAAATATTTCTGAATTAATTACTTATGATCTTACCAGGAGAATACAAAAAAATTGATAATTAACGAATGAGAAGATATAGTCTTTAATACTTAAGCTTGCATCTTTCCTCATTGTTGATATTTCTTCATCTAATCATATTCTTATGCAATCAAGTAAATACAATCCTTTAGGGTGAAAAAGTCAGGCTAACAAAAAAAATAGTTTATCAGCTTATAATGAGGTTAAAAGAATTCAAAGGAAAGGCTAAGGCTTAAATTTGGTTATACCTAAGGGATAAAAATAAGGTAAGGTAAAATCAAAGATAAGTCTCAAACAAAAACTTAATTTAGGCACCTTTTTATTTTTATGCCTTTAGTATAAACACTTGGTCTCAATCTGCATAATAAAGGCTAGTTCTAAAATCATCTAACCATGCATGATAAACACATAATAAAGAAAAAAATTTCTCATAGGCTCAAAAGCTATTTTAGTCCAAATCAATGATTCACAACCGCTTAATATGTTTCAAGATAAGAATTGACAGTTTTGAAATTTCCACTAAGAAGATTCAGCAAAAAAGAACTAAAATATGCTTGGTATACAATCAATTTCAAAGTAAAATCACAATAGCCCTTCCTCACATTTAAAGATGTACACCATGAAAATTTATCCCCACTCATACAACATATCTAAATATGCTAATAACATATAACAAATACATGATTCAACCAAAAAAATTATCTAAAATTAGTTCAATAGTCCCTAAAACATGATTTCAAAATATAAAATATCTTTAATTAGTGAAAAATGATTGAGAAAATGAGTAAATCATAAGAACTCACCTTAATCAGTTGAGACTTCAAGGAAGATGGGGTTTAGGTGGATGAGATTACTACAAAAACTAAGGGATTAGGTTACCTAAACGAGAGATAAATAAAGGAGGATGAGAAAATGTACGTGCTATTAACTGTCAGGGTGATTTTAAAGAAATTTGATGCAACATGGGCTTAAATATAGGTGAGTCTTTGTCTTTATTGCCTAATTTAGGTTTAATTTTAAAAAAAACACGAGTGTGTAGAGTTAAATATAGGTGTATAGGGCTGAACATGTTATGACAAGTTGAACAAAGCTACATCATAGGCATGTTGTAGATTGTGTTCTTAACCAAAACTAAATGGGTAAATACAAGAGCATGTTAGGAATTTAAAGTAACGATGTTAATACTAAAATCTTAAGAAATTAGAAAAGGAAGAAACATAGGTGTATTTTTGCCTATGTATACTATTAAAATGCTAAAAAAACTACACAATTGTTGATACTAGCACGTAACTTTCTGTAACTTTAAAAATAAAAAAATAAAAAGTTAGTAAGTTAACATAGTTTGCTCCTTAGATACTTTCGAATTCTCATAAGAAATTATTCACTATTCTTTTAACGCATTCACTTGGAGTTTCCTTTTCTCTCCTGCAAGATTAAGATTAAAGTTGATAAGCTTGATTTGATTTATCATTTTTTTCTCTAGTGATGTTATAAATTCAAATCGGTGGCATAACATTAAAATTTCAGCTTGCTCTCTATTTTCAAAGCTATAGCTTCATATTGGTGCTACAACACCAAAGATAAAAGTTGCACAACACTTACACCCATTTTTCGAATTTTCTTCCATAGCATTTTGAACTTCATTCCTGCACAAAGACAACATAATTAGGCTAAAGGAATGCAAAATAAAAGTAGTTTCAAGCTTAAAATTGAGGTTAAAACAAAGCATTTTATGCAAATATCAATTATATCTTGCCAGTGCATCCGAGGAGATGAGAAGTTACAGATCTTATGTATTTTTCCCATATTTATAAGGAGAAGCTATATTGAAAAAATCTCAAAGTTATCGTTTGCATAAAATGCAACAATTTGGCAAGTTTTGAATGGCCTTAAGCCTTCCTTCGTGCTTAGCCTAACCTTTTATAACAAACCATATGATTAAAGAGATTTTTGGACTTGCGCACATTTATATGCCAGTTCACTTTTGGAGCTTGGTTTCTTAAAAGTTACTTACATAGACCATTTGTGAAAATTCTTAAGACTCCATTATATTAAGTCCTAAATTAGAGATAAGATTGAAGTTAGGAGGTAAAGCCTGAGTGTATACCTCTCTAGTTGATTAAGAAAGTTTTGGTTGATACCGAAGACTTCTTTCGTTGAGCCAATAGTACAATGGACTTCTTGAAAAAAATTGAGCTCATTAATCCTGCTTAGAGGACTAATATTGCTCTAATTTATTATGCCAAAATCATGTACAAGAGCCATTACCAAACATATGCTTCAACCAAAGTGCTTATTTGTTACTGAATATTCTCCATATCCTCTTTGGTTTTTAATTTCTTCCTACTTCCATCTTTTATCAAAATTATGAAAAGTCATTTTTGCTATTTTCGTTTTCATTTTTTTTTCACAAACTAATATAATTATTTATTTATATATTATTTAATAATAAATATTAGTAAAACTATGATTATTATAATCTAGTTATTCGATAATATATTTTTAATTTTTTGAATTTATAATATTTTGTATAT
>JANITW010000003.1:44195146-44211893 GCA_027564335.1 Erythroxylum williamsii
CTCGGATGCACTGGCAAGATATAATTGATCTTTGTATAAAATGCTTTGTTTTAACCTCAATTTTAAGCTTGAAAATACTTTTATTTTGCATTCCTTTAGCCTAATTATGTTGTCTTTGTGCAGGAATGAAGTTTAAAATGCTATGGAAGGAAATTCGAAAAATGGGTGTAAGTGTTGTGCAACTTTTTATCTTTGGTGTTGTAGCACCAATATGAAGCTATAGCTTTGAAAATAGAGAGCAAGTTGAAATTTTAATGTTATAGCACCGATTTGAATTTATAACATCACTCAAAAATGATAAATCAAATCTCGATGCTATAATAAAGAGCAAATTCAACCTTGATGTTATGACATCTATAACATAAAGGTTGAATTTGCTCTTCACTATATCATAAAAGAACAATTTCCAAAATTTGACTGTTGTGAAGAGAAAGAAAAGACCATTTTACATAAGATGGAAAAAACATGGAATATTAACCTCTAAAAAAAAGAAGGGTCTAGAAGTAATATCAAAAAAGGGAAAGAAAAGAGGGAAAGGCTAAGGAGATTTGGAGAGGTCTGGGCAATCAACCGGAAGTGTAGGGGTCAGGTCCCGTTACCTATCCCGAGGTGACCATTTAAGGAAGTTAGGTAAGGATCGTTCAAAAGAAAAGTCAAAAACTTGCATTGAAAAGAAAATTTTGCCGTCAGCAGTGGCAAGTTCGCCGTGGCAAAGATATAGGGAAAATCCCAAAGATCTTTTAGGAGAATTTCGCTGCAACCAACATCTAACTTCATCATGGCGAAGTCTTAAGGTTGAGTGATTGGATCCTTTAGGAAAAAAACATCGCAGGAAAATTCTGACTTCGCTGCGACGAAGTCCTTCCCTCTTGGAGAAAGAGAAATCTTAACTGTGTAATTATTTGCGGATCATTAACGAATATCAAGAGTAACTAAAACAGAAGTATGAAATCCAGTGGTTGCAAGAAGGGGATAGAAATTCCAAATACTTTTTCAGTGTGATTTTAGGTATGAGAAATAGAAACAAGATAGTTTGTCTTAAGGATGAGTATGGTATGAAGATAAATGTTCAAGAAGAACTCAAATGATTGGCCAGAAGTCACTTTCAAGCAATCAATAGGGTATCTACTCACACTGCAAGCCTTCTTAGCTGCCTAATTAGTCGAATGGTTGGGTCCATCAAATATGAACAAGAATCTACACTACTCAGGGAAGTCACAGGTGAAGAAATAAAAGAGGTGTTATTTTCATTTCATCGAGATAAGTCACCCAAATAAGTTGAATAACTGCATACCAATATCATGCTGCAAAGTGTTATACAATATCATTTCTAAGATCCTTGCTAATAGATTGAGAAATACTTTACCTGGTATTATTAATCATGGTCAGGGTGCATATGATCTAAGGAGAAGAATAGGTGACAATATAATGATGGCTCAAGAATTATTCAAAGACTATACTCATAAGGAACATGTTGGAAATTGTGCTCTCAAAATAGATTTCACTAAGGCATATAACACAGTTGATTAGGGTTTTGTTATCAATGCTCTCCATGCTTTTGGCTATCCTAGCAAGTTCATTAGCTGGATATATTCTTGCATATCAACAGTTTCTTATTCAATGTTAATAAATAGGGAACCTACTCATCTTTATAAATAGGGAACCTACTCATCTTTATTATACACCTAAGGGAATTAGGCAAGGAGATCCCCTTTCTTCCTACTTATTCACTTGTGCTAATGACTCTACTTCAATTGAGGTAATCTTAACCTCTCTGCTAAGATTCCAAGAAGTATCAGTTATGAGGTTTAATCCTCAAAAGAGTTTTGTTTACCTTTCCAAGCAAAGTTCAAAGGACTCCTCTAGGGTGATAATTGATGCAAGGCTTTCAATACAACAGTTACCTCTTAAGTACTTGGGTGTTCCCATCATCACAAGGAAGCTAAATGAAGCCGCTTGGAAACCTCTACTGGATAAAGTTCATATAAGAATCACTACTTAGAGGAATAGATTTCTATCTTATGGACGTAGGCTACAACTATCTATATCCATTCTCAATAACATACACATCTAATGGCTGTCACACTTAGCAGTACCTACTAGAGTATTGAAAAGGATAGAAAAAAGTATAAGAGACTTCATGTGATATAGACAAAATCTCAGTGGTAAAAAGACTTTCAAGGTTAAATGGAGTTTCAGTTGCTTACCCAAAGAATATGGTGGATTAGGTATCAACTTAGCTAGTAGAATGAGCAAGGTCTTGTTAGCTCAAAAGTTATGGAGGATTTGTTATGATAAGGAGGGGGTCTAGGTGAAATGGGTGCAACTGTTTCATGCCAAATAAGGAAGCATTTGGTCTGTGGCTCACAAAAGTACTCAATCCTATCCTTTTCAACAAATATTATATACCAGATCTTTTATGCATTCTTACATCAAGCATTACTTTAGAGATGGAAAAGGCATAACATTCTAGTTTGACAGTTGGCGTTCTCTTGGACCTTTATGCAAGACTCAACATTTTTTAACTCTAACACGGTTAATCCCTGAGAACACCAAAATGCACATATTTGTTAGCAATGACACTTGGTATTGGCCATTTCATGCACGGAGAGGAATTAGATAAATAATAGATTGTATGCCAGATTATTCACCTAATCTGAGGCAGGACGATGAAATTAGATAGGAGTTACATAAATTTCACAAATTTATTGCCCAGACAAGTAAATAGATGTTGTTTGGTCAACTGGTCACTTTCCCCTTTCAGAAGTTGATATGGAGTTTTGGAATAGCTCAGATATACTCTTTCATGTTGTTTGGTCCATTGATCACTTTCCCCTCTCACAAGTTGATATGGAGTTCTGGAACAACTCAGATACACTCTTTCATACTTTGGTTAGCTACTAGACTAAAGCTAAATATCAAAGATAGGATAAAATTTCAAATCTCAAATAAGTTTTGTCCTCTATGTGTCAGTGAAGAAGAATCAACTGACCATATTGTTTTCAAGTGCTACCACACAAGTTCACTATAGAAAAAATTTCTCAACTTATTTGAGCTATAGGAAATGAACCTTAGTTGGAAAGACTATCTGTATTGGATCAATGAGTTAAAATGAAAAAGCAAGGAGGATCTAAAAGTGTTCAAGGCTGATTTTGCAATGCTTGTACATTTAGAAACACTAAGATATTTGGAAAATCCGAACTTTATAATAAGTTCACCTCATTGGAGTTCTATCTCAAGCTAAGGATTAGTATTTTGACAAAGTTTCATCACCATCTCATCTCATCTAGTATCAAGTAGCCAATGAGAATACAGATAGTGAACGTATTGTTAATGAATTTTGTAGTTAGCCAGTTTGTACGTACTCCCTCTGTTGGAGATGATTATGAATTGTTTTTGTAATTTTTACTTTTGTGAATGAATATACAACCCTTTTTTTTTTTTGTTGAAAAAAGATGAAAGATATATAATTTATGGATGGGCAGCGGACAACATCCTTTAGCCGTACACAAGCACACCCCGAACGCCATCTATATGCCTTGTTGCTATATAAAAACACACAACGAACGCATCTACATCCAAAAGCCACCACCGCAACCATCATATTCCATCCGTCTCTTTAATCACCTAATATTTTCTTCAATTACTTCTCTCCAGAATTTACTCAGAAAATTGGACTTCAAAAGCAATCAATCACCCGTTTAAGAGAGACTTTTGTTATTTAATTGAATTTGGTAGGTTAGGCGTAGGGTGATTATTTGGTTAAAAAATGGGTAAGAAGAGGAAATCCATAGCTACGAGCCTCGACGAAGTGGATCGGACCATGTACGCTTCGTTTTGCAGCGGGGCTAACTCTCTTTCTCAGCTCTATACACAGGCCATGAACCACCAAAAGCTCTCCTTTCTAGCCGGTGAAAGGCACGGTCTTGTAAGATCCTTTTAACCCCTTCAATTTTGTTTTTAAAAGTTCTCATTATTTTTAATAATCCATTTCTATGTATGTATGTTCTCTACGGGGATACCTGGATACATTTGTTTTAGTCATTTTGTTAGGTTTTATGGGTGATCAAGCTCAAGCATAAACCTCTTTTATCTATTGGCTTTTGTTATTGGGTTTCACGTACATTAGGGACGACACATATCCATTTTCAATCTGGTGGTTCTAATTGTTCATTGGGGCTATTGCTATTGCTTCCACTTTTCTAAACGAGTTTGAAGGGTACATGGATGGACAGACTGATGGTTAGGTGGCTCAATATGTGGAAGGTTCTTATTAATGCAATCATGTTGTTTAGTGATGCAGTGATAATTCATCGTTTCTTGCGGTTAGTAATTAATAGAACTGAAACATCAGAACAACCGCTAACTTCAATTGTTTTAGGGTGGTTTTGATGTTATCTGTTTTAGCTTCTAATTAGAATATTGTGATTTGAGTATCGGTATACTCTCCTGCAGTGGACAACCACTGTTGATCTTTGTAACGTTTAAAAGAAAGTTTTGACAGTACAAACTTTGGATCCTATGTTTGATCTTAACATTATCAAGATGAGGTTTAATGCTGTTAGTCTCTCTGGGGTTTTAGGAATCACCTGGATCTAAGCATCAGATTTTGAAAGAAAGCATCACACTTCCCTACTAAAGAAATTCCCCTTTTCTCTTTCACAAACTAAAATGATAAACTTTTATAAGATTCTTAGCAACAAAATCCTTTCAGTACGTGAATTCTAACTCGTTGCACCCTAGTAATATTAAATGCTAATGAGAACTTAAAATAACCTATTCTAATTTAGCTTCTAATAAGGAAAAGATAAGTAAATGTATTGACTAAAGCTTGCTATTTTAAATAAAGCCTAATCTAATTCCCAACTTCGTTAAAAAACGAATTCATACTTGTTTAAATTATATGGATCACATATTACTTTTTGTTCATTTTTGGATCTGGGATTTGGGACTTGGGACTAGTATTTGGTTTCTTTTCTATTTACGATGTGAGAACATAATCGAGCTCTTAATATTATCTTTGAATTTCTTAATTTGACACTCGTGTACAAAATCTAGAGTTAAATGCTAGCTAGCCTTGTAGTACCAATTGGGCTATTAAATAATGCCAGGCTATGAATGTTCTAAGGTTAAATAATACCAAGTGTGCGTCTTTTTTTTCCAATTGAACTCAATTATTCGTTCTTTTCATAACACAATCTTTATTAATCTACCTCTTAATACGAGAGACTTTGTTGAAAGTCTGAAACTTGAAGGTTCTTTTCTTCTTCTTGTTTAATTGATAACTAAGCCTCTATTACTTGGTGTAATCCAAACACAGGTCATTACTCAATTTATTGCAATGTAGCAAATGAGAATATCTTAGTGCACTTGATCAACTTCTTGTAATTTTTTTGAATAAGCCATTTAACAGTGTCTTGCTCTGTAGTTATGTATTTTGTCTTAAATGGAACTTTGTTCGGTAATTATATGGATATGTATATATATTGTCTCTAAATCTTTTGGTGAATTTGGATGTTCAAAGGTGCATGGCCTTTGGTCAAATTTATTTGAAAATTGTACCAAAATTTTTATATATCGTCGTATACAATTTTATATCACTGAGATGAATGTGACATGGAATTAAGAACCTTACATGTGTATCTTACCACCACCTGTCCTTTCCCTCATGCACTAAATAAAAAAAATACAAACAAAGATTATTTTCACTCTTTGTTAGCACAAGTCTTGTTGACTTCTTTGGCCTTTTTCATTTTGGCTTCCCAAATTAAGTTTTTAGCTTGGATTCAACAAGGATGCATGAACTTTGAAAGTGCATTCATTATTTTTCTTTAGGTCAAAGACTGCACTTGTTTGATATGAGCTTTCTTTTTGTTTCTGTTGTGTTTAGGAAAAGTTATATCAGTCCATTAAAAGACAACAAGAAGAGGGATCAAAAGTTACAACCGTTGATATACTCAATTATATACAGGTTTGTCCCGATTTATTAATCTTTTCTTTTTCTTTTTGATGATGTCTTTGTTATAATGTCTAATAATTCACTATAAATGAGCACCTTTACTTGCACATCTACCTAAGCAAAGTTGCAGCTATTTTATTTGTTTTAATGCATGTCTGGATATTGCTCCCCTTAAAACTATGTGCTTATAATCAGGAATACATTTCAATAATGTCAACTCCTAACTTTTTGGAGATTTTTTTTAACATTTGTGATGCAAATGCACAAGGAAATGTTAAAGTTATCTAAGAGTTCATTTATCTCAATTGCAATATGAGCAGTTTTCTAATCTTATCTGCTTTGGAAATAAAATGATGACAAAGCTAACTATATTCTCAATTGTTATATTTAAGGGCAACAACTGATCTTACGAGATAAATTAATTCTTCTAAATTGGTCACCTGTCTCCTGTTCTACAAGGCACCTTCTTACTAATGCTACAAATATCTAAGATATTTGTTTGACAATAAGGTTTAAAGCTTTGCAAATTACTAGTGATGTGATTCATATGTTTTTGTTGCAAATTGATAAAATAATAGATATATTTTCCTTTCAAATGTCTAGTTAATTTTTTTGTACATTTAGAGAGTGAGTTGAGCAATAAAGCTAGTCATGGTGAAGCAAATGAGTCGTCATCCTTGATTGTAAAGATGAGAAAGCCACTATAGTTGTAATTTTAAGTTATAGGTGAAATATGCATGGTAAGAGGTTTATTAAACAAGACACTTTATATAAATTTTGCCCCAAGTAATCATGTTATTTGGGAATTAACAATTTGATGCATGGTCAGTTTTTTATGATGATTTTTTTAGAAGTGCGAGTACATCATTGAACTTCAAAATATTTTATTAGAATTGTTTAAATTTATTATTTTTTAAATTGATAAAAATTATTAATAATTATTATTAAAATGATATGAAAATTTTGGTTCAAATATTAGTGTTCGCCGAAACAAAATTCATGCCATAAGGTTCTAATTGGAAAGAACCCTATACCATTGAGGATATTGTTACAAGTTGAAACTATAAAAGGGAGAAAGTTCGATACAACTACAAAGAGAAGGCAATAATTATGTAGCCAAGAGTCGAACGATTTTGTAGGATCAAATGTATAGTCAGAAGGAAAGGGAAGGTGTAAATGAGCAAATGGTTTATCTCCAACAACTATATTAGCCGTTAGGTGTTGGATTATAACTAATTTTTGGATTAATACTTGATTCTTGTTAATCTTTCTATCTACTTTTTTCTTTAACCATTTCAACGTTCACAAATTTTCCAAATACAAAAGTTAGATTCTTTTGCTTGAATTGTGACATATCAAGTCGGTATTAAACTATGTGATTCTCATCCAAGGAAGTAGTTGGAATGCAATAATATGGCGGAAGGAACCAAATAGCAAGATGCTTGGCAGTTAGAGGAAAATATGAAGGCCCAAACGCAAGAAATGGAAGTAAGATATGAAATCATGATTGGAGAATTGGAAGAAATAATCTTGCAACTGTGTCAAAATAATCTTCAGAATTGGAGGAATATGGAGGGTAGAAGACTGTTGGAGATGGTATCGAATGAGTTTCCAATAAATAATGGGTATACTATGCCTACTAGGTTTAATAGGGTGGAATTTCCATCTTTTGATAGATAAGGCGTTTGTAATTGAGTCTTCAAATGCATGCATTTATCTTGGAAGCTTTATCATGGTACCAATTATAGATGGAGAATAGCTTGATGGTGGAGTCTCCCAGCTGGGGGGATATTTGATAACATTGGAGTAATGATTTGTTGAAGCTATGTTTGATGATCTGGTGGGGGGAACTTGAGAAATTGAAGCAGATAGGTAGCATAAAAGATTATTGTGCAAAATCCAACTTTCTGTAAATTGGTAATGCTGGAGCCTTATTCTCTTTTAAAGGAGTTGAAAGCTGAAATAGAATATCCATTGAGCATTTTGATACAAGAAATATTATAGTCGGTGTATGAGGCAGCTAAGAAACAATAGCTAGTTTTCCATCATTGTTTTGCAGCGTACAAAACAAATTGGTAAATTTAGTAGTAGAATAGGCTAGTTTCATTGCAAATTTATAAAGTTCAACATGACCTACTAAAACGTCAATCAACTGAATGTGATGTCCAGTGGATGGAGTTGGAGGTAATAGGTAGTAGAGAGATGATGTGAGAATGCGAGTCATTGAAGCAATTACTGGAACAATATACCTCCAATCAAGAAACATGATCTTTGCATTGTGTTAAGGAGGGAACAGAGGTAGTGAACAACAGGCCTTGTAAGTATGTTGGGGTGCATAAAGGGGCTATGGTGGAATTATATGATGGAGCAAAGAATAATCAAGGAGAGCAGATCTCCGTTTTCTTCTTTGTTAGTCTTGGTGAAGAAAAAAGGTAACTCATGGAGGACATGTACGAATTATAGGATGCTAAAAAAATGTACTATGAAGGATAAATCCTGCATTTCATTGATTGAGAGTTACTTGATTAATTTTATCGTGTATAATACTTTTCTATGTTGGATTTATGGGTTGATATCATTGAACTTGTATGTTTAAGGAGGATGTACATAAAACAACCCTTAAAACACATGATGATCATTATGAATTTTTGGTAATGCCTTTTGGTTTAATCAATTCATCTGTAACAGTTCAGAGTTTGATGAACTCTATTTTCAGTAAGGAATTTTGTTTTGGTGTTCTTTGATGACATTTTGATTTATAATAGTTCGTGGACATAACATCTTAGTAGGTGTTATAGATTCTAAGAGAGCAACAATTATTTGTGAAGGAATCAAAGTATTCTTTTGGATCAAGTCAAGTGGACCTTGGCCATTTCATTTTGCCAAAAGGAGTGTCATCAAATCTTAGAAAGGTTAGTGCAATGCAAAATCGACCCATTCTAACTAATTTGAGGCAATCAAGAGGATTTCTAGGATTAGCTTGATATTATAGGAGGTTCATTAAGGGGTAAGGCCAACTAAGTTATTAGTGAAGAATGCTTTTGGGTGGCATAAGAGGCTGATGATGCTTTTAGAGCTATCAAAAGGCATTACTGTCTTCACCCAATTTAGCCTTACCAAATTCTAATAAAGAATCTATCATTGAAGTTGATGCAAGTAGGACTGTTTTAGGAGTTGTTCTGACGCAAGGAGGTCATCTTATTGCTTATGTTAGCAAAGCCTTATTGTAGGGGGTGAATTATGCAGATAGACAACAAAAGCTTGAAGTATTTGACGGAGAAAAAGATTACTACTCCCTTTCGACAATCATGGTTACCAGAGTTATTAGGATTTGACTTTGAAATCCGATACAAAAAGGTAGTTGATAATGTAGTAGTTGATGGATAGTAGGGAGTTATATAATCTAGTGGTCTCTCCAGTGTAAAGCAACTTATTATGAGAGATCATTAATAGTTGGGAGGAGGATGCAATAGTACAGAAAGTGATTCAATGGCTTAACCTAGTTAACCTTAATTTATAGCTTCTAATTGGTCTAGTGACTTGTTGCAATGGAAAGGCAGGTTAATGGTTGGTGCTAATATGGAGTTTCGCAACAAAATCATCTCCTTATTTCATGATATGGCTGTGGGTGTTCATTCCAGTTTATTTGGGAACGTGTAAGTGACTACATATGTATTTTTTCTAGAGCAAAATGCAAGGAGATGTTCTAGAATTCATTTGTAGGTGTGACATTTGCCTGATTTACAGGCACTATAGCTGTTGCCTATTTCATATTAATTGCAGATTGATATTATTCTCAATTTTTTCGAGGGCCTAACTAAATCTAAGAGTTATTGTGTGATAATGACTGTATTGGATCATTTTAAATACACTCATTTTATTTCTCTGTCCCATCCTTATTCTACAGCTAAAGTAGCTAGTTGTTGATTCACTAGGTGTACAAGTTGCATGGTATACCAGTGATGATTATGAGTGATAGGGACTTGCTTTTTGTTAGTACCTTTGGCAAGAATTCTTCAAGGCTTAAGGGGTACCCTTAAAGATGTTGACTGCCTATCATCCTCAAACAGAGGTTTTGAATTGAAACTTGCAGACCTATTTATGGTGTATATCTAGCAATTGTCCAACTTATTGGAGTAGTTAGTTTCCTCTTTCACAATGGTGGTATAATACCACTTTTCATTTGGCTATATGACGTTCTCTGTTTGATGCCTTACATGTATTTATCCATCTTGTGCATGCTCCTTGTCTTGTGGGGGATTCCAAGTTGTTGATGGTGGATGAGGCTTATCCAGTTCCATATCAAACAAGCTTAAAACCTGATGAAGCAATTGACAAATAAAAAATGCACTGCAGAGAGTTTGCAGTGAATGATTTAGTGTATGTAAAACTTCAACCTTATAGGCAACTAAATGTGCAACAGCGGATGAATCATAAGTCGTCATCTCTGTTTTTTGGTCCTTTTATAATTCTGCAAAGCGTGGGTAATATGGCTTATCGTTGGATCTTCGGGAGAACTCTTCCTTGTGTCTCAACTTAAACATGTTTCAGATGCAAGGAGAATCCAACCACTTCTTCCCATAGCAGTGCCATTCGTAATAGGAGGATCAAAAAACAGGTCAGCTGTTAAAGTCTTGGTTTAGTCATTAGTGGTCGCTTGAAGATAAAGGTGATGTTACATGGGAATTTCTTAAAGATACCTTGACATCAACCTTGTGGAGTTAAAGAGGATCATTGTTACAAGTTGAAACTATGAAGGGGAGAAGGATCTATACAGCGTGGAAGAGAAGAGAATTATGTAACTAAGAGTTAAATGATGTCGTAGAAAGAAGGGAGAAGTGTAAATGAACAACTGGTTGATTTCCAATGGCTATAGTAGCTGTTAGGTGTTGGGTTATAACTAATTTTTGGAGTAATAATTCATTATTGTTAATCTCTCCCTCTACTTCTTTCCCTAGATGGTAGAAAGTTTGTTACAAGCTAAAGTTGTCATTGGTTAAACATTGCTGTTTGCTTTTACTCTCTTTTATTCATACCATAAGAGTTGGGAGTAGACCATTAAATGGGATTCCATTTAATTTTGATTATCCATAAATACTGATAATTTTGTTCAGCATGGTTTATAAAGAGATTATTCTTTTCAATTGACATCTTCACTTTAACAATGATGCAGAATGAACTTGACTATAGTGGGGAAGAGCCGTCAATGTCCCCCAGGGCACCACACCAACATCAGAATTCTCAGCCAATTCAGTTCTCCAACTCCAGTTTCTTGGTTTCTCCAGGTTCGTCCGGACCAGTGACTGCCAACCAGCACTGTGATCAACAAACGAAAAATGCAGTTTTCTCGAATGCTTTGTCAAGCCCTATCCGCAGGAGTCTCCAGAATTATCACATTGCTCAGGGAGGATACTGCCAGAACAGGGAGTCCAATGATTCTTCGATGGACATGTGAGACGGCAGTTCTCTTAGGCAGCTCTTCCTGTGCTATTAATGGGCGGCCTAGAAAGCTGTTGATACTTCAATAGTGGAAGATGATACATGGAAGAGATATTCGGAGTGAACGGTTTACGATGATGACTTCAAACATGTGAAGAAAAGGCTTGGCGTGAGTTTGGATTGGCATATGCTTTTTCTCGGATCAAAATAGCCTATTAGCTTATCAGCCCTCTCTTAGAACTGCCCCTTTGTTTGTGTCTTGATCAAGTTGGGTACCCTATGTCACTTGTTATCAATCATGCTTTCGCTTAATGTGTGTGCTTGTTTTACCGTGTAAATTTGTGTTTTATGTAGCTGCTTGTATCTCTCGCAGTCTGGTTTATTAAATTTTCGTTTAATTCTTCAAAGCTCGAGCAATGATCCTCTTGTGCTGTCGTAAGGAGCTTCAAGTACGTTCAGCAGATATTAGGGTGGGGAGGAATGGCAAGTGTGACCGACACATGTTAGGAGTGGCAAAGTGACTACAGAAATATCTTTGCAGAACCTTTGAACATAAATTTAAATGGAGAAGCTAATGCTCGACTCTTATCTTAATAATATTTGGAATATTGAAACAAAAATTAAAATGGAGAATATTACTATTTTATTTGTTTAAAAAGATACTTGTATACTAATAGGACGGTAATGAAAATAGGTAACAAAATAAACTCAGGTAGATTATGCATATATGGAGGTCATATTATGTATGAACATATCGAGACTAGTTTACTCACGTATAACTCGTCTTAAATTGTTATTTTACTCTTTTTATCGGTGATGAGATGTCTTCAGTGACGCTCTGCTCCTATTTAATAACCAAAGCATGCACCTTTTAGGAACCTCAGTCTTTTCTTCCTCTTGTACATTATTTGATTTATATGTTTTACTTAGCTTTTAATATATTTGTAGATATTAGTGCACGTTTGACGTTGGAATGAGATTTACCAAGAACTAGGGCCTATTTCAAATAAAACTTAAAAAATTTACTATTTTTAGAGAAACATGATTTTGCGTACGTTCTAGTGCCAACCCATGCATTATATGAATCAAGTATAAGAGAGAAATAGACTATACCATGGATTGGAGAGTGATTGAGTGTCATTGAAGAAGGTTCATAGACTAATATAGCCTAAATTATGGTCGTGTCTTAAACAGTGTGCAAATCATAAGAGAAATAAAAGGATCCACGGTATGGTGCATAAATGTGTCAAAGATAGTATTTATCCCCAAGAGGAAGCAAGAGGATCCAT
Organism: Erythroxylum williamsii; assembly: GCA_027564335.1. Classification (NCBI taxonomy): domain Eukaryota; kingdom Viridiplantae; phylum Streptophyta; class Magnoliopsida; order Malpighiales; family Erythroxylaceae; genus Erythroxylum; species Erythroxylum williamsii. The sequence continues at coordinate 44,207,834 of JANITW010000003.1, forward strand.
GTTTAGCATGATTTTGAGAGCATTTTGCTTGCTTTGAATGATTCTATAGGATTTTGATATTCAATTGATTTATACTTTGTTTCCATACCTTGATATAGTTTTCTAATAAGGAAGCAAAGAGTTCAGGCAAATTTAAGTCAAAGTGGATCAATTTGATGCAAGTTGGAGCAACACAGAATCTATGTATGATGAACATGTATCCACATTATGCTAGTTAAAGAGTGTTCAGAATACGAGACAAAGATGGATCCATTTTAGGGAACCGTGTTGGTTATTTTTTAGGTAAAGTAATAACTTTTCTGGAGTTGTTAAGAAACACGAGACCTATATAGGTCTATGTTGTTGGTCGAGAAACTTCAAACTTTTGAGTATTGTGAGAATAAAAGGTAGCTTTTGGGATTAGGCAATAATACAATATTTGGGAGATAACCTAGAGCATCATCAAAAAAGAATGAAGCAATTTAGTAGAGAAAAGAAAGTATTTTCATCAAGATTCAAGTGAAGACATTAAGATTTCAAGATCTATAAGAATGAGTTCTTATATTCTTTCTTGGTTATTGTTGGTTTTCTTTATCTTAGCATGAACTAAATTGGTATAGATCTAGATATATAGGATGAACCATAGAATTATTTATTTCGATTAATTATTTGATTTAATGAAATACGTAAATTTTATTGTAAATTATTCAGGTTTCCTAATTTTGGTTAAATAGAAATATGCTATCATTTTGATTCATTTTTTATATATATAGGGATTAAGTTATCATATGAATAAACAGATCATGGCATGAATAATAAGAGTTGTATGAAATCTTAGAGATAAGGTCATATAAATCTTTTGGGCTAGACTCAAATACGTTAAGGGAATTCATAAAACGAGTTAATACATTCTTAATAGTTTTGATTAGAAAGATATTTCAATCGGTCAACTAAAGGAGCCTTATGAATTGAGAAACAATAAGATTGTAACATTGGAGTTTCTATTGGTCTGGAGTAAATAATTGAATCAAGATAAATTCAAGCATAGAAAAGTGGGATTCTACATCTAGATTTTGTTTATCAATTGATTATTTCATTCTAGTTCATTGCTTTGGTTTATTATTTTAGATTAGTAATTTTAGTTAGTTAATCATTCTTTTTAAGTCATTCATCCATTTTGTTAGATTAAATAATAGAAAGATAGTATTAGTACTTATAGTCTTTGTATGATTGAGACTCATATTCACCAAGTTTAACTTATAGGAACAAAAGTTGCACTTCTTCAGCGATCTTTAATATTGTTCAAATTTACAAAATCAAGTTTTAGGCTCCATTTTCAAGGATTAAGAACACTTTATGTTTAGCAATATAATCAATTTTCTTTTTTAAATTTATTTATTTATTTTAGGATTTTATTTCTTGATCTTATTTTTGTTTATTGAATTTAAAGATTTAGTTACTTGATATTACAACTACTAAACACCATACAGAATAGGGATAACATTATAACATAGGGAATTATGATATGCTATTAGTTACGGAGACAAAATATAATATTATTAGAACAAAAGTAGAGGCTAATACTTTTGAGATCAAGCGTAATGTAATTTAAATGGTTTAAAAACTTATGTAGTTTAATAGCTTGTTGAATGAGGATCCAAATACATATATTGCTAAACTTAGGAAGATTTATGAGACTTTCAAGATTAATGAAGTTTTAGATGATGCAATTCAGTTGGGTTCTTGGGCCTCGCCAATTATAGGAACTCCTTTGTTTCGGGTAGTGTCCAAATTGAAATTAGTTAAGCGAGCTCTCAAAGCCATGAATTCAAGTCAGATAGGAAATATTAATGCTAGAGTTGAGAGTCACCAGGCCCATCTCAATCTTATTCAAGATCAGCTGAGGGCTTCCCCTTACTCCCCCCTCCTTCTAGATAGGGAATCAGAGGCCATTAGAGAGCTTTACAGATCTCTTGAGGACCAAGAATCATTCTATAGACAATCCTCTAGGATCCGGTGACTTCGATAGGGCAATCAGAATACTAAATTTTTTCACCAATCCCTCCTAGCCCACAGGAACCGTAACTCCATTCATTCCCTAGAGGTAGGGGATGGCACCAGGGTTGAGAGCCTTTCTGGAATCCAGGATCAATTTCTTACTTACTTCAAGAGTACCATTGGAGCCACAAAGAATCTCCACCCTTCTAGAGAGTTTGTTGCACCTCTTTTTCCCTCTCCCATGGATGTTAGCCACTCTAACGCTTTAATTGCTGAGGTTACTCCTCAAGAAATTCGAGAGGCTTTTCATTCTCTGAATCCTATTAAGGCCCCAGGCCCCGATGGGTTTAACGGATTCTTTTTCCAGCAAGCTTGGCCTATTATTGGGGAGGAAGTTACGAGAGCGATTCAAGATTTTTTCCTCCATGGTAAGGTACTCAAGGAGCTCAATTCTACTTTTATTTCCTTTATCCCGAAAACAGCTCACCCCTCCTCTGCCCTAAACTTTAGGCTTATATCTTGTTGCAACATGCTCTACAAGGTCATTGCTAAAATTTTAGCTAATAGGCTCAGTCTCATTCTCCCCCATATAGTCATCCTTAATCAGAGTGCCTTTATTAAGAATCACCGAATAGGGGACAACATTCTTTTAGCGCAAGAGATCTTTCGGAACTATCACATTTCTAACACTCATAAGCAATGTGCATTCAAAGTAGACCTCCAAAAAGCCTATGACTCTGTTCATTGGGACTTCCTTCTTACCACTCTTCTACATCACCTCTCCTTCCTACTCCATTCTGGTTAATGGGTCCCCTACCCCGTTTTTCAAAGGTCAATCAGGATTAAGACAGGGTGACCCATTATCACCCTTTCTCTTCATTCTCTGTATGGAGGTTTTTTCTAGGCATTTATGAGTCAACTTTGATAATTCTGCCCATTTTAGATATCGCTGGCGTTGTCAAGGTCTTAAAATCAACCATCTTCTTTTTGCAGATGATCTCTTCATGTTTTGTCATGCAGACTTGCTTTCAGCTCAACTTTTACTCGATTCTTTCTGAACATTCTCTATGTTTTCGGGTATGGACATGAGCACTTCAAAGAGTCAATTTTATTTATCCCCAGATGCTATCCATCTTATTCATAGGATGAGGCTTATCTCTGGTCTTCAGCAAGGCTCTCTCCCTTTTCGGTATCTAAGGATCCCCCTCATTATGGGTCGTCTCACAAGGCGGGACTGTGCTACCCTGTTAGACAAAATTGATAATAGGATCAATCACTGGACTCATAAGATCCTTTCCTATGCTGGTAGACTTCAACTGGTCATCTCAGTCCTTTCTTCCTTCCATGTTTATTGGTCCTCCTATTTCATCCTTCCCTCTTCCATCATGAAGGACATAGAGCCCAAGCTTAGGAATTTTTTATGGGCGGGTAAGGTGGAGTCCAAAACACAAGCTAAGGTTAAGTGGAGTGATATTTTTCATCCTAAGAGGGAGGGGGGATTAGGAATCAAGCATTTATCCACTTGGAACAAAGTTTTATTAGGCAAAAGGATTTGGAATTTATTCATAGATAAGGAAGCCTTATAGGTCAAGTGGGTACACACCATGATTATGAGGAGGCATAATTTTTGGAGTGTTCAGCCCACTTATAATAGTTCTTGGAGTTGGCGTAAGCTTTTATTGGTGAGGGATAAGTTGTGTCATCAATTCAAATTCCAGATTGGGAATGGTACCTCTACTTTTTTTTGGCAGGATCTTTAGCACCCACGTGGCATATTGAGGACCTTGACGACAACGTGGGCGATCAATGGCTCAGAGCTCCGGCTCTCAGCTTGAGTGAATGCAGTCACACTTAATGATCATTGGAGGTTGACTGAGGTGTCCGTGGACGTCATTCGGAATCTTGAACCACCAGGATATGTGCCTAATCCGTCCCTTCCTAACTGTTTGGAATGGTTAGCGAGCCCCTCCAAAAGATATACCAATGCATCCGCTAATAAAATCTTGCGACCTCCCTTACCAGAAGTACCTTGGTTCAAGCTGGTCTGGTCAAAGTATTGTAAACCTCGTTGCTCCTTCACCTT
>JANITW010000003.1:44211993-44231113 GCA_027564335.1 Erythroxylum williamsii
ATTTACATTTATTACATAACATTTAATAATTATTCCATATCTCAAATAAATTAGGTCTTTGATTCTTATTATCAAAGAAAATAATGTAGTTTGAGTTAAAAGTAGTTAAACTCTATTTTCTTATATAACTTGAAATTAACATCGAATTTGCAAACAAATTGTGTCAGTTTTTAAATATAATCTTATATTTTGTTAATAACCTAGTCAATAGTGTTGGGTATTTTTTAGAAGTCAACGGAGGGTGGTCAGAAGCATCCTGCTCCTCCATTACCTAGGCTTTGGAAGGCCTGCACCTTGTTGAATATTGGAGTTATGTAAATATAGTGCCCTAGAACGTAAGTGTATTTACTTATAACTTAATCTTCTTCCAGTTACTTTTGTAATGAAAATATTTATTATTATTAAAACAAGAGTTTGGTTTGAAATATCTCACTTGTTAATATATAAATCACATATAATATGTATAATACACAAGAAAGGGGGGTTGAATTGTGTTAAAACGTCTAAGATATTAATCTTTAGAAATCTCTTGATTTTCTTTACAAATTTAGATGATTACAAAACAATTCACTTAATTTGATGAATAGTGCAGCAACACAAATTATTATCTATTCTTCTAACAACAAGAAAATTAAAGAGATAAGGGTTAGAGAATAAGATGTCGCGATTTATACTAGTTCACCTTTAACCTTGAGCTACGTCTATTCCTCAGAGTTTGTCTAAAATTTCACTATACTCTTCAACGTTACAAGTATTATTTCTATACTTGTAGAGCCTTTTCAGGTCTCTCTCACAAAGTATTCTTTATCTACTTTCTTAGCCTCTCCAGGCTCTAGCTTTTCTTTCGCTTGGAAAGATATTGTTTGAGCTTCACGTTATAGATATATTTGCTCTCTTTCTTTCACACTCGAGTGTAGAATTTCTCTAAGCAAGTTTTACACAATCAGATTTTCTCTCTTATATTGTGTGTTATTGTTGTTTAGTTTACGACTATAACTAGTATTTATAACCTAAATCTTCAACTATCTTCTTGAGAAATCTGCTTCTTGAATCTTCTAAAAACCGTTATTAATTGATTCCTGTAACTAACTCCAACTAATTAATTGACTAACATTCTAAAATATTTTTTATTTGCATCATCTGGTGTTATACTTCGTCTGGTGTTGCACTTTTGTCTGGTGCCATGCTTTCATCTGGTGTCGTGCTTTCATCCTTTTGTTTGGTCTATCTAAGACGCTTTGTCATATTCAACTTTTAAGTACCGTTTTGAGTTAGCCTTGTATCATCTTGTTTTGACGTTTTGTGTTACTTACATTTATCTACGCACTTAACAAACTCATCAAAATAATTCACACACTTCTATGATTATTATTATTTAATTATTATCAAAATTAATAGAAGTGAAGTCTTCTTGACTTAACAATCTCTCCCTTTTTGATGATAACAAATAATCATAATATTAGAAGATAAAATAATATTCAGACGAATAAACAAATAATGTTTAGACGAATAATAATCAAAGCAAAAACACATGAAAAGCATAAGATGTACAATGCTTTCTAATATTTTCACTTTTCTCTTTTCTCCTCTTCTGCCCTTATTTGTTATTAATCAAAAAGATAGCTCATCTTAGATGCTTCAAAATTTCAGAATACATATGTTGAATATCAGTGCGGATTGTCTTGAGGTCTCGTTTAATAGAAACACGTAGAAGTGCTATTTCCTTATTAAGATCACCCAGTTCATCAACCTTAGTATGAATTTCCTCAGTAGTTTTTACTAAGGCTTCCTAAACTTCCTTCTATTTGTGACTAGCTACAGTCTAATTGATGAAATGCTTCAAGAAATCTGAATTAATAGTAGGATCTTGTTGTGTTTTACTAAGTGGATGAAGGTATTCAACAACAGATGGTTCTCTAGGTGAAACATCTAACTCTATGATTTTGATTGAGGTTAATTTGAAGGTTTGTTTTCCTTCTGGGAGATCAAGATCATCAGGTTTGGGTAGTTTGAAAATTGGTTGCCCAAGAAGGCGTAACACATTTTTGACTGAAGGTATGAAACTTAAGGGTTTGAAATGCATGATTAAATGCACAAAGGTCTCTAAGTTGAAATTGATACCTTCAACCATGATACTTCTATACCTTCCTTCTGTCACAGTGCCAACTACCTTGAAACGTTCATCTTTGGTAGAAACTCCAAATTTACTCCCTGATGCCTTGATATGTGATGTGATACATAAACACGTACAAGTTAAGCTACATTACATGCATCATCTATGTTCTTCACATCCACTTGAATCTGTTCTTCTGTAAGATCATCTTCATGCCCTTCTGGAAACATCTTCTTCTTCCCTTTTTCTTCATTTATTACGGGGGTTGAACATCTTGGTTGTACATCTGGAACAATCTTTATTGTTGTTTTACTTGTAATCAAACAGATAGTATAACGATCTTTTGAAATCTTCATTGGATATGGTTTTGACATCTCATCTCACAGAATACCATATAGTCTTTGTTCTTTATGACTGAGAAGATGTATTGTCTGATTGTTTATTAGAATAGGCTCGACTTGTACCTTGATTGTCTACTTAAAAGGTTCTCTGATAATAATTGAACTTCTGTTTCGATTAGGTACTAATTCTTCTATAATCTTCTTCTCAGAATCTCCACCAAGAATCAGAACTTTTTGCTTATTCTATTCTTATTGTCGTAAGGTCAATAATCTTGGTGACCTTCTTGACTATTTGGGCTTTTTTGATTGGAGCGTCTCAGCCTTCCTCTTCAAAGACACTTGTTGTGTTGATTGTTGAACCCTTCTTTGCTCCCTTTGTAGAATTGTCTTGACTTGTATTGGCACAGCGGATGATTATTCAACCTTTTCTTCTACAGATGTTCTTCCTGTCGATCAAGGTTTTGTTTGTCTTTCAGAACATGTTCACTCCTGCTTCGTTTTACTATAAGCTCCCCCTCAGACTTTGTTTTCAGTATAAAACCTATATCTGCTTCAGCTTCAAACTTTATTCCTATTCTGAGAATAATAGTGGCATTAATAACACTCTTCACATCCATCTTTACTCTGTTACCTATATCAAGTAGGATTCTAGATTCTCTAAATAATCTTGTCAAAAGCATACCGTAAGGTAAGGTAAAGGGCTATAATAATCTCCCTTAGACTTTATCATGTTCTTCAAAATCAAGAACGGAAGGTTAATGGGTTGGTTAGTAAGTAGATGAAGCAAACAATGTTCATCATTCATTGTCACTATGTCTTTTAAGCCTACTCTTGGTAGAATACAGTGGATAAGCAATAAATGAAGAACCTTAGCCCTCAAAGCAAGGGTTGAAACCTTTTTGACTTCTAGATCACTACTTCCATATAGTTGTCGATTGATGTGAGCGTTAGCTATATGACCTTGAGCGATCCATTTTGTATTGTTAAACAACTTTACTCTAATACTTAGACACCCAATAGCCTTCTCGATAGAATCTTGTGTGAATATAACCAACAATCCATTTACTATTTTTTGGGCCCCTTTCCTAAAGCCCAACCATGGGGTTGGACCACGTTCTCGGAGCTCAACTATCCGAACCGAAGTCGAAAAGCGTAAGCAGGATTTCCTTGTACGGTCATTTCAACGAACCCTCACTTGCTTCGAATCAATCCTTTTAAATTCAAATCCAAAACCTACCAACTTTTATGGAGAGGTAGCAAAGCGTGTTATAAGTCCAATGCTTCAAGAATCTCTCAATTTGGAGGTCGGACAAAGGAGTTATGGTCAAGAGAATCCAATATGCTCATGTCCTTATTCCAACTGAACATGTCTTGGCACGACTGCCATAACTTTTTCTAAAAAAGTTGGATTCATTTCGTTTATAGTCCATTGGAAATAAGACATCGAGATCTACAACTCTTATGAAGACCTCAAAGTGAGATTCAGCTTAAAAACTGGTCAAAATCGCAATTTACTATAGCCGACCTATAAATGTCTGTTAAACAGACATGCATGTCCGTTTGATGGACATAGACTGACAAAACAACCCTTTTTGTCTGAGAAAGTCCGTTAAAAGGACATCCATGTCCATTTAACGGACATAAATTGGGCTGAGGGTCCTTTTTCACCTGAGAAGGTCTGTTAAACGGACATGCGTGATCCAAAACTTCTTCCAAGCCTCTCAATGCTTCCAACATCCATTCTAACACCATATACACTCAAAATATCCCCAATTTAAACCCTTCAAGAGTAATCACACTCCTCAAACATTCAATTACCAATTAAGATGCATTAAACTTCCAAATATCAACTCAAAAGTGCATACAACACATAAACTCTCATCATTCACCAAAGCTGTCATATTCTTACCTTCCATACAACATCATCACTTGCAAAACACATATCTCTCAACTCCAATACCCAAATTTTACAAACTTTAAAGCATTGAAAAGCTAAGAGGATAAACTACAAAGTTCAAGAAAACCATTTTGCCTAATATGGCCAAAATCAACCCAGTTTTCCCCCATGAATCCAACACACAATTTACACCCCTATGAAATCCTGAAATAGACATTTCACTCAACCAAGTAAATAAGCACATATACAAGGGAACTTTTTCCAATCTTCAATTCATTTCCAAGTCAAAATGGAGTTCATACAAAGCTTTCATACATAGCTTTAATTACATATCAACATTTCATCAAAACCTTAAAACAAGTTACAAAATACATTTGATGCTCAATGTTCAATATGCTTTTAAAGCTATTAAAAAATCTAGCTCCTAACTTAATACAAAAGCTAACTCTCTTGGGATTGTCCAAATGCCTGCAAGGATTTACTGATCTTCTCGATCTGCACCTGAGGAGTGGGAAAATATTGGGTTGAGCTACACAGCTTAGTGGCTAACTTATTCATAGCCATTGGCAATGAGCCACACAATCATACATAACAAGTATTCATATAAACCAACATCGAATCTTAGCATTCATAATTTCCAAACACAATCTCACAATTCAATACATCATCACATTAACCACAATTTATGTCATTTTTCAGTCAAGCATAACACACAATTCTCATTAAGACATAACACATCAAAGATGCTAATGCACACACAATTTGGCTCGAGGGTTCCGTGAACAAAACAGAGAAACCAAAGTTTGCTCTGTGAACGAAACGAGTCCAATTTCGGATCTCATGGGCTACAAGCGGGCAGCTGGGAGAAGGCTTAACGTCGACGTGCACGTGACTAACAAAACGGTTCCACTCTCGCCCAAACACAATCAAATCTCATACTTAGTTCAATTATTCACAATCTCACATTCTCAAGCTTAATTCAATCATTCTCATGGTTTTCTTATACCAAAATGCCATAATTCAATTCAAGGGCATAACAATCATATCAAAATGTCAAGCATTTGTCAATGCATAACATGACATAATCACAATCCAATTCTCATCAAAGTGACATATATCTTTCAATGCATGACAGAGCATAAACACATCACAATGCATTTTTCATAACATAGCAATTCACAATTTATCAATTCAAGCATATACATACACATATATACACACACAAGGCATTTTGCCCATTACATAATAACTACAAATAAATTGCCCACCTTATACTCTTGAAAATCTAACTTCAATGATTCCCTTCCTCTTGCTCTTGAGTAGGCTCTTGATTTCCTAACATAACCCAAAAATTCTCATTCAATTTTCATTCCAAATGGAAATCTCCAAATTTCTATAATCATAATCAAATGAAATTAACCCTAATCAAACTCAAATTCAACCTACCCATAGTCCACATAGGTTAAGAAACCCAAAACCGAACTTAAAAACCCATCTTCTTCCTCCAATCCAACACCCAACACAAAACCCTTTTCTCTCTCTAAATTTCTTCATTCACAACACAACAACCCATTTCTTTCTACTAAAACAAGAAAAAGGTGTAGAACTTACCTTGAAAGCCTTGATTTCTTCTTCTTTCCACGATTTTTCCTCCTTCTTCCTAGCTTTTTCGAATTTTCTTCTTCTTCTCTCCTCCCCTCACATTTTTCTCTATTTTCCTCTTCTCCCTTGTGGCTTCCACGACACTCACTCTTCTTTCCTCTAATTTTTGCCTTTTTGTTCTTCCTTTTCTTCCCATTTTGCCCTTCACTTACATGGACTTTCCTATCTTACCCTTATTTTGTCTTATATGGCACTACTCCTCCAACCATTAACTCCCCATTAATTCTAACTAACTACCCATCTTTCCAACTTAATTCTAACTAATTTCAATATTTATTCAAACCTACTACAATAATGACCCAATTCTAAAATAATAAATAATTAAACAAACAACCAAGCATGAATAAGTCATTAAGCAAATAATAATTAAAATTTAAAGCAAATCGGGATCCAACATAATCACTCTAACAACTAAGATGGAGGCAACAATAAGAAAAATTGACAATTTAAGATTGCCATTAAGAACAAATCAAGTAATGATTTGTGAATTGTATGGGGAAGCCACCACAATATAAAATTCCAAGCTAAAATTCTATGAATGATTAAGTATAACAAGTTGATTACATAAGAAAATTCTATAGGAAAAACAATCTCTACAGTTAGACAAACACTTCAGGTAGAGAATCATCCAAGTTTCTTATAGAGCAATCAAATAACTAAATGATAACGCTTACTAGAATTTAAATTTGTGTAAAAAGAGAAGTAGCTAAGTTTAAAGGAAATAATGACAGACTTTATACAGGTAACCTCTTCTCGATTACAAAATCATGAAGTTTCTATGAGAAACATTAAAGTGCAAATCAGTCAACTAACAAGATAATAATTGAGAGACCACGAGGATCATTTCATAGCAATACAATACCTAATATAAAGGAACAAGTGAAGGAAATTGCCCTAAGGGATGAAGAGGTGATCAATACTAAAAAGGTAAAAAACAACAAGGTAAAAGCACCGGTGAAGGAGTATAAACCAAGAATTATTTAACCTACAAGATACATAACACAACGAAGGAAGAAATCAATACTCATAAGGAGTATAAAGAAGATCTATAAGAGGGAGATACAAAATAAGAGGACCCATAATAGGATGTCTCAAAGATAAAATTAAATAAAGTAAACACCAATATCCTCCAAGAAGCATTACGACCAATGCTAGACAATCAGGGGAGATTTAATATTTAATAGATTATTAATGATGCATATATTAATGAGGAATTAGAAAATTTAGGAGCTAGTAACAATTTGATGTCTTATTCCATTCTAGAAAGATTTGAATAGGGATAACCAAAAGTCATTTGAAGAGTATTGAATAAAATTTCGTGACAAAAATTAATAGGTTTAGATTCCTAGCTAATTTTTATATTTTCGATACAGAAAAAGATGAAGAAAAATCCACAATCCTTGGTAGACCCTTCCTTTCTACAATAGATGTAATCACAAATGTTAGGGAATATGGATTAAGACTTAGGATTAGAAATGAAGAAATTCTATTTTCAAATATTAACAATTAGTTTATGCTTAATGATAACTCAGAATAAGCTAATTGCTCTAATTTTATATGAATTCATAATGCATGGAATCAAGGTGCTAAGTAAAGCAAAAAGAAAAAAAGAAAGAGTAAGGAAAAATGAGAGATGAAAACTAATGGCACATCTCATAATCCTTATGCCGAAGGAAGCAACCATAATCCTTAACTAGGATTGAAAATCATATATTTGGCATATCTATACAATTGGGTCCTTAGGGTTTTTTTGAAATAGTGCATAAGGAAGTGTTTTGAATTATTACTATTTGACTTAGACATGTTCTGAAAATCAAAACGTCGAGGCATTGTCAATTGTTTGTTAATACAAAGAACTTATTAAATTATTCTAACGTTGAACCTTGGACATATAATAGTTCCAAATGGAATCTATATGGAAAGAGCTCCTCTATCTCATGGTAGCCTGCCCTATCACCTTACAAAACTTTCATTATTGGATTAACCATAAGCTTTACATATTTTTAGTGATTCTTATAGCATCATCAAATAATACAAGCCTTGGATAAAAATTTATAATGCATGAGAATGCCCTTGTTGATGATCCTTTAATTAGATAATGTCTGGGATTCCTCAAACATTGTGATATTTCACACTGAGTAAATCCCTAACCCTTCGTCCTCATACTAAGAATACAAAATGTACTTATAAGTTACTGTCAATATAAAATATATAAGCAGTGATTTCAAATTTAGAGGTTAATCATATTCTGGAATTTTACATAAAGCAAAGTTTGGATTTAAGGGTGATAGTGAAAATTTTGATAGATAAGTCATCTTTACTACCATTCTATAAAAAAATAAATGAGATTTTCACCTCATACGACTCCTTGTTTAATGCTTTTGAAGTTAATGGATCCTTTTCCTCCTTCGAGAAGCTCCGCCCTTCATCTACTTAAACTTGAAAGTAACTAGGACAAACCTAGTCACATTTTTATGTTCCAATAGAATACTTTTCTTTTTTATTATTCTACAAGTTTGTCATACACAAATCCAATCATAATTTTATAACTTTTTTATAACTTATAATAAGAGCAAGAAATCTTTCTCGATCAATCCCTTTATCCCTTATTCTTTAAGAATTAGAAAGATTTTTTCAAGTTTGAATTTGTTCATTTGGAATCTAAGCACTTCTACTTCATTTTTATTTTTATTTGTCTATTCTTTATTCTTTTTATTATTATAACTTTATTATCATCTTGTTTGACTCCCTTTGTTATTCCTTAAGTCTTATAGGTTTAGTTTGATTTTATAGAATCGAAAACATTTTTCCCATTAAGTGAGAGGTATTAAAAATCATATTAGTTTTAGTTTTTTTTCTCTTTTGCTATCCATATCATATAGGTACAACATTTGAATCGATACAAAATCTCTTCTTCTATATTTATATAAATTAATATTATTACATTTCAATTCCTTCTTCACACCTCCCACCATGTGCTTATGCACTCTTTAAATAGGAATCTATTTTTTTTAAAGATCATGACTTTCATGCTTTAGTAGATCTCCTAAATCCTTTCGATGACCAATATAGTGTTGAAGGGGTATCTATATGATTTGATTGATTGTGTAAATCATATAGTGGCAATGGAATTGGGAAAACTATGCAGAAAAAATTATTCTTTTCTCTTTATCATATTCTTTATTTTATTAGTATTAGCTAGAGATCCTGACTAGTATTAGCTAGAGATCCTGACTCAATGGGTCCCTTTTTCATGATGAATTGTTAGCACCATTATGACATTTTATCTCTATGAACCAAGGAGAAAAAGGCTCGTTGAGAAGAGGATTGTACTATAAGAGAAGCAAAAAGGTCACCTTTTTTAAATATATAATATGGATTTTAAATAATGCAATGTAATTAGACTCTCATATCGATCCAAATGAATCAACCTTTCCACGGAAGTCAATCTTTGCCTATTAGCCATGAGGATTGCAAGTTATAAAATTTGTCTCGATTGTATAGACCTGTATTTTATATCAATTACCATGAAATTCCTAACTCATAAATGAAATAATTAATAAATAAAATAGTCAATGATGGGTTAACATTAGCCTCTTTTTTATTTGTCGTAATGAAACTTGTATGTCTTCTTAAGAAAAGGAATTTGTCTACTATTTTTTGAGGTCTCAAAACGGTGTGGAAACACATAAGAAGTCTTCAATGGAAATGAAAATGAGATATAAATCTAGGTATTTTGAAAATAATAAGATCTTTGACATAAGAAGAAGGGGTTGATATGTATCATCTTAACTTGGTTTTGATTTCTTTATTTTTTTTTAAGAATAGAGAGTTGAGTTCCTCTCTTACTCATAGGGAATTTGTAAACATCAATTTTTTGCTTACTTTTCTATAAAATAATTTGAGTCGTTTTATAATATAAATTAAAATTATAGGGTTAATTACAAAAAATCTAAACTTTTGTCAATTTTTTAATTATTGCCCGAACTTTAAAATGCAGCAACAAAAAGTCCAAACTTTCAATTTTTTTCAATTCTAGCCCAAACTTTAAAAAGTGGCAATAAAAGCTTAAACTTTCAATTTTCTTCAATTCTAGTTCGACATTATATGTTATTCTCTCTCAGCTCTCATTCATTTGTTTCATGTTTGTTATTCTGACGTCCCAAACTACTATCACATTACAGCGTACTATACTAGTAAGCTTTTCATTTTTAATTCGTACTTCGAAGTCATTAGTGTGAGGGCACCGGTGCTGCGTGATCTGAAAATCGAAGGATGAAGGTGTTGAGAGAACAAATATTAATATTGGGCTAGAATTGAAAAAATTCAAAGTTTGAACATGTTAATACTACTTTTTGAAGTTCGGGTTAAAATTAAAAAAATTCAAAGTTTGAGCATTTTATTGTTACTTTTTAAAGTTAATGTTATATTTGAAAAATTGATAAAAGTTTGAATTTTTTTGAAAGTTTGAATTTTTTTAATAATTAACTCAAAATTATAAACAGTATCCTTATTTACATTTCTTTTTCAGTCTTAGTTATTTTAAAATTGTTATAATAAAAAGAAAAAATAAATAAAAAGACAGGAAAAAAAAAAGAACACCATCAAAGTAATTCAACAAAGAATTACAAGCCAGACTACACCAAATGAGAATTGATATAAAGCTAAAAAAGTGTGGTAGCAATGGAAGCGGCTGAAATTATAAAATTAAGCAAAGGTTGGCGTTGAAAAGCAGCCATAGACTTGCAAACAAAAGCAAGCTTTATCTTTTTCTCTATTCCGTCATTACCACACCCCGTACCAGAACCTTACTTTATCATTCCGATAACTATTAAATAAATAAAAATAACAAAAAAAGCAAGGCAATAATACAAAGGGGCCCATCGCTATCATGCGCCATGGAGTCGCTATCGCTATCCATCTTTAAATCAATCGAACCAGAAGTAAACGTACATCTTTATAATGCTCCCTTCCTCTCTCTCTCTCTCTCTCCTTTTTCTTTTTGATTTTGGTTTGTAAGTTCTTAGGATAATTGCGCTTATAATTTCTCAGTAATATTTGGGCGCCGCCATTTTAGACTCGGAGAATCTCGCTCTCAGGTACACTTTCTGTTTGGTTCTCGAGAAAAACGGGAAATCTTTTGTTTGTCAAAGCTTCATTTAACTGGTTTTGTGGGAGCTGTTTTGATGCATTCGTCTATAGCTTTTTTCTCTACTTTTCTATCCAAAATTTTCTCCTGCCTTTTCTCTTTAGCCAAAAACAGTGAACTACTGTGTGATAGTGAAGCAATGCACACAATATTGTCGATTTACTTGTTTCTGCTCTATCCGATTTATTTTCATAGTATACTGGTATGAGTGCGGTTAAATTATGCTTGATTTGCATGAATAATATAGTAGTTAATTTTCCTTTTTTTTTTTTTTAAATTTCAAGTTATTGTTTTGGAAATCAGTGATGATATTTAGATGTTGCTCTTTCTTACTTTCTTAAATTAAAATCCGAAAGTTAATCGGTTGATGTATGTTTGTGCTTGCTTGCAAAATATAAGATGCGATTCTTATGATCTCTTTCGTATTCCTTTTTTCTTTTGTTCTTTGCTTCGTTTTATTTTTGATGTCGTTTTAGCATGGTGATTGGAAGGTTTTGTGGTTAGATGTGCTGTTTCACTTGTTAATATTTTGGTTGTTTTGGTTTCGTGAGTTTGAAACAGTGTATTATTTCAAAGAATTGTGCCAGGCAATAGCGCATTTAAATGATTTGGAATTTTCTGTGATGAATTTGGGGATGTAATAGAAGTAATTGGAATTTATCTGTTTCAAGTTTTGGGAAATCTTTAGATGGAAATGATTAAATATCAAATATCTATTTTAAGTGTATTTGTCTCATTTCTTCGTTGCTATCTTTTTTAAATTTTACTTCTGGCTTTGTGATGTCTTACGGCCTGCTGCAGGATATTGGTAAACAAAGGGTTGGTGCCTTTGTGACTGAGAGGGAGCTGAAGAAACTATACAGAGTCTAGATCTTGGAACCCGATGATTAGAACTGATGTTATTGGCAGTGGAAGGAGGAGGGTTCTTCTCTTCTTCAGCTTCTGGGTATAGCAAGGGCCTGACCCTTCTTCTCTTGGGACAGAAGCACGAAGACAGGCCCATGAGAGTTTCGCCGTGGAATCAGTACCAGTTGGTGGACCAAGAACCAGACCCTGACATCCAGCTGGCTTCTGTGAAGGACCGGCTCTCCCGCGGTTGCGCTTCTTTTGTCTGCTTTAGTCGCGCTTCTGCAGGGCTTGATTCCCCGTCACATCTCAAAGTAGGCCCTGCCCAGCAGCAGGATGTGTTGCCAGATCCTCTTGTTGATTATAAAGGAAAGAATAACTCAGTAGATATCGCAGATGATAATAATGCACAAAAGATTTCTCTGAAGAGCAGCTTGAAGAAATCACAAAGTGGTGTTCAGATTCCTCTTGAAGATG
Source organism: Erythroxylum williamsii (assembly GCA_027564335.1). Lineage (NCBI taxonomy): Eukaryota > Viridiplantae > Streptophyta > Magnoliopsida > Malpighiales > Erythroxylaceae > Erythroxylum > Erythroxylum williamsii. The sequence goes on from JANITW010000003.1 coordinate 44,224,479, forward strand.
TCAATCAACGTGATGCATCAAGTGACAAGGAAAATGATATTATTGGTCATACAGAAAGCAGAAAAGTGCAGTGGACAGATGTTTGTGGAAATGAGCTTGCTGAGATCAGGGAATTTGAACCAAGGTATGGATATATATCCTGAATCGAGATACATTTTCTAATATGCCTTAATTTCGATTTAGCATAGTTCCCCTCCCAACATCTGTTCATATTGAATCCCTATGTAGCCAACAAACAGAAAAAGAAAAGACAAAACAGACAAAACAAAGAGATAATTCACATTAGAAGTTTGTGTAAGGAGTATTCTGATCTTTCAAATGTGCCTATATCTATCCATGGGCGTCTTGACTTCACTTTCTCCAGAAGCTATGAGCTCATACTTTACTAATTTCAGAATCACAACATAATAAGAGTTCAATTGCTATATACCTAATATGCTTAATACATTAGTAGTATCTGCATATTTGATTGGGTATAGCATGCAATTTTCTTTTACGTCCTTGATCTGTAGGAAAGTGCTAGTATCATGTCTAATAACTTGGTACAGTTTTAGAAGGATGAGTTGGTAATCTGAAAATACTGATAAATGTGAGGTTCTTCAAAGCAACTATACCAACTGTACTTACAAACTTTTCTAGTACATTCACATGGCATTTCTTACATTTTCTTCTCCGAAAGTCGTTCCTTCTCTCACTACCTGCTCTCATCTCTGTTCCTCTCTATCAAATAAGATTCGTGTGCTGAGAAATGAATGAGAAATCTTTTACCTATTGCAATGCTCAGTATTGATATTTATGTTTTTCTAATCTTTCAATATTAATCTTTTGTTACAATTGATCTCCCATAGTTGTCTGAACTAGTTACCGATCTATAGTTTTAGTTTGTAACAAACAGTTTACACCCCTGTTTCTATAATTGAACTGAGGGAAGGTTTTTCGTACGTAAAGAGGTTAGATTGATACATCAGGATGCAGTAATTTTAGGTATTTCATGGACTTCTATTGTCTGTGGCACGGGAACAGAGTGCTTTTCGGAGGCAGATTTTATAGGGACATTAGAGGTATTGATTTGAGTGATGAATAACATGTATACTAGACACAGTTACTGTTTAATTGTGCATGTGTGAAAGGTTTAGTTGTTGCTTCCTCTTTCTCTCTCTCACTTTCTTTCCATCTTTTCTTTACCATTGGTCCTTGTGGAATTTTTACTCAATTTATTCCTGCATAAAATGATCTAGTGTTGGGTTGTCATGAACAAGTAGCTATGTTCTTGGTTTCCTTCATGTTCTGGTCAATTCTTTTACCCAGGATCACGGTTCAATTGTTCAGTAATTGCATTCAATATTTTAAGCATTGAACTTAGTATTCCTTCTTCGAAATAACTGCAGGCTTTCTTTGGTACAGTGAAATTTCACAATCAGCCTTCAATTTATGAATAATAATTATTTGTTCTCAATTCAGTGGATTTGTACCATATCATTTTTGTTTTGTTTAAATCTGATTATCTCGTTTACAATTGAGTGGAATCTTTTGGGTAATCTCTACTGGAACTACTATTTGATGTTGAGTGAGGATTGGCATGAGATGCTGTTATTCTGGTAACAAACCTTTTGAGATTTTTCTATTCAAGTTGTCTAATCTCTAAGCCATATAAATCCTTTGTTATGTCTGTGTTGTGCCTACCAAGTACTTTTTTCTTTGAGGATCAAGGTTGAATTTATACGTGCTTTGCCAATATAAAAATCTAGTAACTTGCAGTTGTAAGTAAAGCATTATCACCTCAGAAACTTCAACATATAGCAACGCACTGTTCTGCTTTTTCTTCGGATATTCCCACGCTGAGAGTTAATTTACTTCAACTTTGGTGTTGTTTGATATTGGGTGTCTTTTCCATGATCCCACGCTTAATAACGACAATGTCTGGCTGTTTTGGTTCCTACGCTTTCTTTTCACTGGATATGTAACAGAAGTGAAAGGGGCATTGATTATCGTGTATTTTCTGTGCTTGTTATATACTCCACGGATAGGGTATTCATATTTTCTGGTTCAATTCTGACGAATGGAGTTCCATTTAGACACTTTTGACCAACATGCATCATGCATTTAATCATTAGCAAGCATGTTTCCTTTGGCCTTTCTTTGTAATACATTTTCTTGTTATCCATCGTAACTTGAAGTACGCACTATCTAATTACAGTGAAAGGGGCGGATCAGATGATGAACTAGAGAATGGAAATGAAAGAAGTTGTGCATGTGTGATTATGTAATAGGTTTGTGCCAGAACTCCAGGTTTCCCGGAAGTGCAACAACGTACCATGTAAATTGCTACTAACAGAGGCCATTCCATTTGTTCCTGGGTCAATTTGATTCTTTTATTGGGAAAAAAGAATGAGTTCCTGAGGAATGTTTCCAAACAAGGAAAACCATGCTCATCCCACCTGATCTGCTCATTTTATGTCCATATTGAATTGATGAGGATCTCAATTTTGTTAATCTGATCTCCGCTTATGTTTGTTTCATTACTTTAGTACTGGTGATTGCATTTTCCATTGTTAGTGTTCTATATTAGTTTTGGCTCTTGACTTTCACCTTTCTTGTGATTGCCTTGTCAATTGTTTGTCTTAAATTAATGCATCAAATAGTTTCCCTCATTTCTTGCTGAATATCATATCATTCGTGGTGTTTAGTACCTTACAATTGATGAACATTGGCTTTCCAACGTGGATGATTATAAAAAGAACCATAATGGTAACAAAGTAAATACCGAATTTGATTTTATTCAAGGCATCATTTCATGTAAATTTTTTAATATTATGGAATAGTTTTTAAATTTTATAAAGTTGTAAAATAATTCTTCAATATATGGTGTCATATAGTTTTTAATTTTACTTCATTTTTAAAAATTATAATAGTAAAATCAAAATAATATAAATTTATTATGATTTCTATTTTTATTCTTATCGATATTATTTTCTCATTTTTATATAAATAGTAGTTGCAATTGATTACATCGAAATATAATATAATAAGAATAATATAGATTTATAAGCATAATAAGATTTCGTGTCAAGCAAAAATAAAACTTGAGACAAAAGTCTTAAGTAGTTGGAAGTTTTATATTTATATTGCCTAAAAAATTTTGAATATTTTTTCCAGAAAAATATTCAAATAAAATTAAAAGAATTAAAAAATAAAAAACCTAAAATTTTATTATATGACACATTGGCTCAATTAGCACTAGTCATAAGTTCAAAAAGCTTCATCATTATTATCATCCAAGTGTAATGTATCAAATGATATGCTAAATTTTCTCTATCTACGATTATTTTAAAAGTCATTTTCACATACTTTAGAAATTCAATTTGTTAAATGCTCAATATGATCAAGGTAAATTTAATTTATAGAGCTAATTGCTTATTAAGAGTTTTAATAAACAAATAAAATCATATTATTAATAAATTATATTCAATTTAATAATGATATAAAATATCTTTATCAAAACTTTAAATTGTATTGAAAAACACTGTATTATTTAATCTCTTGTATTCCAATCTACTTGCTTTTTGGGATGAATTATTTCAAATGTTTTCTTATTCCTTTAAAACTCAATTGTAGAATTCAAATTGTAAAATTTTGTAATTATGGAATATCGCTTCAATATTGGTCCCACAAATAACCGTAAGATAATAAAAGTAATCTTATAAACAAAATAAAGTGATATTTAATTTTAAACAAATAATAAAAGTTAAGAAATATATACCTTAGTTAAAATTTTTTTCTTATTGCAGTAAGCATCCCCAATTTATATACATATCCTTGTATATTTCTATTTGTGAACTAAAAAACCATACATCATCTTATGTAAAATAATTGTTGTAATAGTTAATAGCATTTCTTTATTAACTTCAAATTTCTTTATGAAATTTGGTTTAAAATAGACATTTGGATTCAAAAATTTCCTAATATCAAACAACAAAAAGTAAAATTTTCTTCTTCGTCTTTCGTTGATGATTGTAAAATAAGTTATGTACAAGGATGACATATTGTTTTGATTAGTCTTGATTGCTTCCTTCGATCTTTTCCTTCCCTTCACAATCAATCAGATGGAGTACTTTCACCAAAGACTTATAAACTAGAATAAAAATCTAATGTTTGGACCAAAATTCATAGTCTTTAAGTATAATCTTAGAAATCTCTATTCTATTGTTAAACCTAACATGCTGAGATATAATTCATTTATTACTTCTAAATATTTATCTTAGCTCCTTCTTTATGTAAACAAAATATTTAAATGAAAATAAAACAAGACGAAACAAATTCTTGCTATTGGTGAAATACTTTCTTATCAAATTTAGAACCTATACACATTTATAAATGTTTGTCAATTTTTCTTACTTTTTTTTACAGTTTCATGAATGACAGGAAAGTATCTATCATCTCATATATTTTTCTAACGCTAGATCAATGCGATGTGTAGCACAAAGAGTCTGATGCAAGACCCTATAGGAACTTGTCCTAGAGAACCTTTAACAAGATGGAGTTATGCTTAGGAACGACTAGAATCAAACACACTTGGAAGTACAAGAAACAAAATTGAAAAGATAGAAGTAGAACATAAAGAGAAAAGGGGGTTAGAAGAATATTGGTCAATGAAAAGAAGCTTAAAAGAACTTGTTTCTTAAAACCCTCGCAAAAATGTTGGTCAATGGAAAGAACCCTAAAAGAACTTGTCTTTTAGAACTCTAACCTTAGGATGCCATAAAGGAAGACCACTCCTTCAGTAAGTCAAGTATTCTCAAAGAATTAAAAGAAAACAGAAATGCTCTCAATAATACTAAATATTATTTCTGAATGAAAAAAAACCCTTTCAAAGTCCTATTTATAAGAAAAACTTCCTAAATTAATGTCCTAAGCAAGAAAATAAAAAAAGGAAACAAATTAACCCCTAAAAGGAAACAAAATAAACTTAGAAAGGTGTTGACTAGATGACCTTATTTTAAGGAAAACAAAAAAGAAAACTAATTAAAACATGATTTGAACATATTGGACCTTCTAAATCACGTCTTCTCCTTATTTTTAAGTGGCACATGGTTGTCACATGGTATTTTAAGTGAGTTCTCCCAATTGGTCTCCATGCGGGCCTTTGGATACTTCATGTTGGGCTTCAAGGAGTAAGACAATGCATCTTGGACCTTTATGAGATAAAATCTGACTCAACAACATGGACTCTATCTCTTAAAAGTCTTGGATCCAACAATTCAATACTTGCTTCATTATTTTGGCTCTAGCTCTTGTCATTGAGCCTCTAACATCTTTTAATCGACCTTTTGGAACATTGGACTTGAATGTTAGGCTTTTGATATGAGAATTTCATTCAGCCCTTTGCCTTGCACATTCAAACTTTAAATATGATCCAATTTTAGCTCCTAAGCCTCCTTTTGCAAGCTCATATCTATGCAAGTCATACCCTAGGCCTCCTTGAGCCAGATCACATCATGTATGCTTCTCTTCCTGTCCTTCACATGCCCACGATTCTCCATCATTCCCTCCCTCCTCTAAAGGATTCACCCTCAAATCTGCAGCATCAAAAAGGAATAAGTAAGATACATTGAATGTAGCACTAACATTACCATAGGAGCTAGGCAAATCAATTTTATAAGCATTATCATTAATCCTTTCAAAAACTTGAAAGGGGTCATCTCCTCTTGGCTGTAGCTTATATTTCCTTTGTTTTGAAAACCTCTTCTTTCTCAAGTGAACCCAAACCCAATCACCGGGTTCAAATATAACATGCCTTCGACCTTTATTGGCTTGCTTTGCATATTGTTCATTTCTCTTCTCAATGTTGGCTCTAACTTTAGCATGCAACTCCTACACAAATTTAGCCTTTTCCATACCGTCTTGGTTAATAAACTCATTAGAAGGTAATGGAAGAATTTCCAAAGGAGTCAAAGGATTAAACCCACAAACAATCTCAAAAGGAGAAAATCGAGTAGAAGAATGAATAGCACGATTATAAACAAACTCAATGTGTGGGAGACACTTTTCTTAATCCTTAAGTTCTTTTAGATGATCGTACGTAATAATGTAGTCAAAGTTCTATTTACCACTACAGTTTGGCTGTCCTCTTGAGGATGTAGAACAACAAAAAATAAGAGTTTAGTGCCAAGTTTATTCTATAGAGTTCTCTAAAAGTGACTAAGAAATTTCACATTTCTATTACTCACAATAGTCTTTAGCAACCTATGCAATATTACAACCTCTTTAAAGAACAAGTCAACAATATGAATAACATCATTGGTTTTAGAACAAGCGATAAAGTGAGTCATCTTGCTAAATCTATCAACCACCATAAAGATGTTATCCTTTCTACTAAATGATCTAGGCAATCCAAGCACAAAGTCCATAGATATATCAACCTAAGAATGAGAGGGGATAGGCAAGGGAGAATATAAATCATATAATTGAACCTTAGATTTTGCATGCCTTCAAGTAATACATTTAGCACAAATAGAAACAACATCCTTTCTCATGTTAGGCCAATAAAAATGTTCATGTAAAAGAGCTAAAGTTTTCTCAACACCAAAGTGACCCATCAATCCACCTCCATGTGTCTCTCTAACAAGTAATTCACG
>JANITW010000003.1:44236190-44246539 GCA_027564335.1 Erythroxylum williamsii
TAAAAGAGAGAAAGAGTGTGGGAAACACTTTTGAGAGCTCTGTAATTGTACTAGCTGCATTTGGGATTCACTGGGTAGAGAGAAAATTCTAGAGTGACACTTTGTAATCTCCTGTCATTCTCTCATAGTGAAATATCTCCGATTGTCTCCGGCCGTGGACGTAGGTCACATTGACCGAACTACGTAAATCTTTATGTTCTGTCCCATTTATTTTGACTACCTTTATTTTTGTTACTACTTTTCGGGCTATTAAATTCTACCGGTATCCGATCCGAGGGCATTTTATCTTAACAGTATGTAATAGTTTATTGTATCTTATATCTTTGCTTTGGCAATGTATGTTACAAAATTGACTTTATTATAAAATAAAAAGAAAAATATCATTACTTAACCATTCATATTATGTTGAATATTCCCTCATAACACTAATGATCATATCTTAAAAGCCTTGTCTACATTAAATTGGCAATGCAAATCATTAAGTATCATTCATGATAAAGATCATTCTCAAACACACAATATGGTGACAAATCATCACTTTAAGGGCTGAAAATTAAAACCATGTCATCTAATTAAAGTTTTTCTTTATTAGTATTGACTTTCAAATTCAAAACATAATTCAATAAAGAGTTGAAGATTGAAAAGTGCCAAGGAGAGAAGTTGATGGCATTGTAAAGAGAACAGTTGGCAACAGTGATTTGGCAGCGACAATCTAGCAATTGGAGAGTGCGAGCTAGTGAATTGGAGGTAAGGAAATGATGGAGAGAAAAGTTTATGAACAAATGAGAGTGAAGAGGAGAGCTAGAGGTGAGAAGAGAAGATAATTGTAGCAGAGGATTGAAGAGACGACAATTGAGTGAACTACGGTCTAACAAAAAAAGTAAAAGGACAAAGGAGACAAGGGAAAAGCTTATGGCATTATAAGAGGGTCAATAATTAGGGTTAAAGTTTAGGAAAAATTACGGTATTTTTCAAAAAATTACATTTCTATACTAATATTGATTGATATTTGAAGTGCCAACCGATATTAAAAGGATCAATAATAATTAACACCTTAACTTGATATAAAATAAGATTTTTTATATCATTTTCTGACTCATACAACGTTCTTTTCATATATAGTAAAAGATGGACGTTAGAGTCAAACTCTTAAAACTGTCTTCTAACTTGGGTGATGTTAAAAGTCTTTTTAGTAACCTTTTATATTCATTTTTTCACGTCCTTATTCAATGCATTTACGATTTAATGGATTAAAATTTTTCTGATTTAAAATTTAGATGTTTCAAATTCCTCTTTTATTAAATTTATGTTAAATTTGATGACAAATAATATATATGATGATTTTTTTTCACAAAATCATATCATATGAGACCTGTTAGAACCACAAAATTGTAAGTATTAAAAATAAATAAATAAATTTGTTTATTGAATAATAATATATTAAATATTTTATTCATTATATAATAATAAAAGTATATTTTTGTAACATCCTGTTACCCATCTTAAGATTAAAATGGTAAATGTGAGAGTTTACGGAGAAATTAGGAAACACATTTCATGTACACACATATTATGTCATATACATACATATGAATAGTGAAGTTGTAGCTCATGAAAATAATTGTACATGCATTCATGAATAATTCCGGGTATAATTTGATTGAGTGGGGATTTTTAATATTTTGAGAATTTTGAATTTATTTATATTAAAAATTCTATTGGTTAGTAAGAATATTGTATTTGTGAAATTGGTGAATTTAGGCATAAATTTTGGGAAAATTATAGAAAATAGGAAAAAAGATATCAAATGAAGATTTGGAAATAGTTGAATTGTAAAGATGAGACTTTAGGGGAGTTAGTTTCAAAAGAAACTAAGATAGAGCTTAGATGTGAGGGAACTGACAAACGTCACTTAGGCTTGATACTTTTGCTAGAAGTAGGCTATTGTTCTTTGAAAATTGTAAGGTTAAGTTATATGTCTAAGTTCATTCTTCATTAGGATCATCTTCAAGTTTTTTTTACATACACGAAGTTTTCCATCAAACTTCTTCTAAGAGATTTTCTGTTTTTCCTTTCCTACACCAAACCCACTTTGCTATTTGTATCTTCTACCCTAAGAAAAACCAGAAACTGGTCATTGTCCTTAGTGAAGTACGTAAATTGCATGAAGTTTAGGGCTTATAGATTTTAGAGTTTTCAAAAGGTAAGTAGTGAATAAATCCTTTAGAGTTGGGGATTTATGAAGAAAGTTGATGAATTACTATCATCTGCATGAAAATGACATTTAAGTGTATATTCATAAATACTGTGTGGTTGAGAGGAAAAATTTAGATAAAGTGTTAATTTTAGTTTTTGAAAGATTATTAGTGTTTAGGTGATGAAAAAGTGATGTTGGAGTTGAGATAGCAATAACTTGATCTGAAATTTCAATAAAACTTTTGTACCAATTTAGATAGATTCGTCAAAATGGCCTTTATGAAAGTTATAAATCTTCTTTTTATCTTTCCAATAATATATAGTATGAAAACTTGGACATCTGAGCTTAAAGTCAGGGGCTTTGTAAAGGAAGATGTTCAAAAGAGAAGTTGTTTCTTCTGTTTTGAACTTCTTTTGTGTTACTGTTTATGAACTCCTTCTGTGTTACTGTTCATGAACTCCTTCTGTGTTTTGTTCCTTCTATGTTTCGCTCTTTTTAAGTTTTGTTCCTTCTGTGTTTCGCTTTTTTTGAGTTTTCTTCCTTCCGTGTTTTGTTCCTTCTGTGTTTCGTTCCTTTTGAGTTTTTTTTCCTTCTGTGTTTTGTTCCTTCTGTGTTTCGCTCCTTCTAAGTTTTCTTCCTTTTTTGTTTTGTTTCTTTTGTGTTTTTCCCCTTCTAAGTTTTCTTCCTTATATGTTTTGTTCCTTTTGGGTTTTGCTGATGTATCTTATCCTGTGTTTTGTTGACTCGTCTTCTTCTGTATTTTGTTGACGTGTCTTCTTCTGTGCTTTGCTGATGTGTCTTCTTCTGTGTTTTACTTCTTTTGTGTTTTGTTTCTTCTGAGTTTCGTTTCTTCTGTCTTTTTTTCGTCTAGCCATAACTTCTTCTTTAGACACCCAAATGAATTGATTCTTACCATTGGACTCATAAGACATTGCCCTACATCTCCACTTAAAATCATTTGACCATCTGAAATGAATTGAGAAAGATTGAGTGAGAAACATGGGACGGTTATAATGAGTGTGCTCTTAAATTATGAATTGGGGTTATTTCCACTGAACATACCTCAGTGTTTTGATTATATCTGGATCTATAGGATTCCAAATGAGTAATGAAGTGTGATTTCAATAGTTTTAGTGAGGCCTAAACCTAAGTATGATTCATACTTAGATGAGTTTGGATGTGAGACCGATTTTGTGGTGAAATTGATGAAAAATACCCAGGATTGTCATGAACACGCATTGTTCGTAAGTTCTTTCATACACGTGCATCTTTGGATACTTGTGATTGTAAAAATCGTGATATTGTGTATATTATTTGTTATAGAGGAGCAACTAGGACGTCAACCTCCAGACGTTATCGGATCTTTCAGGCATTAGCTTCAGGAGAAACTTGTGAGTCAAACTAGATGATTTCCTAGGATTCATTTACTTTGAATTTATTTGATATATTAGCTTCCAATTATAAATTGTTATGATTTCATTTGAATTTCAGACTTAAAGTCCCAGGAGTTTTTTATATGGATATAAGTCTTGGAAGTACTTTGATTTGATCTGAAATCTTGTATGATATGTGAATTCTCAACGAAAGTTGAATGCCGGACTTAGGTCCAATGATTATGAGTTTCTAATTGAATATCATATGTGATTGTCTGATATGACACATATGTATTTGATGCATTTCATAAAATGCATGCGCAGATAAAGGCGTTGTGACTTGAGTAGCTAGTTTGAAGCGCTTCCACGTAGAACTTTGTTCCATGATTTCTGATTCTACACATAGAGCTATGCTCCATGATTCTGTTCTGACTGAGTCCTATAGGCCAGTATTTGTATAAGTATGTGATAGGGACTCAATCACAACAATAAGAATGAATATGAGTCTCATGTATATAGCATTATCAGATTGATATCCATTGAATGAATATATGTGAAATATGTGATATCTGTTTATGATTTGGTGAACTCATCAATGATGATTCACTCATTGAGTTCGCAAAACTCACCCAAAATTTACAAATATTTTTCAGGATCAGAAGAATACCCCATTAGGTCAACGGGAGTATATTTACAACATTCAAGTGAAGGATAGAGGATAGGATCAGTTCGCAACTGAATTGCATTTCTTTATTTTTGTATTGAATTGTGTTTATTATGAATATTTTTATTGAATAATGTACTCAGAAATTTTTGCACAATGTGTATAAAAATGTATTTATGTTGTAATATAAAGACATTATGATCAAAGTGCTTTATTTTTGTAATGGGTCCTGATTGGCTATTGAAATCTTATTGATTGTACTGTGTTGATTGAAAAAGTTTATGATTGAAATGGGCCGAATTGATTATTGATTTTCCGCAAAAGTGTGCATTGTTTCAAAAGAAAAAAAAGAGACTTTGTATTGAGTTTTGACTATTTGAGTGTTCTAGCACGCCACCCTCGCAAGGCACGAACTTGGATATCACCCATCGATATCAGGTTTCGGTCTTGCGGGAGTGAGGTGCTACATTTATGTACTATTAGAGCCTAAAAGTACTATCTTATATAAGCATTCTATAATATGTGTCAATTTATATGCATTTTAGTCATATCATAGTAGACAGTAGCGACTGATCCCTAATCTGAGTCACATGAGTATAAGTCACACGCATGAGCTTGTGTTAAGTGCTTAAGTTGATTGAGAAAAGTGATGATATATCAGAAAGTGAGAAAATGAAAGTTGTGGATATCTAGAAAAGAGAAATAGTATGTGATTAAATATGACAGACAAAGATTTAACATAATTGTATTGGTGGATTTATTATTGAATATGACACCAAGATTGTACTGTGATGTTATATCCTCGAATATGATATAAATGTGAATGTATTGTCATAAATTGTTTGAAGAAAATAGGGATACGAGTAGAAATGAGGAGATTAAAGTATTTAAGCAGATGGTAATGAAAACATGAATTTGTTATAATCGTAAAAGGATGAATTTTGAACCAAAATAGTTATGTGCTTATCGTGACAAGAGTTTATAATTCAATATAAGAAGATATTAGGGGAATTAAGACCAGAGTTTCATAACGGTTATGCATCAGTAATTTTGAATTGATTGAGGATACACATATGAGAAAATAAATAGACAGAATTGACTTTACATGAGATAAATAATATGTGTTAAGGAGAAAGTTAGAAATGCATATAAGATAGGATTTTGTGTAAGAATAAGAACGAGGTAAGAGAAAGCCCCATAATTAAGTTAATTTGTTATTGTGAGTACATATTTGATAATGGGATTATCATGACAAGTGAGATTATTGAGCAAATGGATATTATATGTTTGGGGTAATATATGAAGCAATCTAAGACTTATTGAATATTGTTAGTCATAGTTTTCATAGTCCAAAGTCTATGAAGAATTGAAAAAATACATGCAAGTGCAAATAGTGATCAATAGAGGATAGATTGAGGTTATTAATGATGTTACTATGAGTGATGAATTTTGTGAAAAATAAGGAGGGCATGATCGTAGAGATGATTGTAGAGAAATGTCTTCTTTTGAAGAAGAATAATTTCACCGAATTAGGTTAAGAAGATCAGATAGTTTACTTTAAGAATGATCAACAAAGGAACAAATCATAAATGAATCTATAATGAATCAAAAGTGAATATTGGAGTTCTAATCCTAACAAAGGCTCAAGGAAACGATGTTGAATATTCTACCAAAAGTGTATGCATTTTTTTTTATTTAAAGTATCCAACTAGGTGAATGGAATCTTGAAATTGAGGTGACATTAAGTATAAGAGATATAAATCAGATATGATAAATGGGTTATCAACACAGGAAGTTAATTTTGTAATTAACTTGAAATGTATGGAGAAACTAGAACGAATGAGTAGGCATTAGAGTAAATTCATATGAAAATCAGAGAAAATAAAATGAATTGAGAAAAATTGTTCGAGAAAAAGAAGTCAATTGGGGAATCGAAAGTGACATGAGATAATACTGCTTCATTGAGGAATTAAATTCTTAAATAATTACAAAAACAAATAATGGGCACGAGGAGTTTTGGGTTATATATGTAAAGTTAACAATATCCCGATGATATTATGGTATTGAAGATTAAAGTGATCCAAACAAAACTGGATCAATTAGTTACTATGATTAGAAATGATATATCAAGTGTATTCGAAAAGCAAAAAGCATATTTGTGAAACTTGAGGATAAATTTTACATATCATGAAGGTAAAAACAATTATATGCCAAGTTCAATGGGAGTGAACTTTTGCTTGATTAAATAAAATGTTAAATCTTATAGTAACTAAACATGGCATATTGGGAGACCTAAGGAAATAGAGGCAATGAAGAACTAAGAGACTATAAAGAATACATGAGAGATTTGGAGTTCCTTAGAACTAGCTGTATGTTTGATACTACCAAATACTAAAAAGGAGTTTTTACTGATCTTATCCGGTTATTAAAATGTTTGAGGAAAAATGTGTAAACCGTATTAGTGATGAATGTAAAGAGAATTTTGAGGAATTATAACACCGATGTTAATAATATCATTTGGAATTGGAGATTATGAAATATATATTGATGTTCACATCAAAGATTAGGATGAAATCTAATGCAGCAAAAATAAAGTGATTTCATATACATTGAGACAATTAAAGTATTATGAGTTGTTTATTTGATGCATGATTTAGAACTTACTGTTATAGTGATTACTTTTGTAACACCCCACTCCCGCATGACCCGAACCGGACATCAATGGTGATATCCGAGCCCATGCCCTACGAGGGTAGCGTGATACATCACTCAATCAAAACTCAGTATAAATTTTTTTTCCAACACAAACATACAATATGCGAAAATTAACTAACATACACAGTCACTAGTAAATACAATGACCACGGGGCCCCTTTAAAAATACAAATTAATTCAGTCCGAGGACTCTACAAATTGATCGAATCATTTGTACAAAAATTTAGAAAATATAATTTTATATAGAATTTATCAGACACTAATGCAGACGTGAACTGATCCCGACCTCTTTTCTCACTCACATGTAGTTGCCATACGCTCGTTGCCTAACGGGGTATTCTCCTAGGCCCTGAAAAATAATTACAAATTTTGGGTGAGTTTTGCGAACTCATTGAGTGACCATCATCGATGGTTCACCCAATCACACAACACAATTTGCATACATCTAACTTTATTTCATTCACAATATTTCACATTCACACATTTACAGAATTTCACATCCACATTGTTCATATTCAATACATGCACATGAGACTCACTTTTCATTTATTATTTTGCTGTGACCGAGTACCTAAATTGTCCCTTGTAGGGCTCATTAATAACTGTCCCTTATCCGGTAGTGGATACAGGGCTCTTTAAACGTTGAGCCTGCAGCTCTGAATCATTTATGAGCTTGAAGCTCATTTTCACTCGTTGAGCTTAAAGCTCTGATCGGTGGCAACTATGGTCACAACAGCCATTATATTTCATGCACTTATGCCATGTGATGCATCAATCACTTCCACTCACTTTCATATATTATCGGACCGTAGTCTGACATGTATCAATCACATCACGCTGTTTTCATAATTTCACATTTCGCGAAATATCATATGATCACATAAGCAACACTGTCATTTTTCACATAAGCATAAGGCATTTCTCCTTTCACTCAATCAAGTAAATTTAACCAAATGCATATGAGATGCTCATGTGACACTATTATATCGCAAACAATGCGTGGGTCACAATTTATCACATTATAAGCAAGTCGTGCACAAATTCACAAACAAATTCCCCAATACATCAGATCTTCTGTCCGAAATTCACAATCAGAAATAATACGCAAACCCACCACTATTCACCACATTCAGCAATTATACAAAATGAAACAAAATAGAATAAAGGTTGAAATGAGACCATCTCGGTCTACTCACAGTACGCTCCGGATTAGCATTGCTTGCAATTCTGGAAACGCCGGACTGTGAACTCTTAGCCTACACATCCCATTTATTCAATACGTTGTACACACATTAATACTTTGCACAATTATAAGCATTGATGCACATATCTGTACGATGCATGTTCATGACTATCTCGGTATAAATATATGAATTTTATCTCAAAACCCACTCTAATTTCACAACTCAAGTATGCCTAGGGTTTAGCCGCACTAAAATCCTTAAACTCGCAATTTATGCTTATTGAAATTTTCTGAAAACCATACTTTCGTGTCTATTGGTCCTAATTAATGAGACCATCCACATAGGTTAATCTAGGCAACCTCTCCTTGATAGTAAAATCCCTCTATGCAATAGGAATCCATAGACACTAAAATTACTCAATTCGATTCTCTATAGGTCTAATTATTGATAAAACACGGACCAGAAAAATAATTACCTGGTCTCTTCAGTTTGACCTAACCAATCCACATCAATTTTATTTCAAAAAATTCCTAATTTCACATAAAAATAAAGTTAAATATTTCACGAATCCGATGCCTCGAGAATCAGGTCAATCGGATGTCGGATGGAAAAGTTATTCACAAAGGAAAGCAATTGGTTAATTTTGTAACAAAACAAGAAAATAAAAAGAAAATAAAAGAAAAAATCCAGCGCTCCTCACATCGGAGAGATCGCGAGGGTGCGGAAGCTTGCCCTCGCTAGCCGTCGCACTCGCGAGGGCGAGGATCAGTTCCTCGCCGCGCCTGCCAAATTAATTTCCCTTTTTTCCAATTTTCACTAAATACCTTCTCTCCTTTCACAAACCCTATATTATCACACAAGTATCCAAAAATCACAAATAAAGTCTCATTGGAAAGATCACAGAAAATTCTACAAGTTTCATGAAGGGCTTGAAAACCAATTTCACCTCTAAGGGTGTCAAAAATGCAATCAAAGTTACTGCCTTCACATTAACATTCAAAACAGTACAACATTTTTCTCACATCATATCTTTCCATTCCTTTTGCCAAAAATTCCAAGCTTTATATCAAAAGAAAGACCAAAACATATGCTACACTTCCATGAACAATTTAGAAGCAAATTCAACCTGTAAACAAATCAAATTCTCAATCAAAATTTCTGCCTATATAAGTCATTCTCAACAGTAATACAATCTTCCACAAAGCATAACGTTCTATCCTATTATCGAAAAATTACATACTCTATATCACTGAAAAGATCAAAACTCATGCTATAAGTCTCATGAAGGACTTAGAAGCAAATTCAACCAGTAAGCAAATCAAATTCTCAATTAAAATTTCTGCCTATATAAGTCATTCTCAATAGTAATACAATCTTCCATAAAGCATAACTTTCTATCCCATTATTGAAAAATTACATACTATATATCACTGAAAAGATCAAAACTCATGCTACAAGTCTCATGAAGGAATTAGAAGCAAATTCAACCTGTAAACAAATCAAATTCTCAATCAAACTTTCTGCCTATATAAGTCATTCTCAACAGTAATATAATCTTCCACAAAGCATAACTTCCTATCCCATTATCTAAAAATTACATACTCTATATCACTGAAAAGATAAAAACTCATTCTAAGAGTATCATTAAGGACTTAGGAGCAGATTCCATCTCTAACTAAGTCAAATTTTCCCATTATTGTGGCTGCCCTGTTAAAGTTTGTTAAATCAACATATCACCTAAACCATATCCAAACTTTAAAAATTCATAACTTATAATCCCTACATCCAAAATTTGCATATGATACCTCATTACAAAGCTAAGACATGCTTATACAACTTTCTATAAGATCACTTGAGCTAATTTAAACCATAACAGTCCAGGATTGGCTTCAGAACACAAAAATCACAAAATCACCTTACACATATATCTCACTTTCAAAGCAAAATTCAAATCCTTTCAAGACACAATTGGTCAGCACTTCCTTCATAACAATTTTAGCCAAGCTTCTCTAGGTTAATTCAAGCTAAACCTCATCTCAATAGCATAACCATATCAAAAGTTATGAACCCAAAATTGAAACATACACACATTAAATTTTCCAGAATTTACACCTAACTCACATTCCACATCTTCTATACCATTTCTAAACCAATTCTCACTCATTTCACTTCATATTTCCACCATAACCAACTCATAACCTATCCTTGAACATAAA
>JANITW010000003.1:44248324-44259395 GCA_027564335.1 Erythroxylum williamsii
TAAAGTGATGGATTGATGACTTGCTATATGCTTGTATGTATACATATATATGCTTGAATGTGTGGCTCGTTGCCAATAGCTATAAATGTATATGCCACTGAGCTTCCCATCTCACCCTATTATTTCCCATTCCTCAGGTGCAGAGCGGGACAATTGTTAATCTTGCAAGGCATCGGAAACTGCAAGCTAGTTAGGAGCTTTGTATTAAGTTAGTATTTAGTTGGCCCTTCGAGCATATCACCATGGAGCATTCTCATGTATTTTTGAATTCAAACTTTCTCATGTATTTGGAATTAGACTTCGATATGTATTATGTTATGTAAGAATGCTAGTTTAATTTCTCGGATTGTTATGGCATGAAGCCCTTAGTTTATGGGGTGATAAATTCATAGATGGGATTGCATGTGTAGAATGTGTGTATGTATGTTTGTATGAATCGAAATTATGTATAGATGTTGGGATCGAGTCCGAATGGTTGGAGCGCTCGTCGATGGCACAGCCCGAGGGGCCGCCTCGGGATTTGGGGATCTGGGACTCGGGCCTAACAGGTCGGGATCAGTTCATATTTGCATTGCATTTCTTTATTTTCGTATTGAATTGTGTTTATTATGAAATTTTTGTATTGAATAATGTATTCAAAAAATTTTGCACAATTGGTATAGAAATGTTTTTATGTTGTAATATAAAGACATTATGATCAAAGTGTTTTGTTTTTGTTATGGGCCTCAATTGACTATTGAAATCTTATTGATTATACTGTGTTGATTGAAAAAGTTGATGATTGAAACGAGCCGAATTGATTATTGATTTTCTACAAAAGTGTGCATTGTTTCAAAAGAAGAAAAGAGATTTTGTATTGAGTTTTGACTGTTTGAGTGTTCTAGCATACTACCCTTGCGGGGCACGAACTCAGATATCACCCATCAATGTTGGGTTCGGGTCTTGCGGGAGTGGGGTGCTACAATTTTAGCCTTTAAAATTTGCATTAAAATTTAGAATCATGCATGTTATTTTAACATTAAAATTTTTTAATTAAAATTGATGATAACGTTAATAGACCGTAATCTCAAAATAAACCCTCCCCACTAAAAACCATCATCTTCTATATAAAGGTCAAGGCATCAGAAATCAAATTAGAGGCAAACTCACATCACAATCGTATCCCAATGATAGTCTCATATTGCATGCAGCTTTATGTTTCCTTTTATAGTTGAAGAAACAATAGCCAATTTCACATTCTTGGTCTTATGAAACAAACCTTACTTATAATTTGATATAGTATAAAATGATAATGTAATTACAATGTAGTCCCTCGAACAAAAACATTGTAAAGAGTGTAGGGAAGAAAGGGTGAAAATTGATTTTATAATAGTATAAGAAACAAACCTTAATTATGTCTCTAAAATCTTATTCCAAGTAGTTGAAGAGGAATCTTTTTATAAGTCTATTTATTTGACCAGAGTAACTTTTTACAATATTTCTTAATGGTGAAGAGGAACCTTCTTGATTCAAATAAGTATAAGAAATAACGTCCTTAATTTAACTTTACAAATTCAATAAGCCTTCTTTGCTCACTTTAATGCTATAGGGCTCACCTAAGTTTTATTAGGCAAAGCAACTAAAAATGGTTAACAAACACAAAAATCTAGACATTGTGATAGCTAATTTTAAGAGCACTATTAGACCACCATGCTATATTGTTAGATTAGTGTAGCAACCATTATGTTCTTCAAAAATGTTAGTACAAAATTATATTTTCTTTCAATTGACATTGGCTATAAACATGACACACTAGTTGACCATTATATTTTAAGTATATCAAAATCACCTTAGAACCCTAACATAGGTCACCAATATAATATATTAGTCAACCAAACTTCCTAAAATCATATTTTCACATTTTTAAATAATCAAAACTCATTCATTTGACAAATTTTTTTACTTAAAATCATTTTATAAAAATTTCACAAATAATGTTTTAGCGAATAACATGCTTTTCTTTGAAATCAAAATCTTAACCTTAACTCCTTTTGATGATTGAAAAGATAGATGCATTAAAATAAAAGGTGATTACATGTGAAGATATTTCAATCTTAGGGTCTGATGTAATAAGATTTGTCAACTATCTTATATAAGAATTAAACTACAAAAAAAATTTAATAAATAAAAATAAAAATAAAAATAAAACAAAAGATTTAGTCTAACTACTTTACAAGTTTAATATGAATTATTCCTAGTTCCTAGCAACATCACCAAGAACATGGTCATATATGTTTTAATGCAAGCGCACGGTATAGTAGTAGCTAACATTGTCAAGTATAGGTCGATCCTACGAGGACTAATTATTAATTACTAATTATTCACAAACTAATTATCTAGATCATTAATTATGATTGATTGAAAAGGTAAATAGATAGTAATTTTAAGTACCAAAATAAAGAAACAATTAAAAAGAAAGCAACCTATGAATAAAATGGATTTAGGTAAGATATCTCTTAAGACTTCACTATGTTTCAACTTAATGTTGACATAATGAACAATTCTAGTTTCTTGGACCGATAAGAGATCTTAATTTACAATTATGCTCTCCCTTAAGTGATATAACTCTTATCCTTAGATTGAACCAATTGAAATATCTTTCTAATCAACTCAATCTAAGAATGTATTAATGTAATTTAATATCTTTCTAATCAACACAATCTAAGAATGTATTAATCTAATTTATGAACTCTTATGATATGTTTTACCCTAACCTAGAAAGATTTTCTAGTTTTCCCTAGATTAACTCACGTAATCTTCATTATCCATATTGTGATCTAACTATATTATTATCCATATTGTGATCTAACTATACAAACTATCTTTCGATCTTAATACTTGAATCTAATAATTGAATCTTCAACTTTGTTCCTTTAATTCAACTAATTATAAGAACATAGATAAATATCGAGAAAACTAGATATTTCGTTAAATTAAAAAATCAGTTCAATATATTACATCTTAGATTCCATCCCACCTAAATCTTTATCCCAATTAGTTCATGAATAAAAAAAATAAAAATCTCAAAATAGAAAGAGCAAAAGATAAAGAAGTCGTCATCTTAAATCTTGAATCTTGAATTGTTGATGAATTTTGTTGACATCCTTGTTCTTCTTCTAAGAATGACTTTTTCCTTGATCTTTCACCCTTGTAATCAGACTCTAAATTAACTATTCATGCTTTCAAACTTTATATGGCTGAAAACCTCTTTTTCTCCCACTGCCTCTTCTTTTAATAATTCAAACCTTAACTACCAACATAAGATAATACATATACATGTACCATGTTATTGAACATTTGCATATAGATTGTTTTTTTTGTGGAGCCAACATGGAATTTTCCTCATCATTCTTAAATCTTTAGTTGCTTTCTATGAAATGTCAAGGTCTCAATTAATATACATGAAAGCCACATGATGTTATTAGTAGGCCTTTAATTAAGATTTTTTTTGATGAAGTTATTGGTTTGCTAGGACTCAAATTACTTACTCCTTTTACATATCTTGGCATCTCTATTACTACTTTTATACCTAGGTTTAGAGATTATTCACCCTTATTTAATGCCATTTAAAAGAGAATTGGTACTTGACAAATCAAAATTTTGAGTTTTGCATGGATATTACACCTTATCATATTAGTTTTATATAGTTACCAAGTTTATTGGTGCTCTCATTGGTTCATTCCCACCAATATCACTAAAGCTATAGAAAGGTTCTTTAAGAACTTCCTCCGATCAAGAAAGCAAAAAATATTTCTAAAAGTTAACTTAAGAGTAGAGGAGGATTAAGAATGACGGCAATAAAAACTAATAATGAAACCTTACTACTGAAATGCTTTGGAAATTGTTCACAGATCAGGAATTTTTATTGGTTAAATGGATCCACAGCCAATTCTTGAGAGGTCAAAGTTTATAAAATTCACTCTAATGTCTAATATCTCATGAACTCTACAGCAAATATTAGAACTTACGAAGTAGTGACAGACCTTATGCAATTAATATGATAGGAAAAAAACAGTAGCATTGGGCCATAGTTCGATAACTGGAATCCCCTAGAGTCATTAGACAAACTGCCAAATGTTAGAAACCTTACGGGAAGTATCCTAACAAACTCAAAGGTACAGGTTATTATTTAAGATAACAGGTGGCCGTGGCTTGTAAGCCATAATTAGGGTTGCTCCAACATCATTAATAATCTCTCTTACAACTTCTTTAATCTAAGTAAAGATGACAAAATCATAGGGACTAAGCGTACCTATCCTATAGTCCATTTATTAATGCATCATGTTGTAGTATCTTTGAGCCTGTAGTCACTTGATATAAAATTATCTGATTTCCAAAGAACATTCCTAAAGCTACTTTTATTCTTTGGCTGACCACTGAAGGTAAGCTCAGTACAGATGATAGGTCGTTTTTTTGGATGCCAAGGCAACCCCCCTCGTGTCTTCCGCAATCAAAATCCTCAATCCATTAAGCCTATGTTCTTTGAATGCAATGCATCTATCAAGCTATGGAATTAGCTACAAGAGTTGGTACTCAGTGTCCTGCCACTGAGTGGTCACAAATGATTGACCGGGCAACAAAATTTAAAGTTTAGCTTTCCAGGTGATCAACAGTAAAGGTGAGCATTATTCGGGCCGGTCCGATTACTCGGTTCGGTCAGAATTAATTCGGATAAAAAAATGCTAAATTTTGAGTAATTCGGACCGGGTCAGATGTTACCCGAATTATTTTCAGGCCGGGACGAGTAACTCCAAAAAAATCAAGCTGGCCCAATTACCCTAATTAGGTTTAAAAAAATTATGAAAATATATTTCGTTATTTTTCTTGTAGAATTAACAGATTAATTATGTTAATTAATTGAAATATTTGGTTATATTATTAGTGAATTCAACTATTTGTTGAGATATGAAAATGTAATTAAAGTATTTAGTTATTTTGTGTAATTTTTAAAAAAGAACCAAACAAAATTTCGGGTAATTCACGCTTTGTTCGAACAAAATTTCGGGTAATTCAAGTTAGTAAATTCAGGTAATGAAATTTCGGATTTGGACCGAATAAGATGAAAATTTTTTAAATAATTCAAACCGAGCCCAAACAATAAAAATTATGACTGAATTATCCAAATGTTCACCCCAATCAACAGGTTGCAAAATTGGCTTGGCCTGTATGGTGGCAAGTAGACGGAGCATCAGCTGAGTCCTATGTTTTGAGTAAATAAAGAAACCTTTCTTTGCTTCAAAGTACATTAAGGTGCTTTTAGGAGAATTCGAAAGGGCGTTTAGATTTTAGAAAAATGAAATTAGGTTAATCAATTAAAAAATACTAGTAAAAGTGTTTTTTATTAGATTTATATATTTTTCAGTTACTTAGAATAGGTATAGCCATTCGCATTAACTTGCCCTTCTTCTCTGACACTTGGTCACATGTCATCCACACGTACTCTTCTGATTCTCTAATGCCCACACATACACAAAATATTTGCTACATATAATAAGAAAATTTGGGATTCTAATTTTGAGCAAGAAAAAGGAAAAATGTCGTTGGCACCTTCCATGCCCCGCATCAAAATCCCAAACCCATCAGCATCTTGCTCCTCTCCATGTTCATCTTCATCAGCGGCTTCTTCAACTTCTTGTTTTAGATTGCCCAATCATGTTGGAATGACCAAGGCCTATGCTGCTGTTACCATTAGAAGCTCTCAGGCTGATGGGCCTATTAGGAGACCTGTGGCACCTTCCCTTAGAGAGCCCTCTCCACCAACTCCTTCGCCTCCTGTTGCTCCACCCCCCAAACCGGGGACTCAGGTGACTGTGGGAGACAAGAGTATCATCACTTTGGAGTTCCAGAGGCAAAAGGCGAAGGAGCTTCAAGACTTCTTTAAGCAGAGAAAAATTGAAGAGGCAAATCAAGGTCCCTTCTTTGGCTTCATTGGGAAGAACGAGATTAT
Organism: Erythroxylum williamsii; assembly: GCA_027564335.1. Taxonomy (NCBI): domain Eukaryota; kingdom Viridiplantae; phylum Streptophyta; class Magnoliopsida; order Malpighiales; family Erythroxylaceae; genus Erythroxylum; species Erythroxylum williamsii. The sequence goes on from JANITW010000003.1 coordinate 44,254,311, forward strand.
TAATGGAAGGTAACGACCTTCCCTTTTGTTAGACAGCTAAAGAATTTAGCTTTTTCTTTTATCGGGATAAATTATGAAGATTGGTTGTGTACTTGGTGCTTGTTTGTCAGTGGAACTATAGGTTCTCTGATTCAGTCAATTGTCTTTGAATGAATACTAAGTGCATATATATAAGTGATAAAGAAGGTGGAAGAAGGAGATATGGTGACTTCTTTCTGGCCAAGTAAGGGATTTGATGGTAATTAACCCACAACGAACAAGTCTCAGTTCCCGTAGTTGGAGATGCCACGTAGAATTTGAGAAGAAGATATGGTCCGGCATACGCTAATTGAACCAGCATGCTACTAAACCAAAGCCTAGTTGATAAGAAGCTGTGTTCAATGGATATTTGGCTTAAGTTCTCCATTTCGAACCTTTTGCTAGAAAAAGGATGAAATCCAGGATTAAACCTGCTAATTACTGAAATAGCTATTGGCATAGCAAAATTTATAGATGAAACTTTTTAGGTTTTATCTACTTGGTTGATGACTTTTATCATCCTAAACACTTCCCTTCTCTTGCTTCATTTTCTCATTTCTCCTTTTTTGGGAGAACTTACATTGTTCCTCTGAATCCTTAGCACTAGGTTCAAAGAACATTTCTGTAACAGAAATTTATTCTTTCTTGTTTTCCTGGTGTGATCAGATGTGTACCTCTGTTCCTCTGTCATCTTCTGAAGAAATAAAAGATGGCTAACTTGAACATCTTCATTGGTAAATTATTTAGTATGATTGAAAGTTCAGGAGTAATCTTTCTAATAACTAACATGATGTTCACTTCAGAAGGAACCCTGAAATCCTCAGTGTTTCACTTCTATAGCACTTAGTACTCCATCACACAGAACTAAAACTGAAAATTGGAAACTAAAAGGCCTTGAATACAATCTGCATTTCCTCCTACTATACTATGGAAATCTGCATGTAGCTGTTCATTTTAAAATGACTTTGTTAAATAGCACTTGATGGGATAACAAGATCCTGCTAAATTTCATTTCTTGTTGTTCTGGTTATCATGGAGTAGGCCGAGTGGAGAAGCCAATTGAAATCTTCCAATCATTGTTGTAACTACAACCTTTGATTTATGTAGCAATGGCACTATGTTTTGTTTTTGCTCTTCATTTTATATAATGCGGACAGTTGAAGGAAGTGCATGTAAATGACTTCATGCCAGCAATGCATGCAGTTTCGTGTAGTATAAACCAAATATGAGGCTTAGTTAATGGTTTAAGCCTTAAAATGTTGTCTTGTGGTAGGAAGTCCTATACTTTAACCATGCTAATCCCATCTTTGTGATTATGGTTGAACTTGGCTCATGATCTTGTATGTCCTTGTTAAACTTTGTTTGTAATAATGGGTTCTTACCTATGTAGCACGGACACGGCAAAATGGAGCTGTGTCCGCGTGTAGGACACATGTCCATGTCAGACACCCACCTGACGTGCGGTGGACATGTGTCCATACATGTCGGAATTAAAAAATAATTTTTGTCCGCTCGAACACGGTTTAATGGAATATACGTTCCATAGAATATATGCTTCATGTTTTTTGAGAAGTGCTTATAAAGTGCCAAATATGTATGAACTATCAAGATGTGGGAAGTTTTGAAACACATCAATCAATATATATTATATTATGAATTCTGAATTTTTTTAAATTCTAAATTATGTATTTATATATATGTCGTGTCCGTATCCACCAAATTTTAGAAGTTGGTGTGTCCGTGTACATGTCGTGTCGTGTGTCCATGTTGCATGTCCGTGCTTCTTAGGTTCTTACACAGAAGCTAACTTATTAAGTTGAAGGTTCTCTGACACTGATCTGTATACCTCTCTCACTGATATAATGCAAAAGAGCATCATTTCTGCATTGCAGAAAGAACGTCTAGCTACATTATCCCAATCATAGCACAATAACCTTATCGTGAGAACCAAATAGTTTGTCGGATCCAACATAGTTATTTTGTTGAAATAAGTCCTGTTCTTTGTATGCACTCTCCAGACACTGAAAGTTCTTTGTGAGGAATATAAGAGCTGATATGCAGCTATTTGTTAACATTAATAACATACTCTCTCAGAAGAAGCTATAGTTTTTAGGTTACTGAGTTAAAATGGGTATTAATCTCTCATGACGTGCATTTTGATGTAAATGATTCTCTTCTTATGTTGTTTTCCTTTAGATTGAATTTGTAAATAGACCTTGTCCTTGATTCTTGAGTTTAGTAGCATGCATTTTCACCCTCTTGGATGAGTTTGCCTGTTTCAAGATATAAGTTGCTGGACGATATGGCTTACAGTCTGACACTCTGCATTTGTGTTCTTCGTATTAACAGATGGGCAATGTTTGGTTTTGCCGTTGGGATGCTAACAGAGTATGCAACAGGCTCAGACTTTGTTGATCAAGTAAAGATCCTTCTTTCCAATTTCGGTATAATCGATCTTGAATAAATTGATTCTTAAATCCTTCATCATGTATACCTTTTGATTTGTGTAATTGCCTCTTTATCCTCACAGTGACCTATGTACACACGTATTTTCTGTAATTGCTGTAGCATACCCAATCTTCTGCAACTTCGTATGTTATTTGTTTTCAACTTGTTTTCAACTTGAAGGAAAAGGAGGGATGATTGTAATCCATGATGTGGTTGTAGAAATCTGTTAATCATTAGAATATATCCTCCTGGCTTTTGAATTGTTGGATTTGGGGGAAAGTCATTTCCCGTTGCAGATACCGTCAACACAGTTGACGATTTGTTTAGATTCACAATTTTTAATAAAATACCAAATAACTTAGTCCAGGCGACAGGAGTTGATGTCAAACTTATCTTAAGATCACTTAACTAATAAACCAATACGTTTCTCCCAACCTTTTGTGTGAAGAAGCGAGGAGAGCAAAGCTACAGGTACTTCGGCAACTCTCTCCCGCTAAAAGAAATTGATGTGTGTTGTGTTGTGTAGCAAGCAGCAGGTAAATCAATGCACGGACGCGAACTAAAGGCATACAAAATTGCCGACGGCCAATGCGTTTTACATGCAAATGATATCATCCCTTCACATTTGACCTTCCACAGTGTAATTGTAAATACCTGATACTCTAAGGCTTCTCTACTATCTCTCTCTTCTCCGGTTTCTCTCCCAAAGTCCATCACACTTCTAGTACCCTATCCCTTTCTCGTCATTTGTTTTTTATTTTTTGTTGGCTATGTCAGCCCTTATCTGTAAAGCCACGGTCCTGGACCATCACTTGCTATCCAGAAACTGAAGTCAAGGGGTGTACACGTGGAAAACACCCAGGCGATTCATCTGCAAGAGGGTTAGAGAAGCTTAAAATGGGTAGAGGCTACTTCGACAAAGAGCAAGTTCTCAGCGCAGGTATCCTGTTGCTAGGCAGCATGGTGACCCTGAAAAACTTCCCTCCAGGAGATACAATATTGGTTTTACTAGTGGTGGCAGCGGTGACGACAACAGGGAACCGCCGTTGAGCGACGGGAAGAGAGTTGGTGGTGGCGTTGCCAGAGAAAGTAGATACTCTAGCAGTGGTGATAGTGCTCCTGGGAGGAGAAGTCTAGAAGATTGGGAGACTTCGGTGGTGAGGACGTTGTTGATGGTTGGCCAAAGCGGCTCAATGGTAATGCTCCAAAGGAGGCTTAAGATGGTTTAGTTCCAAAGAGTGCTGAGAATTACGACAATCTTGATAAGATGAGGATTCGGATATTTTCTTATTAAGCCTGATCTCTTTGTTTTCATTCATTGTAATGAAATAGGTCTGCTCATGCATGTCTTGTTGGGTAGAGGGATTGATTGTTAGGATTTATTATTTCCCTTTTGATGTTCAACTTAGCAATGTCAAGCACTTTCGTAATAATTGGAAAGGATATATGGTTGGGTTGGTCGTGCTAGGTCTAAACTCACTCAAAACGACTCATGGACCAATCGGTCCACCTCGCAAGGATTAACCTAATTCCTATCAACTATGTTAGGCCCAAGCTCCAGTCTCCACGCATCCACGACCCATTTGTAGGTGGAAGTCTTCCATGCATACGTAAAGACTTAAACCTAGCATCTATTCCATATATAAGGTATATCTTTGTCATAATACGGGTACGTAATCAGAACCCTAGCTTTTTTGCTCATAGCTATCATACCCTCACAAAAAGACTAACTTGAGCGTCGGAGGGGCCTGCCGGATACCAACCCCCGGCATGCCTTGTATTGTTTTGTAGGAACTCTTGTTAGAGACAGTAAAACTCATGGATTCAAACAGCAACGTGCAGCCTCGCCATAATCAGGCTGAATCAATTGGCGCCCACCGTAGAGCCCGACATCAGGGCTCTACGTCGAGAAACATACAGATCAGTCAGGCGGCAGCAACTAATCCTGACGTAGCGGCCATTGCAGCACTGGTACTATAACGGTTGGGTTTGCAGTTACCAGCCACTCTGTCGCCAACACACCATGATTCCCGCATACAGTCTTCGTACCTGAATGAGCAACCACAACCTCAAAACCCAGATCAACAAGAACAGAGCGTCGCCTTGGAGGACAATGTTGAGACCAATATGCATCCGAATCTCTAGCACCCCCTAGATGCAAATCCTCCTGCGCCGCAGCATATCTCCCTTACCCGACAACAAATCGAGGAAGCGGTTGATCTGTTGATTCGTCAGATTTTACAGTCTCAGCTGGAACAACAGCAGCCGTCGACACGGCAGCATGGTATAATGACCGATCGCCATCCTACTGAGGCCCTAGAAAAAATCGTGGACGATCGGATCAATGCGGCCATGAGTTTCCGCTCGGATTGGCCAACAGCTCAATATAACTCTCCCTTCACCCTGGCGATCTTGGATAGCCTCCCAGCGGTCAGTACCAAAATACCGTCGCCAGAAAAGTACACTGGAAAGGCCAATCCTCTAGACTATTTGCAACACTTCCAGTCAATGATGAACCTACACTGCGTCCCCGACGCCATTCAATGTAAGGCATTTTGTACCGCCTTTCAAGAAGGAGCTCGGCGATGGTTCAACAGTTTACCTCCGAGCTGCATCACT
>JANITW010000003.1:44312834-44324062 GCA_027564335.1 Erythroxylum williamsii
AGCAAGAAGAAAAGATGGTTAACCTATCTTAACAAACTTGATTTCTCTTCTTTTCTTCTTTCACCGAAACCTCTCTTCTTCTCTCCTATTTTTGTTTTCACTCTCCTCCCTCTTCAATTCACGTTTTTCTCCTTTTAACAAGCAAAACAACATATTCTGTTTCCATTTCTACCCTTAATGAGCCCAAAAAGTCCATCTTACCCATCCTTATAAGCTTATGTTCTTTTATGCTTAAATGATCTCACAAAAATGTCCTTGAACATCCTTATTACATTAACACTTTAATTATACTTACCCATTCAACAAATCCTACTAACCTTGACATAATTATAACTCCAAAAATTTAATCTATCTAAACCTCAAAACTATTTTAAATGATGCTTACTTAAAGAAAACAATTTCCAGGGTCCAATAGTTTTGGATTTCAAATGGAGTTGAGAATGAAGAGTGTTGGGGTAGAAAAGGTGATCTTAGTATGAATTGTGTTAGGGTAAGATTTGGAAACAAAATTTGGTAGTTGAGCTGGAAAATGTTGCAGTAACATGACCTATGAGTATGCTTCTGTGCTTTGGCCATAACTCGCTCTATAGTTGTTCAATTAAGATGATTCTTAGTTTGGATTAAACTAGAGACATATGGATACATTTCTTATTAAAACAATTAATTTAAATTCTGTCTTTAAGAGACTCAAATTTTGACATGAAATTAGGAACTGGGTGTAGCAAAATTTGTGGATGAATGTTTATATTATGTTATGTTTTCAGTGTATGAGAATGAGTTATATTTTGGGTGTTCATGATCAAGTGGGGAATATGAAATATGTATGGATGATGTTGAGTTAAAATTGGGTATATTTGAAGAAGTTATCCACTTGAGATGATGAATCAAATGAGTTAAGAATTGAGAGTGAATGAAATCTAATTGATGTTTGAATAGTTATAGAGTGATATTGTATTAGAAATGGTGAATTTGGGAAGATTATGAGTGGAAGTGATGTTAGAATGGGTGTAGGATCCATCGGAGGGATTTTGGAGAAGGAAAATTGAGTAAACCAGAAGGTTACATGGTCAGGTCGTGTAAATTGACACGACTGTGTGTTTTTTATGCAAAAACACTACCTGACTCGAAAGAAACAAGAGCTACTCGTGTGAATTCACACGGCCATGTGTCTTTGCAAAATCTCATTTCAAAGTCTTCACAAAAGTTGTATATCTAGAAGTCCTCTTCGAAACTGTCTAAAGATGACATTAATCCGAGATCTATAGCAAAAGTTATGGCATTTTTCCCAAGAGATGTTTGTTTATGAATGATTGACTTATTAAGGTTATACAATGAGATGTTTAGGCTTGTTAGTGATATTAAATGAGCCCAATTGAAGTAGTATTGAATTATTAATGTAATAAGAGTGTTCTAAGTGTTAAGGAATGATTCAAAGATCTTGATAATTGGTTATGAGACTTGTATTAAGGATATACACCTGGGAATGTCATTGAACATGTTTTGTATATATTTAACATACATATGTGTGCATCAATAGACACTTATACAATTGTGCAAACTTGTGATATGTATATGTTTTATATTATATAGAGGAACATTTAGAGCGCCATCATCTAAACAGTTCCAGACCTTGGAAGCAAATGCTAATCTGGAGCATAGTGTGAGTCGACCTAGATGGTCTCATTTCATTGTTTGTTTTGTTTTGAATTTTGTATTGATTGACTACCAAATGATCAAGTGAAAGTGATTGATTGTGTTGATTTTCAGACAGAAGGTCCAATGATTGTAAGGTATGAATGAGATATTGAAATGCTCCTTGTATGTTAATTTGATGAAATACGTGACACATGACTTGATTGTTAATTATCGGACCTAGTTTCGAAGAAAAATGTGAATATGCATGATAATGAAAAAATGATACTCAACTTAAAAGTTGAATGCTGGATTTAGGTTCGATGAAATATGTAAACTGAAAAAAAAGTGACTGATTGAGTATATGTGATTGATGCATTCCATTACATGAATGCATGAAAGATAAAGGTGGTTGTGATCAGAGTAGCCACTGAAAAAGAGCTTAAAGCTCAAAATTTGAAAAAGAGCCTCGAGCTCAAAAAGTGAGTAAGAGCCAAAGGCTCACTATGTAAAATGAGCCCAGTATCTCCAATGGATACGGAACAGTTATTAATGAGCTCGGTATCCACAATAGATACGGAATAGTTATTAATGAGGCCGATATCCACAATGAATACAAGATAGTTATAGGCATTCGGTCACAACAAAGTAATAAATGAAAGTGAGTCTCACGTGCATTGCATATAAAATTGATATGTATGTTTCAAATGAACAAAATGAACTGTGTGACTGCTCTGAATGTGAATTGTGAAATAAGTTATCAAAATGATATGTGATGCTATTTGATTATGATTGAAATGATGTGAATTAAGTGATTGCCTGATCTGTATGTATTTTGTGATTGAGTGAGCCATCGAGGATAGTCATTCACTGAGTTCACAAAACTCACCCAAAATTTGCAATTATTTTTCAGGCTCAAAAGGGTACCCCGTTAGGCAAACGGGTGTATACCTACTGTATACAAGTGAAAGATAGAGGTCGGGATCAGTTTGCGTCTGCATTGTATTTCTTTATTTTTGTACCAAATTAAGTCTTCCACAATTTCTATATCTTGTGTATTTGAATATATTTTTTGTGTAAAACATTCCAATTGGAAATGTTTTGCAAAAGAGATTGATCAAAATGTAATAAATAATTGTGATTTCGAGTTTAATAAATAAAAGTATGAGCCCAAATAGCTATTGAAATTCTGATGATTGTATTGCTGCGATTGAAAATGTTTCTGAATAAAAATGGGCCCGAATTTTTTATTATTGATTTTCGCGTATGCGTGAGAAAAAAAGGTTGTACTGAGTTTCGAGTGTCTAAGTATCTAAATGAGTGTGTTAGCACATCACCCTCTCGGGGCACGGACTCAGATTTCACTCAGGATGTCGGGTACGTGTCTTGTAAAAGTGGGGTGTTACACCCCCAACTTCTCCTCCAAGCTCTCACTTGCAAAACTTGGTCATAAATGTTTAGAAATGGCACCTTAAACACAAAACTTTCTTTTATTCACTAACCTTCAGATGTTGAAATTAATGTTATCTCCCTCTAGTAAAAATGCTTCTAATTGATGCTTTGATGTGGCTTAGCACCTTAGTGGGATATTTTATGATGATGAGACCATCTTTCCACTTAGTTAAGTCATAAGTAGAAAAGAATTGGATTGGTTTAAGTCTTAAGAGAACTCTTTTAAGAAGGATGAATTTTTCCTCTTCTTTTTCAACTTTGAAGCCAATGGAATGGAATCCTAAAGCTTAGTCCTTGGCACTGCCAAGGAAAACCTATTATTCTTCAACTTTGGAAGCCAGGCAGTGTAATAACTGGTTTTTCAAATTGAGGAATTAGAACACTAGACTATTGCATAGAAGTCATATTATTGAGAGTCTATGAAATGCATTTCATTCACATGTATATCATTAGCATACACACATGAAGTATGATTTAGTACAAATTGAAAAGAGTGTATATGCACTCAATTGACTTATTCCGGGGTATGAAAAGGTTAAAATGATCATGATGTGAATTATGTATTGTTTATGCCTTGCATTTTAGTTTGATTGATTACAAGTGGTAAATTTAGAATTAATTTGGTACAATTGAAAAATTGATGAATTAAAATGTACATTTGGTCTAGGAAAAATGCCAAGTGGTAAGACAAATGGATACATTGAAAATTAGGATGATTAAGCCCATGAATAAGTGACATTTGGCATAGATGAATGAGTGACATTTGGCATAGCTAATTCATTGACAAATGGAATTGATCATGTAGTGACAAATGGACTAATAACTAGGTGACATGTGGTGGTTTAGGAAGATGATAAGTGGCTAACATGATTAAGGACACATGTTAATCCAAATTAATGACACCTTACACCTAGTTGAATTAAGCAAGTGCTAGAAAGTTTATGTTGTGTTCCTCTTCTTTCTTTCTTCTCTCTACCAAAACCTACATCCATCTCCTAACTCTGCATTTTGGTTTAAGTCTTCTAAATTGGTACACTAAAATCCATGCTTTTACCCTCACAAAGTTAGGTAAAGAATCAGAACATAATTGTTCTTGTTATAGCCTTTAATCCTAGCTAAAATCCATTCAATTCCCACCTTGAATTCACGATGTTTTTTGCATGCATGGAGAGCTGAATTAGCTTGATCTTTGAGCTAGACAAGTAAGTAAAAGATTGATATTTATGGCATGTTATAATAGTGAACTTATGATGATGAAATTGGGATGAATTGTATATGATATTGATGATGAATTATGCTGCAAATTTCTACATGAACTTGGATACTTTTCTGTTGTGATCTTGATGTATGAACAGTAGGTTAAGGATTTTTTTATGGATGAATTAGATTAGGATTTGAGGTATAATGAAGGTGAACTTATGTTAGATAAAGGTGCTAATATAGGGATCTTGAAATGGCAACGGAACTAGGATACATGATTGATAGTGAAGGATAGTTTCTGTTTTAATTTTGATGTGTTAAAAGATAATGATTGGTGACTTGTCTAATGAACGATTTTTGAATTGGGTTTGGACATGAATTTGATAAGGGATTGAAGCATGAATAAGGTAGAATTGAAGTAAAATTGATGGACTTTTCTGAAGGTGTGTTGGATGGAGTATGAAGGAGTAAAAATTAGAAGCAAAATGAAGGTTATGGGTGAGTGAACCGAGATTCACTCATCCCACGATCGTGGGACTTATAAGGCTTCTTCCCACGGTCATAAGAAGTACTTTGGAAGGAGAAAAGGTTAGTTTTGGGCAACTGTTGGACTATATAAGGTTAAAACACTTTATAATGGTGTAACTGGAATATAATGGTGTAACTGGAATTGATTGGGGCTTGAAATGAACCTAGAAAGTTACTTGATTAAGTGATTAAGTGTTTGATAAGTTTAAGTTGTTAACTGAGGTTATAAATTAAGGAATGGAATGATTGATATCAATGTACATTAATTTGCAAAGTATGAGTTGTTAATGGTATAAAGATGTTCATGTGAATGGAAATGTGATTCAAAGGATATAAAAAATGAATTAGGTATGATATAATGATAATTGGAAAATTATGTGAATATTTAATGCTTGAAAAGAATTGATGAATGCATGATTGATGAATTTAAGGTAATCAAACTTACCTAAAGCATAACCTAATTGCAAACAAGTTATATACAATCTATGATGAATGAATGAGTAGGATTTGTGAATAAGGTTACATATCGGGGATAAGCATGCATTGAACAAAACACATATACATGTGTATGATTGAGTACTTATTTGATTAAACAAGTTAGTGATGTGTACATATGTGTGTATTTCATGATTTAGAAGCACAAATTGGCCGACATCATCCATACATTGTCGAATCGTCAAGACAATAGCTATCTGAAGCATATAGTGAGTTAACCTAGATGTTTACTAATTATATTTGAATTGTTTTGAATTAATTGTTAGATATTGAACTGTTACTAATATATTGTGATAATTCCAGACTGTCAATTATTTGAGGAGTTTAAAATTCGGGATTGTATTTGAATTGTTTGCAAACTAAATGTTAATATGAAAACTGTGTTCCCAACTATATATTGAATGCCAGACTTTTATCCGATGAATGTGTTATATGACTGTGCACACTGAATGAGAATTATAGATAGCATAATATGAGATTTGATGCATTTTTATTACATTGATATGCATGATTAGATAAAGGAGTTGTGATCAGAGTGACCAACGTAAAAAAGAGCTTAAAGCTCAAAAATGTGCACATAGAGCTACAAGCTTAACGATTAATGAGCTCGGTATCTACAATAGGTACGGGATAGTATCTAAAATGAGTCTGATATTTACAACAGATACAAGATAGTTAAATAGAACTCAGCCACAACAAAAATAAAAATAAAAATAGAGTCTTATATGCATTGTATGTATATCTTTACATGTATCATATGGACCATTGTAAAGAATGATTAAATTGAGTTGATATAATGTTATGCTATGTTTGTGTACATGTGAATGATTGTGAAAAGCAAAAAAAAGTACTGAATTGTGTTGATATAGTAATCTGAAATACTTGTATACATGTTGATGATATGAATGATTGAGGCGAAGGATTGGATTATTCTAAAAAGATTATATGACATTTTTGTATTATAATTTGTTCATTGAGATATAATGTATAGTGTGATTTGGTATACAAAATTGTATGGGAATTGATTCAAGATAATGTGACATACTTATGGATTTGGCTATATAATTGTGATGTTGTATTTTGAATCAAGTGAGCACATCAATGATGGTTTACTCACTAAGTTTGCAAAACTCATCAAAATTGCAAATGTTATTTTTTAGGTACTGAGGAGACGTAACTTCTAAGGCAAACTAGTACAGTCTAGTATTGTCAATTTTGGAAACAAGAAATGGCTCAAAGGTTTAGTCAGCTGATGTCTAAAGAGTTTAGTTAGAATGTTTTGTTAGCATCTCATTTCATGTTATATATTTTGTATAAAACAGTGAACTCTCGGTTGTTATTGTAATGCAAATATAGTGATTATGAAATGTAATGACAATGTAAGCTTAGGTTTGAGAATGAATTGAGGAAAAGTTGATCTTATGATTACTTATGTTATATGTCATACCATAATAAGTGATTGTGATTGCTCTAACATGTCATTCTCATAAAATATGTTCTTGAATGTCCTCTGGACATTCAGGTATATTCTTTATGATAGTGGGGTGTTACATTTTTAGTATCAAAGTATAGTTTGGCATCCTTAGGGATATATAAGAGCATTTAGATATGATATGTAGTGAGAGACTCGTATAGTGATCATAACTATTGTTTGTTATAGGTCATCTGCTATAGGAGATCAAGTAGCAAAGACTTTGAGTCTATAGGAGCCAATAAAGAGTCTCTAATGCCTCAGTTTGAACAACTGCCTAAGAGAATTCCTGAGAGAAGGAAAAAGAGGTATGATAAGCTTAGAAAGTAGGGGTTTTAGACTTCTGCAGAAGTATAGACCCTGCGGATGCAGAAGGTTGGTTGGAAAGAATTGAACAGGCGTTTGATTAGATGAACTGCAAGTTCGATGAAAGGTTCAACTACATAATCTTGCCACTGCAAGGTCTAACTTATCAGTGGTGGAAGACTATTCCTAACAATTCCACCCGACCTTATAGACTGAAGTGGGAAGATTTTCTTAAAGTTTTTAAGGAGAACTATATGCCCAAGATTTACCTGGATCAAAAGATGAAAGATTTCCTGGATTTGAAATAAGGGAATCTTACTGTAGCTGAGTATGAGGTGAGGTTTAATAAATTAATGGGGTATGCTACTGCATTGATTCCAACTGAGGAGGATAACTGTAGGTGGTTTGAGGATAGACTGAATATGGAGATCAGAACAAGGTTGGCCATTACTAATTTAAGTAGCTTTACTGAATTGAGAGGTACCTTAATTCGAATTAAACAGTTATTGAGAGATGGTTAAGGAGAATATATATAAGGTATCTCCTTTAAGTTAAACTTTTGTCTCTGATCTTTAGGTATATGTATAGATATATTAAAGCCAAAAACTCTCAAATGATGATAAGTGAGATCTTTACCAATCTATGATCTCTCAAGATTCTAAAGCTTGGCTTATCAAATAGACTATAGTTCAAACTACTTCACCCCAAAATATCTTTAGCAATTTGGACATTTTGAGCATGTAATGAACATTCTCTACAATTGTTTTATTCATCCTCTCAACAACACCGTTATACTTTGGTGTACTAGGTTTGATCTTCTTATTTCTAATGTCATGTGATTTACAATATTCTTCAATCACCTTAGAAGTATACCCATCTACATTATCTATTCACAGGCACTTTAGCTTCCTCTCATCTTCCCTTTTTACCATGACATGAAAATTTTGAAAAGTTTCAAATACTTGACTATTTACTTTCAATATGCATATCGAATTCTTCCTCGAAATATCATCAATAAATATAACAAAATATTTGTTACCTCTTAGTAAGTCCTCCTTAATAGGGCCGTAAACATCTGAATGCACCGTCTTTAATCAGTCCATCTTCCTTATAAATTATCTCTTAAAAGAGACTATATATTGCTTTCCTGCTAAACAATGATCATAAGGATTAAGGGGTAAAGTGTTATTTATTGAAATAAGAGATTTACCACCAAAAAACTTTAATCACTTCTCACTTGTGTTCCTTAATCGTCAATGCCATAGATTCAGAGAAGTTTTCTCTTTGATTGTGTATGCTTCTCCATCACTGCACACCTTTAAGTTTGTCTTTTACAATATATAACATAACTCTCCTCGATCAACAATCATTGCTCCCTTAGATAGTTTCTACTTCCTATCCCTGAAAGTGTGTTTGAATCCTTCTCGATCTAACACATTTTTTGATAAAAGATTTAGCCTTAAATTGGAGATGTATTGTACATCTGTTAAGGTCAATAAGCATTGGAAGTTTATTTGAACTTGAATATCACTTATGTCGAAAATCTTAATGAAGCTTTAATTACCCATCTTTACTCTTTCAAAGTCTCCACTCTTATAGTTTTAGAAGTACTTAACTTTTGGAACACAATGATATGAAGCACGTCAATCAGCTACTCAGAGCCTGAATTATTGACATTAAGACATTCACTTGTTGCTTAAACTAAAGACACCTCATCATCCATGCTTAAAGCAGTTATAGCTGTATGCTTATCTTCTCCATCATTCTAATGATCTTTATTTTTTTTATATCCCTCTTTCACTTATAGTAAAACATCTTAGTGTGTCCCAACTTGTCGCAACAATGGTACATTTTCATGTCTTTGTCACCTTTAACTTATCTCATTTCTTAAACTTGCCACACTCTTTGGGACCTCTTCCTTTGCTCCGGCTTTTGCCATCAACTTCCATCTCTTTTCTTATGATTTCTTCATTAAACATACTCTCTGTGTTGACATCCAAAGAAAGCACACCTTCAGGATTTGAATTGCTAATTGTCACCATCAACGTCTCCTAGCTATCCGGTAGTGAACTCAACAAGAACAAGGATTGAAGCGCATCGATAATCTTCATCATTATAAGCTTATTGATTATATCCTATAAATCACTTAAATGCTCTAACAAAGATTTCCTAAGTTTGAGCTTCAAGTTTACAAGCCTTTTAATTAGAGAGGTCTCGTTATGGGCAATCTTCCTTTTATAAAGAGCTTCTAGCTATTTCCACAGTTAAAAATGACCCATTTCTTATAACACAAGATTGAATATATTGATATCAATCCATTTTCGAATCGTGCCTAGAGTTTTTCACTTCATCCTCTCTCATTCTCTATATGAAATCTTCTTAGGTTTTGAAGGAAGATCATCCTTCATACCTTTGTCCACATCAATAGGATCGAAGAGATCCTTGCAGTATAAAAGGTCCTCCATCATAGGCCTCTAAAGAGAGTAGTTTGTTGATGTTAACAATAAAGTTGTTTCCATCTTCTATTATGATGACGCCGATATCATTTATTAGGAGACAAGAACATACCTCTCAAAAAGATCAACCAAATATTAACAAAAAAGCACTCTTTAAGTTTAACCAATAAATTAGTATGAGAATAGAAACTAAATAAAGAAGCAAACACTGAAAGAGATTTACGTGAAAAACCCTCTACTGGAGAGGAAAAAATCACAGGTAAACCGACAAGCAAACCCACTAAACTTTAATACGGATTAACAAAGTTTAATATCTCACCTCACAACTATAAGTTCTCTCGCAAAGTTTCCAAATTGAAACCAAAGTTGATATATCAATCAACAAACTACCAAATTGATCCACAAAACAATCAATAAAGGATCAAAATCTTATATTATTTGCTCTCTCTCTCTTTTTTCACTTTTAGATGTTTTGTCCTTAATATTATATGAAACCTACGTATTTGTCTTTTCTATATCACGAAATAGGTTTTTCTTCACTATACACCATCACTTACACTATGTGTTTTTATTGCTTATATTATGAAACAGGTTTTTTTTCACTATATATGGTCACATACACGACTGTGTAAGTGACCATGTCTGTTCCAATACTGTCTCACTCGTAGATATACACGGTTACAAAGAGCTACAGGGTCATCACACATGATCATGTATGTTATGAACACAAGCATGTAAATAACTGCATATGTCTTTACCCTTCACTTCCTTCTTCATATGATTCTAGAGCATTACATAGTTAATTCACACAGCTATGTAAGTAAAGGACAAGGGCGTGTGGCACTCTACACGATCATGTATCCCTAGAAGAGCTCTATCAAACCATCATTAGTCTTGTCTTCACTCGTTCGTCATCCCTAGGAATTATAAAAATATCAATAATCACCGAAAGCCTCAAAATAAGGTTGGACATTCAACAAAGGTACTATAAAGTCATCATTATCTAATTTTATGTTTTTTAAAAAATAAATTGATTAATACTAATAAGAAGAGAGGAGAACAAACGATTGGTCCTACATCTAGAGCTAACACCATAAAAATGACAAAATTTACAACACCTAAAAAGCCAACACAATAAATAGGACAACGTTTGCAAAGTCATCAAGAGCTCAAGACACACGATAGCGTTTCAAGTACATTTCTCTATAAGTCGCATCATTAATTACATTTCTCTATAAGTCGCATCGTTAAGTACATTTCAAGTACACAATAAATGCTCTCATGTTTGCATGACAGATAGAAGAGGATCGGTAGCATCCCGCTCCCGCAAGACCCAAACTCGATATCGATGGTGATATTCGAGCCCCTGCCTCACGAGGATGGTATGCTAGAACAGTCAATGCAGTTCAAATCTCGGAAAACATTTTTCTTTTTAAAATCAATCACATATGCGGAAATCAGTAAACAATTTGGGCCCGATTTAACACGAAAACATTTTCAATCATAACACAATTTCAGTCGTAAAAGACGCTCGAAAGCGCTCAACCATTTCTTGTACGGAAATGTATGACCCAACTGGGCCCAATGTTATTTCTGAACGCTTTCAGTAAACACAATACAATTATACATTAACCAATTGGGGCCCACTGAGTAAAAATAACTAATATGTGGAAATCACAGAAATACAA
>JANITW010000003.1:44328546-44349145 GCA_027564335.1 Erythroxylum williamsii
TTTAGTGTAAACACCGATTAATTTCATTTCTTAAACTTTACACACACTCTCTGTGGGATCGACCTAGACTTGCCACTGCTACAGTAGTAGTCTAGTTATTTTAATTTTGATTAGCGTTACGACGCGCGGTCAGAACCTGGACGACACCTTCTCAATGTATTGCTCCTAGGATAGATTTAGAATTCTAGCAGACCGATCTCGGGAAATCTTTATTCCTAGATTCTACTTTGCTGCACCTAAATCTTTCATCTTAAACTCTGATGACAATCTCCTTTTAAAATTATTTATCTCCTCCATACTTGAACCAGCAATCAACATATCATCCACATATAAGAGTAAAATAACAAAGGAGTCAATAAACTTCTTGATGTAACAACATTAATCCTTTCCACTCCTATAAAAATTGTTTCTGATCATGAAAGAGTCAAACTTCTTGTACCACTGTCTTAGGGCCTGCTTCAATCTATACATGCTCCTCTTGAGCTTACACACCATGTATTCCTTACCAAGCACCTCATATCCCTCAGGTTGCTACATGTAGATTTCTTCCTCCAGACTTTCATGTAAAAATGATGCTTTTATGTCCATCTGCTTAAGGTGCAAGTCCTCTACTGCAATAATACTCAGCAAAATTCTAATTTTAGTTAGCTTCACAACATGAGAGAATATTTCAATGTAGTTAATACTTTTCCTTTGTAAATATCCTTTAACCACCAATCGAGCCTTGAACCTAGCTGTACCATCAGTTTCATTCTTGATCTTGTAGACTCACTTGCTCAACAGAGCTTTCTTCCCTGTGAGCAACTAAGCTAACTACCAAGTATCATTCTTTTCAAGTGACCATATCTCGTCATTCATGACTTGATCCCACTTGATTGAATCCTTCAACTGCAAAGCCTCATTAAAGGATTCTGGTTCCCTTCCATCAGTCAACAACAAATAATGCAAGGATGGTGAATACTTTTCTAGTGACCTGGTAACTCTAGTAGATATCCTCAACACTGGCTCAGGTGTGACTAGTTGTTGTTCTAGTTCTGCAACAATATTTTTCTGGATTTTCCTGTGGTCTTGCTGCAACATCACAAGGTGAAATTTCCTGTAACTTAACTTCAGCTCCCACTTCTTCTACATCTTCATATCGCACCCCAAACTTGTCCTTATACAGGCCATTCTCATCAAATGTCACATCACAATGTCTCAAGATCTTCCTATTCTTGTCATCCCAAAATCTATATCCAAATTGATCCGAACATTAGCACTTCACAGCCTTTGTATTAAGCTTATCTCTCTTCTCTAGATCAACATGAACATAGGCAGCACACCAAAAGTTCGCAAGTGAGTAAACTTGACCTCCTTATCCGACCAAACCTCTTCTGGCATCTTGAAACCCAAAGGAATTGGAGGGCCTCTATTTATCAAGTATGCTGCTGAGCTCACTGCATCTGCCCAAAACGTTTTTGGTAGCCCAGCATGTAACCTTATGCTTCTTGCTCGCTCATTTAATGTTCTGTTCATCCTTTCAACAATCCCATTCTATCTTGCCTTAACAAGAACTGTCCTGGTGCACCTGATTTCCTCATCAACACAGAACTTCTTGAATTCTATAGAATCATACTCTCCACCATTATCAGACCTTAAGCATTTAATCTTTGACCCAGTCTGATTTTCAACTTCAACCTTCCACCTCTTAAAGGTAATAAGCACATCGAACTTATGTTTTAGAAAGTAAACCCATACCTTCCTGCTGAAGTCATCAATTAAGGTGGCGTAGTACCTCGAAGCACTAAGAGAGGAGACTAAAGATGGCCCCCACAAGTCTGTGTGTACTAGTTCTAACCATTCTGCCTTTGGTTCTCTGCTAGCCTTTGTGAAACTAAACCATTTCTGCTTTCCCAGAACATAACTCTCACAAAAACTCAAATCAACAGATTTCAAACCTTGCAAATACCCCTTTGAAGCTAGCACATTCATCCCCTTCTGACTCATATGTCCTAGTCTGTTATGCCACAGACTCAAGCTAGATATACTATCGACCGCATCAACCATATTCGAACACTCTGCAGTACTGTATAAAGTTCCAGATTTTGTGCCACATGCTATCACCATAGCTCCCTTCACAATTTTCCAAGAACTCTCCCCAAACACTGCCCTATAACATGTGCTATCCAACTGACCAATAGAAATCAGATTCTTCTTAAAATCAGGAATATGTCTGACATCTTACAACTTCCATCTACCTCCACCTAAGGTCTGTATACATACATCCCCTTCTCCAGTAATCTCCAAGGCTTTGTTATCAGTAAGATATATCTTCCCAAAATTTCCAGACTTGAAATTATGAAATATCTCTTTGATCGGAGAAGAGTGGAATGATGCACTAAAATCAAGTATCCAGGAGTCAACCGGGCTGTCCATACTAAGAATTAAGGTGTCACCAATGTCTTCCGCAGAACATACAGAATCATCATCTTTATGGGACTTATTGTTTCTCTGGCCTTTCTTCTTCTTAGATTTAGTACAGTCCTTCTTGAAGTGTCCTTTTTAACCACAATCCCAACAAGTGAGCTCCTTCCTGCCTTGAGATTTTTCCAACCCTTTTGATTTCGATCGACCATGTTTACTATGGCCTCCCTTTGACTTACCCCTGCCCCTTCCCTTGACACTGAGTGCATTACTAAACGAATCCCCGATTTTTCTTTTGTGAATGCTCTCGCTTAAGACAACATCTCAAACTTTAGCTTCTCAGACCCACGCGAACTGCTAATTACGGAAACAACAGTATCCCACGATTTGGGTAGAGAGGACATCAAAATCAGGGTTCTAATCTTATTATCAAAATTAATATCAACAGAGCTTAATTAACTGATAATTATATTAAATTCGTTAATATGATCTGCAACAAATCCACTTTTAGACATCTTCAGATTAAACAAACGACGCATCAAATATACCTTATTGATAGCCGATGGTTTTTTGTACATGTTAGACAGCGCCTTCAGTACTCCTGCGGTCGTTATCTCCTTAACGATGTTGAAGGTAACGTTTCTCGCCAACGACAAACTAATCAACCCTAGCGCTTGCCGATCTTTCAAATCCTAAACCTCCTGTCTCATGGTTTCTAGCTTCATCCCTAACAAAGGTTCATGGAGGTTTCTCTGATACAGATAATCTTCCTTCTGCATCTTCTAGAAATCAAAATCATTTCCATCAAATTTCTCAATTTAAAACTTCACGCCTTCCATCTTTTCAGATTGTTGTGATACGAACTAAACTTTGATATCAGTTGTTATAGACGATCAATCATAATAATCAAAGAACAGTGCAGAAAATAAAACGAACACACAAATTTACATGGTTCACCAGAATATGATTACGTCCACAGGGCAGCTAGGGTTGTTTAATTCACTGTGAATTGTTTTCCGATGATGCGATACACTAGGAGAATAGAATACAAATAACATAACACCAAGGTTTTTTTTAGTTGGATCCGCAAATGTGGGCTTGGTGTAAAGTCCAGTATATTTTATCAGACTCCATATCTCAATAGTATATCAAGTATTAACTTGAACATCTAGTTCCACTTTCAGGAGGATAAACTTGATGTTGGTTAATCTTGACCAAAACGATGAATTTAATTTTATAATTAACTCAAGAATAAAATAGCCAATTAATTTATGAACCAAGACTCGTCTAATCTAGTTGGGATGTTGGCTGCTCTTCCTACATGAATCATGATGATTATGTTGCAAATAGAACATAATAACCAAATGTTATGCATTTAAACATAAAGTGTTGTCACATACCTTTATTTCCTGAAGTAAATATATATGATAACGAGAATGAACTATATTTTATCACTTTTAACGTTCAAACTAATATTGGCTTCGTTTTTTTATTTAGGATAATATATGAATAAGATTATGATCAATTCAACTAATATAAACAATTGAATAGCTATAGAATGATTCTAAAGAAAGTTAGACTAGTAAGAGTATGAGCATGAGAAGTCATATATATACAAGCTTCAACTTCAAGTGACATTATTATGATATGTTAGTTCTCATAACTATCCATGCCTATCATAAATTAATGAAAATATGTTGAAAAGGAAAAGAAAAGCATAAAACAAACAATATATTGTAGAGAAGAAATCTAATAAATGCAACTGTATTATTCTTATTGAAACATTTAAGGAATAATTAATAAAAAGGAAAGTGAATAATAAAAGACCTTATGAAATTGTCGTAAGTAGACATTCAATGACAGATATAAACAAGAATGTTTAATGCATTCGATGTTACAAAATTCAATTGCATATCACCTTATGGTTACTATTTTCAATATTGCAATTTATTTTTTAGATATTTGTTTTATAAAGGGTAACAACAGAATTATAGCGTTTATAACAATTAAAGAGCATTCATCTTCCTACCAAAAAAAAAAAGAGCATACATCTTCCTTAGTCGAAGCTCACGACAAAGTTAAGCTTCTTTTCAGAAAGCACTGATATTTGTGATATATGGCTACAAATGTAACTTATAAATAATTCTAAGCAAAACAAGAACTTACAAGAAACAATAGATTTCACAACTGATTGGACTATAAACAAAGGCCATGTACATGATGTCATAATTTTATAGGTAGTTGTCCTAATTTGACAAGTGAAAATAAGTTGTTACCAAATTAGCCCTAGTAATAAATAAAAGTTTTAGATAAACTTTCATTTTCGTATGGATAAGGAAAAGGGAAAATAGTCAAGAGCGTTTGTCACTTTTTTGAAATAAAACAAAAGAAACAGCCCAAGGATTTCACTTGTAAGTTTGTAACATTCCAAGTCAAACCTTAATTCCGACCCCTCGTTCACGCCAAGCACCACCGCACTGTCCAAGATATTAACAATAAGGTAAAATATAAAATCCAATTAATTTTATAAACATAAAAAATATTATTTCTGTATATTAACAATTTCTTTCTGCATTTTCACAAGGATTTTGAAATAGAAAGAACCATGAGCAAATGTTCTCTTCACTAACGAATATTTTGACCCAACTCAACAAATGGAAGACCTATAGCCGTATAAAGAAATTACAACAAGAATAATAATCATGTTAGCTCATCAAAAACATAGTTTTAATGAGAGAAAACAATCTAACACATAAAAGACATAGATCTAGTCAAACTAAAGAGAATAGAAGATCAAATAAGAGGTAAAACGAACACAAGTTTCTGCATATGAACTTCTTAAGAAAAAGTGGGTCACAACTGCATGCGTGAACCACAATCCCTATAAGTGACTTAGATTTGTAATCCAACCTGTTGAATAACTTTGGAAAACAGATAACTAAGGACGAACGTGACTGTAACTATTATAATAATTAGGTCAAAGAGTTAAGAAGAAACTTCAAAAAAAACCTGTTAAAAGCATCACTACAACTCTTAACACAAACTATGCATCAAGTACAAAAGAAGGCACAATAGACTAAGTTAACGAATTAGCTTTCTTACCAACAAGGAAAGGAAGCAGTAAACAGTTTTGAAAGATAGGAAAGCTCCTAATACATGGAAAATTACCTATTGCTTCTTCTTCAGAGCACCTTGATTTCCTATATTAACTACTCAAAGGATACTTCACGTTGTTCCAAACACTAAGAAACCACTCGTTTTATCACAAATTATGAAACCCTTGTCGGTGACATGTTAACGCTATGTTGAATGTTCAAATTGCCAAATCTACAGTGATTAAATCTTGGAAATTGTCCTTTTGGTTTCAAATCAATCTATTACATATTTAGCAGAACATCATTATGAATAAGGACAAATCTAACAAGGTAAGCTCTGAAACATATTCCAAAAACCACAGCATTCATTAACTAGTCTTAACTTCTCATACCTGCCAACACAAAATCCTCATTAATTGAGAAGACTTTAAAACAATATTCATAATTGATGCAAAGAATCATGGTAAGCTTTAAAACATATTCCAAAAACCACGGCAATCATTAAATATTCTAAACACAGCAATCATTAACTAGTCTAACCTTCTAATACCTGGCAACACCAAATCCTCATTAATTGAGAAGACTTTGAAACAATCTTTGTAATTGATGCAAAGAATCAATAAAACTGATACTGTAAATAATGAATAAGCTTATCATGCTTGCATAATAAAATGATACATCAGTTCTATCTTTCCCAGTATAACGTGTCCATGGTGGTACACGGTTGAAGCATTATCCTTAAAACAAGCTTGAAAAGATGCAATGGTGCACAAAATAAACTATCAACAAGCAACAAAAAACCAAACATGACTTGGCGTCATTAGTTGATAGAAATTTTGGATATATTTTGGGAATGGTAACAAGAGAATGATCAAACTACAGAAGCGAAAATTCTTTATTGGCAATTCAATCTCAAGTAGGTAATCAATTGGGGTCCACCTACATTATCTACATGGCTGAGTCTGTGACTGACCAATTCGTATATGTACCTCACCATAGTTCAGCTGTAGACAGCTTTGTACAAACAAGGTATAGTGTGGTTTCCTCTGAAACCTGATTAATTTCAAACTTAATAACAAACCCACTTGCAAGGGACTTGTCAATCAATCTAGCATACGAAGGTTTCATTATATCTACTCACTAGATTACAGAACTAAATTGACACTTTCCTAGTATACTGCAAAAATTAGGGTATTAAAGGTTATTGAATGGGAAGGCAATATCATTCATGCCTCTAATTTAATGGCCAATCAATCATATCGACAACACTGTTTTGTTGTGTCCAAACTTGTATGCTCCAGCCCTCGTCAGGAGAATTTCATTTGGTCCTTCATCAACCCCCTTCCCACTTGCTAGGACAGTTATCTACAAATTACATTTGAAATATGGAAGTAAGAATAAGCACTGAACTGCTAGGGAAGTGAATAACACCAGAATAGATCAGAAGGTGTGTAAAAGATCTCAAATTTATCCCACACTCCAATCAAAATTGGATTAGATTTAAGATTACACCTTTTGCTAGAAAATTCAAATAAAGAATTCTTTTTTATCAAGAGGAAATGCATCCAGTTTGTAGCATACAAAACAAGCATGCCAAAACATGTGGATAAAGGATGGTAATAACAACAACACACATTACTTTTTTTTTTGGAACCGGAGGAATTCACATCCGCTATCCTTTAGATGCGTAGTAAGTAAACCTTCGGATTGACACAATAGTCTACAAATCATGTCAATCGAGTACTCCGTACAAAGCAAGCCATATACAATAGGCTCGATCGAGAGAACGTAGGTAAGGAGATTCAAATACAAGACCTTTTGGCCCCACCTCCCCCTAAGGGGCGATGCACATTATATCATAAAGCATCATATGCAACTTTGTGTCACCTAGTGGATATAGCTACACAAAGATTGGTATTTTCATGCCCTAGTGATACGACTTTCTCCAAGTAAAATGTAGGAGAACATAGTTTATGGTGACTAAGAACTAGTGTAGAGACATATTCCAATGGTGCTGTAACAGAAACATTGCTTCTAAATGCAGGAGAGCATAATTTATGGTGACTAAGAACTAGTGTAGAGACATATTCCAATGATGCTGTAACAGAAACATTGCTTCTAAAAGGTGTATGGTTATGTAAATTACCATCAGGATAAGCATATACGTATGCATACATGTATAGATCAGAGAGACAGAGCAACAAAATCCTAGAGTAGCAGCATTTCTGTTTAAGTACCTTAGCAGAGAAAAATGTTTCTTTTTTTCCTTCACAAGGGCCTACTCATCACACTGCATTGCTGTTCTAAGCCTACGAGCTACAAAATTTGATGTTTGATTATTGGCAAATAACTTTTACTTCAGTTGGTATCTCTGCTTCTGTTGTACTGTCAAGTGCACTTGTAGCCTTATCATAAAACCTGAAGGAACAAACATCAAGCCAAGGGAGAAAACGATGATCAACTTACGAAAAATCACCAGCGTCAAGCACTCTTAACTGTAAAATCTTGCCAATCCAAAATCATCTCTTGAAGTTCAAATGCATCTGAAGTCCTTTTAGGTGGCAAATATCAAATTGGTATATGTTCCTATTTGAAAATTTGTAGAATAATGCAATTAATGCAAGCATCAATGTGAATCTGAACCAATTCTTTTAACATGGAGTTTTACAAGCTACTCAATCCAGGACATACAGAGGCAATGAAGTGAAGAGTTTGGAGGTTTCAGCAGAAAACAAGATGGTAGATATACATTTGTTAGCTAGAGATATTACTGTTATGGTCGTGATTGTCATCTGTTCTCGAGTATTATTACTCATCTTGACTAGCACAGTAGCACTTCTTCTTCTGCTACAATTACTAGTAGTAATAGCATTAGATGTTGTTGTTGGGTTTGAACAAATTGACGAGTGCTGCTGCTGCTGCTGTTGCTGCCTGCTTCGATATGCCATGATTGTGGACTCCGGAAGAAGGGAAGATGAGAATCGGATCCTATCCGCTCCTCTCCTCTCCTCTGATGATAGAATGGATCCAAACCCTAACAACCCAACTCAATTCAACATTCCCGATTGCGTGCCTTTGTTTTCTTCCTTTTCTATTTGTTCTGCGAATGTCAAGTCAACGTCCTTTTCCCTCACTCCTTCCCTCCCTCCCTCCGACAACCTCTGTTTTTTATCTTCTTTATTAATCCCCTTTCACTACTGATTATCATACTACTAGTGTAGGTACTACTTCTACTGACGCTGCCAATTGGCTCTGCCCAATGATACTCCTTGAATTAACTTTGTACGTAATGTCAATAAAATGGTAAATAATAATGATAAAAATAAAATGTTTATTCAAACTCTTTCAAATGTGTTGGATGTATTCAAAAAATTATATGAACTTGACATTAAAAAGATATTATGTTAAAAATTTTGTTAGTTTGGAAGCATAACGATTATTTTATGAAGGGAAAAATGAAGAAGGGTTAAGGTAATGTTATGAATACTTTATCATAATGGTATTAAATTTGGTTTTATTATGGTATGGTATGGTATCAGTTAATACTAAATACGATTTTAATAATTTTTAAAATTACAAAATTGCTCCTAAATTTAGAAAATTACAAAATTGTTTATTAATATATTTGGCTATATAAATTTTTATTTTTACTTCAATTAAGTCTCAAAAATGATAATAACTTAAGTTTGAAATAAAAATTATCTTTTATTTCTATTAGTATTACTTTTATATATTACTTTTTATAAAACTTTGTTCCTCATACACTCAATCCAAATATGATCGAATTAAATTAAATTTGTAAAATTACTTATTCTATTAAAAGTCTTAGTAAATAAAAAAAATTATCAAAAAACTATAAGAAATTATATTCAATTAATAATGATAATAACCTTCCTTTCTTGAAGTTTTAAGTTTTATTAAACAAAAATCAAATCATTTAAACTTTTGTATTCCAATCTTTTTATTTTACTTTGGGAATAGATAAATTTAAATGTACTTCAATTCCTTTCATACCCAATTATACTTACGCATTGACTCAAAATTTAAACTGTAAACTTTTGTAATTCGAGATCTCAACTTTCAAATTAGCACTAGTAAGCAAATATAAGATAAGAAAAATATTCTTATAAATAAAATAAAGTGATTATATATATATATATATATATATACCTAGTTTAAATTTTTGTCTTTGACGAATTTCAATGGACATCTCAAAATCACCACATACAACCTTATATAGTTTTATTTTTAGCTAAATTGTATAGAGATTAAGATTCAGAAATGTCTTAGTGGAAAATAAGGGAGAGTAATTTCTTTTTAAATATAAAGAATTTTGTTCAAAATATTAACAATTGACTCTAGAGAAAAATATTAGTTAATTTTAAGTGCTGATGAAAATAATATACAACTGCTTTGATATTTCTAACTATAATCAAATGTTCTTTAGTGTTTCTTTGTCTTGATTGATGATATTATAATTAGAGCAGGTATATAAGATTGTTGAATTTTCGAGCTTATTAACTTAAACTTGTAAGGGGTTGTAGGGTTACATATTTAATTGTGATTATAATTAATGCTTATTTGGATTAATCATCAGTTGATTGATTGTCCTCTTCAATTCTATTTCCTAAAAATGTTATGTTTTATCAAAACTAATAAGACAAAAATCAATTAGACAATGGGTAGAAAATTTTTGAATTCTTGTAAGGGTAATAGCTTTATTGCATCATTATGTCGATTCAAAATTATAGTTTTTTACCAATATTCGTTCCATTTTTTTGCCTTTAGCTTTTTAATGTTGGGACGTTTGGAGATGTGACTATGCTGATCAAAATAAATATGATGTTTCTAAATGATTCAGGCATTAAATTTTCGTAAGAATTAAAAAGAATTTCTTTGATTTACAGTGCTACTTTTGATTTATAGCTCAAAACGGTTTTGACACTTTTTAATGGTACAATAGCTAGTATGGCTTCATTGATGCTTTTGACTAATGTCCTACATTATGATATGTCACTATGTTAATTATACTATTGTATCTAGTTTGATTTCAATGGTGCTTTTTGAGGCAAATAGTAAGTCTGTGGTAAACTAAGTTTGATTGTTTTTTACGAAAATTTTTATTTAAAAATAAAAATAAATTGTTAATATATCTTATTTGAAAGCTTCAAGAGCAATTGGGATGTAAATTTCGTATTATTTTTTATTGCTATAACTTTCATTTGAAATTGCCTTTAAATATAATCACTCATATAATATGATTAATGTGCATAGGAAAATTGTAACCCACATATAAGTTTTGCAGGTCACTTGAATAGAGTGTGCTAGATGTATACTATTCCCTAAGACCATTCTTCATTTGTTGCGTGACTGCATGTGGTCTCGGGACATTTGGACCCGCTTGCATGCTCCAAATGTTGATCCTTCCTTTTTTGCAGCGTCATTAGACAACTGGGTGGCGGCAAATGTGTTTGCCCCTCATGCCACCACAACCTCCATACTTCGGTTTCTAACTGGATGTTGGGTTATTTGGTGTGCCCGTAATAAAGAGGTCATTAATGGTGAGTCTTTGTCTACCGGGACCCAAAGGCTTTGGCATCGTTCACTTATGCAGGACTGTCTTAGCGTGTTCGATTCGGGGGCGCACTTGGCATCTCACCGTCTCCCTAGGTGGATCGCTTGGACCAAGCCACCTCCTGGTTTTGTGAAGCGCAATATTGATGGGAGTGCAGTTGGTAATTCCGGTTGAGCGAGGTATGGGGGTCTTATTAGAGACATGGAGGGTCGTTGGATTGCAGGGTTCTATGGCTTGGTTGGTATAGCGACAAACATACTTGCGGAATTACAGGGGCTCAAACATAGTCTACAACTCACGTGGGACTTTGGGTACCGTAGTGTGCTTGTGGAAACCGATTACTTAGCTGTGTGGTTAATCTTATTTCCGACTCGCCACAACCATATCATTCTCACCTTGTTCTTATTCGGGATATCCAGGACCTATTCGCTAAACAGTGGCGCTGCTCCCTTCACCATGTTCTTCGCGAGGGCAATCATTGTGCGGACTTCCTTGCAAAGATTGGATCGTCACAGCTACTCATGTGGTCTTATTGGTCGACTCCGCCCCCTAGACTTCGTTTACACCTCGAAGGCGACTATCAATCTATTATCTTTCTGTGGACCTAGCTTCCTCTTCTCACCAAAAAAAAAAAAAGAATAGAGTGCATGCAATGTGCTTTAAAAAAGGACTTATTAAACTAGTGGTGAGATTTAACGGACGGCATAAGGATTATTTTGTCATTTACCCAAGTATCCATGCTAGTTTGGTGGAGTTTAAGTCAGACTCAAGATTTAACCCACTTTTCTTAAGTTCATTTAAGTTGAATTCAAGCATATAAAATTATTTCAAGTTTGAGTTAAGGTCTTATTGGACTAAGAACTCAATTCATTATTATTTCCAATAAAAAGGAAATAAGCCTAGTGAGGTTCAATAAGGATAAAGTGAGGTGTAATGATCATACAACAATAAGACATGTTTTAATGTGTTTTTCCTTTCTCTTTTTCTTCTCCTAGTTTCTGGTTTTTTCCCCTTTCCTTACATCCGCTTATCTTTCATATTGGAATAGAAAATGGTGAAAGAAACTGTCTCAAAATCTCAACTTGGAGGGGCATTTTGGTCGAAACTAGGTTTTAGAGAGAGGGGCAAGAAAAATAAACATGTATATTTGTTTGTATTAAGCTAGGAATTGCTGCTGCATCTTATAGAAAATTCTAGCTCCAAAACCTATTTACAGTACATCATTCTTTTATGAACAGAAGCAGAAAGAATCTTATTTCTCTTCAATTGAGTGGAGGTGATTCAACAAATCAATTACTTCACCCATGCAAGGCCTATCTTTCCTCGACTCGCTAGTGCACCAAGTTGCGATATCAAGATACTCCTTCACACTGTCTTCTCTCAGCCCTTCTTTAATCATGCTAGGGTCCAGCATTTCCCAGTGCCGACTTTCCTCCAACATTTTCCTTGCCCATTCAATCAACACCACCTCCTTCCCCTCCATCATGATGGGCAAATTGGGCCTTTGGCCCGTCGCAATCTCGAACATCAACATTCCAAAACTATACACATCCGCCTTCACCGTCGCCGTCATCAACCCGTTCTTATACTCTGGAGGCATGTACCCCATTGTTCCGGCGACCTGCGTGGACACGTGCGAACATGACGAATCAACTCTACGTGCGAGCCCAAAATCGGCAATATGGGCCTCGAATTCAGAATCCAACAACACGTTTCCAGCCTTAATATCCCTATGTATGATAGGCGTATCCAGCCCATGCAAATACGCCAACCCATGAGCCACACCATTAACTATCTTCTTCCTCGTTTCCCAAGATAACGGCAATTTCACAGAATATTCAGAGCTATACGACGCGTCGTGTAGCCACTGGTCCAAGCTTCCTTTCTCAATAAACTCGTATATTAAAACCCTGTCCTCGCCCGACATACAGTACCCCAGCATTTTCACAATATTCCGGTGACGGAGCTTACCCAGAGTCTCCATCTCGGCCCTGAACTCACGAAACCCTTGGAAAGCGTCGGGTGCAAGCTTCTTAATCGCCACGGTGTTGCCGGTGGACAGTTGTGCTTTGTAGACGAGGCCAAAGCTTCCGTCTCCGATTATCAGATCGGCGGAGAAGTTTCTGGTAGCGGTTTTGAGTTCTTCCATGGAGACACGGCTGAGTGATGGGTCAAAGGAGGCGCTGTCATCGATGTTTATGGTGGAGAGCTCGAGGTTGGGTACAGTTCGGGTTCCTGGTCGGTTCGAGCGACGAGTTCGGTGGTGGGCGTAGTTGGAAGGTTTCTGGTATCTACAGATGAAGAAGAAGAAAGAGAAGATGATGATTATGAACAAGAAGCTGACGGTGGCCGCGAGGACCAGTTGGGAAATGTTGCCTTGCATACTTTGATATGATGTGATATGTTATGGGGAGAGAGAGAGACAAGAGAGAGAGGGGGAAGCAAGTGAATGATTAAAAAGCCGCCATTAGAGAGGAGCAAAGTAGAGAAAGAGAGAGATAGGAAGTCGTCGGTGAAGTCTTCGTAAGACGGAGTCAACTCCAAAATGAGGAGGTGGGGAAGCGAGAGATGTGTATTCTCTGGAGTGTGATGCACGGTCAGCGTTCAATCAGCGTCCTTTCTGTCAGTTTGATCATATCAGCAGGCCTTGCAAATTTTTTTTTAAGTTTTATGAAGCCAAATGTTTGACCGCTTGATCATGTGTGATTTCTTATCATTGATGACCAGCTATCTTTTAAAATCTGGACCGAATCGGCCGGTCCGATCGATTCGATCGGTAACTGATCTGTGATCTGATCTGATTGATGCTTCAAAACCAGCTATAAATTGATCCAATCTGAATAGGTCAAAATTGGTCAATTGATCGGTCGGATCGATCCGATAATTATTTTTTTTATTTTTTTTTATTTTTTGAATTTTTTAAATACTTTTAATATCATATATAATTAAATATAATTATTGATAATTATTACGTCACACCGGTTGAACCGGTCGAACCGATCAAACCAGTGACCAATAAGACCACCGATTCGATACCGGTCCGAGTTTTAGAACATAGATGATCAGGAAGGAACCTATGTTATTTATTTATTTTGTAATAAATCCAATAATATTATCAAATTAAAAGCAACCTGTATCTTCTTTTTTATATTTCAATGCATCCACAAAAGAGCCGTAACTCATATTATGAAGATAATAACAACTACAACGTCCCGAGAAGGGAAATCAGATGGAGTTCTTTGGCAAAAAATTAAAAAAAAAATCATGTACACTTGATATAGTTTTAGAAGATATGATCATATGATAAGCAAATCATTTGTATTTACCATTTTGGTAATGAAATTGATTAAGAGTCTTATTACATAACCAAACATATACATTTTTTTAAAAATAATCAGTTACAATTCTTAGCATATATTTGTAGTTTAAAATTTTTTGGTATGATACAAATCTTTTGTTAAGTGTCTAATGTGCTTTTCTTATATAACAGACTTTCCACATAATCTAAACGAGAATAATCTAAAACATTGTATACTTATAGATGATATTCCTCTCAAATGTTTTAAGGTTCTCTTCGCACTAATACTAATACGTGAGATTCTTTATGTGCAAAATTGAAATATGAATGCAACAAACAACATATCAGGACGACTAATAGCAATACATAATAACCTATTGATCATATTTTAATATATCTTCTCATGGTGATACTCATACGTGTGTTTAGTAGTTTTGCTCCATCCGTATTGAACATGTTAAACAATTTTTGGTCTACTTTGCTTGATCTATGAATGTTCATCCGATCCTTTCATTTGATTGATTTGAAGTTCAAAAGAAGTTTAATTCTCTCAAATTCCACATTCATATACCAGCAAATTTCTCACATGATGCATCGCTAAAATTTTACTCTAATAGATGATTCTTAATCTACTACTTTGCCTTCAATAAACTATTGTATTCTTCTTCTTCTCCACTAGTTCAGCTTCTTACTATTAATTTCCTCTGTGGACTATTTTTAATTTTATTTCAACCAATTGATTATTAGTATTTTTTAAGATTTAGTGGATTTTCACTACAAACTTGTTTTATTAAGGTTTTTATTTCAGTTTGTAAAGTAAAATTATTAAGAAGATAAAATTATAATTGATTTAATTTTTCTCTTATATTCTTTAAATTTTTATAATAAGTGATATAGTATATAAGAATTTTGAGAATTATGGATTTTTATTTAAGGATTTTATTATTGGTGTTCATAAAGTTATATAATGCAAATATTGACAAAAAGGATTATATAATTTTAAAAAATTATTTCCTAACTTAATGGTAATCTTCATTCTTGTTGATAAATTGAAGGTATAATAAAAGTGTAATTTTCAATAACGATATTATTATAATAACTTACATACCAAATATATTTAACACTTCTATCTGCTATTCTTATTTATAAAGATTTGTTTAGTTTTTTTTTTCA
Organism: Erythroxylum williamsii; assembly: GCA_027564335.1. Classification (NCBI taxonomy): domain Eukaryota; kingdom Viridiplantae; phylum Streptophyta; class Magnoliopsida; order Malpighiales; family Erythroxylaceae; genus Erythroxylum; species Erythroxylum williamsii. The sequence continues at coordinate 44,344,091 of JANITW010000003.1, forward strand.
GTTTTATAATAGTGTTTGAGATGCTATACAAATAGTAGCACCTATATCTATATAAGTATTAACTTTTTTATTCTAACTAATTACTTGAATAACTGTTATATTCGGATTCAGTTATTGATTCTAAAGTTTGAAATTCATAATGATATAATGAAGAAATTGTTGAATCTATTTCATATTCTGACTCAATAAGTTCTAAATTATATTTAAATGCTGAATTTAAAATATTAATTTTCCTTTGTATTTATTTTGATTTCTTTTTAGGCATTCGTTTGCATAATGGCCTTCTTCTTTACATAATCAATATTTACATGTTTTTTTTTATTTTGAGGACAATATTTTTTCTTTGGTTTAGTTCGTCTATAAGCGTTCTTTCTAATTTTTTTTATAAGTTTAAATGGGAATTTCTTATACTTGTTTGTGGGATATTTTCGCCATTTATATTTGTTATATTTATGTTTTGTATGTTTTCTTTGTTTTTGATAGGTAAAAGGGTCACATCCATATTATTGAGAAACTTCCAAATATTTAGAACAACATAGTTGAATATCTTTATGTCTTAGTGATTTGTATAATTTTGCTTAAAAGCATTGTTGTGATAATACTTCTTTTATTATTGAAATAGCACCTTCTAAATTATAAACTACTAGATTATCATGTTGTTTCATTAAGAATTATTCTTCTATCGTTTTACTTATTAGAAAAGATAATTTTTTAATAAATATTTGTATATACATTTCTTGTTTTGTACTAGTTAATTTATAATAATATTTTTTAAATTCACAAATGTGTTCTTCTCAACTACAAATATCACATATTGGTATAATATTTAGATGCCATAAGGCATTTTTTTCTTTATTTTCAATTTCTTATTTATATGAAGTTATATCTTTTCCAATAAATCCTTTATAAATTTCGTTGGTAACTACATGAAAAGCTTTTATTGGTTCAATAACGTTAAGAAATTTAGTGGTATATTTATTCGTATTTCGTTATCTAATAAAAAGTTTAAAACTATACTAGTAGTTTTATAGATAATAAAATTCCATAAAATACTAATATTTGTTAAGTCTTCAGAAGGTTTTTCTAATTGAATGACTAATGTTAATCTGTTAGACCATTCAAGTAATAATTTTCCTGGAGATAAAACATAGTCTAAATAAAGGATTCCATTTGGTCCTAATGTTATCTGTTTCGGTGTATATTATGTAGGAAATTTTTGTATCTTATTTTATTTTTTATAATATTCGAAACGATTCAATTCTTTTTGTTCTATAGGTTTATAATTCCAGTTATAACTAGGTTTATTTTCCCTTTATCTTTCTTCTCCACTTTGACTTGTTTTGGGTTGTTCTTCTGGTTTTGAACCTTTTTATTTTGGTTGATCCATACATATCTCTTGTTGATCGAATTCATAACCTTAAATTATTTCATCTTAATTAGTAATAGGTTTTATAAGTTCATATTTTAAAGACTTGTTTTTTGTTATTTATTGTAAGTTTATTTACTAATTGAGTAATTTCTTCCAATTGATCTCTTATATTTTGTTCTATATTTTCTATGGTTTTACTAAAGTTATATTGGATGAGCTAGATAGCTCTGATACCATTTTTTGATAATTTAGAAGAATTTATATTAAAAAAAACAAAGATATGTACAAAAGAATTCACTCAACTAGTGCCTCTGAGGACACAACCAGCTATAACATAGCAGCTAGCCCACAGACCTGTCCAAATCAAATGAAACGCAAGGAGACCAACAACTATGACTTATGGAAGGTTCTTGCCTACCTCCACTAAATAACAGATCTCCGATACTCTAACCAGTACCATATCGAAGAAGCAATAACCAGAAGATAAGATGTCCTTAGCTAAACAATTTCTCAATCCCAGTAGAGGCAATACCAATGAAAAAGATGAAATTAAATCTGCACTTCAACGTCCCTTACCTAGGATGGCCTTCCATTGGCTTAAGCAGAAGGAGCTCGTAAAATGGCTGCCACTATAGAAGGTGAGTCATCCTTGCAAGTTTCGGTGTTGTACCAAAGAATTAGTCCTGCCAAGTCCATCAGTAAGTTTGTAACAATGTACGAAGTTGGATTGCCAACTAACTCCTGTTCGATCTTCTAATGGGGAACTCACTTGCTGTTGACCAAGACAGTATGATCTATCAACCTACAGAAAGTTAATGAAGAACAAAACAATATAATTAACTCCTCTCTGTGTTTAAGTTGAGAAGTTTCCTAACTTGGGAGATTACTCCAAGATACACTCTCTCCACATCTTTGGCTTCATCTTTGAAAATTCTAGCATTTCGTTCAGTCCAAATATAGTAAACAGTAGTAGAAAGTAGTAGTGGGAAATGATTTATGGCTGAGAATCTGGAATTGGAAGCAGTTCTAAACTACGAAAGAATAGTTGAAAGGTTTGGCCGAATAAGGATGGACAGATTAAAATGAGCGAGGAAATGGTCCCAAATTATTTTAGAGAATGTACATTCAAAAAATAAGTGCTCAATGGGTTCATTAGTTGATAAGCACAAAGAACAGTGGTTAGGAGTATGTAGGTAGGTCAGTTTTTCCTTGGTTTGCAACTTTTGTTGGAAGCCAAGCCAAAAGATAAAAGAGCACCGAGGTCTACTATATTTGGACTATACCAGCTTGTGCCAAGGAACATCTCGTAAGGGGGGTCGTAAGAATTTATAGACTGAAACATTGGTATACTTTTTGGTAGGGCTAGCTATCCATTCCAGACAATCTGGTAGGGAGCTATTCGGGAGATACTGAGGTGATTCAAGGTTCCTTATGAGGTCCATGGATACCTAATTCAATCTCCATTCATCATTAAGGATGACTTCAGAAACTCGTGCTGTCAATGAGGGCTCCGAGCCATTGATTGCTCTCAGTGTTAAAAGATCCTCAGAATTCCTCTCGGGTGCCAAGGATCCTGCCATAAAAGAGTAGATATATCGTTTCCAATCCTAAACCTGAATTGGTGCCATAGTTTGTCCCTCACAAACAATATCTTTCTCCAACTCCAAGAACTATTATAATTAGGTTGAATTTTTCCTTCGCAGAATGATTGTATGTACCCATTTAACCCACAAGGCTTCCCTATCTTAAAACAAATTCCAAATTCGTTTTACTAACAGGACTTGATTCCATGTAGTCAAATGTTTTACTCCTAAGCCCCCTTCCTTTTTGATCTACAAATGTCACTCCACTTAACCTTAGCCTGAGAATTTGAATCTAACTTCCTTGCCTATAAAAAATCCTTAAGCTTGGCCTCAATGTCCTTAAGGATGGAAGTGGGAAGAATGAAATGTGTTGACCAGTAGACTTGGAAGGAAGAGAGGATGAAAATAACCGATTGGAGTCTTCCCATATAAGAAAGACTCTTATGAGTCCATCTATTGATCCTATTGTCAATTCTGTCTAAAAGAGAAGCACAATCCCTCCAAGTTAGATGACCTGTAATGAAAGGAACCCCTAAATACCAAATAGGGAGAGAACCTTGTTAAAGTCCCAAAACAAGTTTCACTCTATGACTCAGATAGCTTACATCTGGGGATAAGAAAAACTGACTTTTAGAAGCATTCATGTCCATGCCAGAAAACATAGAGAATGTGCACAAGGAATCAAACAAAAGATGTGCAGAAAACAAATCCACATGACAAAACATTAAGAGATCATCTGCAAATAGAAGATGGTTGGTTTTGAGACCTTGACATCTCCAATGGTATTTGAACAAAGGAGTATTTTTTGTATTGACTCTCAAATTTCTAAAGAAAAATTCTATACAAATAATGAAGAGGAAAGGCGATAAAGGGTCACCTGTCTTAATCCAGACTTACCTTTGAAAATTTTAGTGGGGGACCCATTAACTAAAATAGAATAAGAAGGAGTGGTGATACATTCTTTGACCCACTCAATGAACCTTATAGGAAGGCCTACAACTTTAAGGTGTTGAGAAGGAAATCCCAATGGATAGAGTCATAGGCTTTTTGGAGATCCACTTTGAAAGCACATCGCTTCTGATTATTAGAAATGTGATAGTTCTTAAAGATCTTTTGTGCTAAAAGTATATTATCCCCTATTATGCGATTTTTGATAAAGGCGCTTTGATTGGGGTTAACTAAGAGAGGGAGGATTTCGCTAAGCCTATTTGCTAAAATTTTAGCAATAACCTTATAGAGCATGTTGCAACAAGAGATATGCCTAAAGTATAAAATAGTTGAGGGTTGAGCTGTTTTGGGAATAAGGGATATGAATGTGGAATTGAGCTCTTTGAGGAGTTTACTATGAAGGAAAACATTTTGAGTAGTTCCAGTAACTTTTTCCCCTATAATAGGCCAGGCTTGCTTAAAGAAGTACCCATTAAAGTCGTCTGGTCCAGAGGCCTTATTGGGATTTATAGAGTGAAAAGCCTCTATAATTTCTTGAGGTGAAATGCCAACAATAACAGCATTAGAATGGAGGGTAGATAATGGGTTGGGAAAAAGATGAGCCACAAACTCTTTGTAAGAGTGAAGATTCTTTATAGCCCCTATAGAGCCTTTGAAGTAATCTAGAAATTGAGCCTAAATTTCAGTAAGCCCTACTACCCTAATGCCATTTCCCACTTCAAGAAAGTGTATGGAATTTTTTTTTCTGTTGGCAAAGAGTGAATTGTGAAAAAATTTAGTGTTTTGGTCCCCTTCTCTAAGCCATTTGATCCTAGAGGATTGTCTATAAAACGATTCTTGACCTTTAGAGTTTTATATAGCTCACTAATGGCCTCTGTTTCCCTAGCTATCAAAAAGGGAGATCTAGGTAATAACCTCTGTTGGTCTTGAATGTGATTAAGATTGGCATGGCTATTCTCAACTCTATCATTAATATCCCCAATCTGAGCTAAGTTCATGAGTTTAAGAGCTTACTTAACTAGCTTAAGCTTGGACCCAACCCTATATATAGGAGTACTGGTAACTGGGGAGGACCAAGTGTAGCGCCCCCTTACCATAGGGTATCCACCGGAACGCCCGTAGGTCATTCCGGTACATATCCTACGACAAGAGACC
>JANITW010000003.1:44360085-44375503 GCA_027564335.1 Erythroxylum williamsii
ATGTAAGTAGAGATATTTAAGATGATTGGAAGTGAAATTTGTGCTTAAAGATTAGTGTAGAACGTGATGGATGATGGGGGGTGTGTGTACTGAAATTTATGGACTTATGTCAAAGGATAGGATGTGAGTGAGTAATAGTTGATATGTGGAGTGAATTGAATGAAACGTGGTATAGAAGTGGTGCTATGTTCCTCTTTTTTTCTCACTATTCAATGTCCATGCCCCTCATTCACGCATAACTTTTTTTTCAACTTTTTCTGCCGCCAGCTGCCTTTCTATGTTTCTATCTTGTTTGAATAAATTTCAGCTCACACATCCCTTTATCTACCGCCACCACTGCTTATTCTTTTTTTCTCTCTTCAAAATTGTGTCCATAGCTGTACTTTAGGTCTTTTCACGGTCCACTCACGTTTTTAACCTATTCTCCATGGTTTTGTGTAGCTGCTGCTCTCTTTTGCATGAAGCGTGCTTTGCGTTTCACAAACCATTCACACTACTATCCTTCCCTTCATATGATATTGCCATATTGTTGCTTCTATTCTCTTATTGTCTACGTTGTCGTTTTGTCCCGACCATCTTGTCCGTTAAATCATATTCTTGCATGAAAAACATGCAGACATTAATGTTTTCTAGAGCTTTTCTTGCTTGACGCTTTTGAACCTTCCAAATTCAATATGTGCCTAAAATTAAAACAAATAACTTTTAATTAGTGCAATTTAAATATTAAATGGACAAGAGTCTAGCAAATTATATATCTAAAATCAATATAAAATGTCCATTAACATTTCTTCATTGTTAGGCTTTTTCCTTTTAACTTACACTTATAAGGATTTTCTTACCATTATTTGATTAATAAAAAATATATTAACATGTTCATACTTACCATGAAATGGAATACCATGTTATATGAGTGATAAAGATGCATTTGTTATTCTATATGTGTGTGCATAATAAGAAATCTTCCTCTAGACATTAATGGTCTTGAATATTCTTTCAAAGTAATGAGATGAGTTACCATAACTATATGTATGATACCTACTATGAATGAAGGCTTGATGCATACTTCTTTAAGGTTTAAAGGGGTATAAGTGTGTTTGTATGTTTCTATAGAAGTTATGTTTATTCTTCCCTTGAGAGTATAAAACTCTATGCCTAGATTGTGACCAATATATGGAAGCATAATTCTAGTGGATATGACATATGCATGCTTATGCTTAAATATGGAAGCATCATATTCATTTGTCATATTAGGCAATAGGTCTACACTATGCAAATATTTTCCCTTAACAAACATGATTTTATAATTGTCTTCACTTTTATGGTTGTACCTTATTCCATACATACTATTGAAATTCTCTTAAAAGCCTAGCATGTTTTCTAATTTTCACTCCTTTTAATGAATTTATATAATGAATCCTTGAGAATACTATCTCCTTTTCTAATGTCTCATTTTCATGCTTCAATGTGTCTAATGCATGATTGACACCAATGATCACATTTTTAGATGCTTTAATATTATGCAATTCACTTTTCATCTTTTTATTCTAATTTATGCGTGCATCTAATTGTTTTTGAATTTCCTCAAATTTTGAAGATAATGTTTTCCTTTTCTGACTCACAATTTCTAAACTTTTAATTAGTTTATCTTATGTTAAATCATCATCACTATAATATAAGTTAGAGTTGGATATTACTTATTATCATTTATAGTTGTTAGGCACATATGAGATCTCTCTCCTTTCAAATGGTCATTTTCAAATTCACTTGTATCATCCCAAGTTGAGGCTTTAAGTGCTTTATTATTGTTTTTGTCATTCTTCTCTTTATAGTTTCTTTCACACTTATCACTATTTTTAAGTAAAGAACATTATGACTTCATATGTTTCGGGCTTTCTACATTCAAAACAAATAATGTTAGAGGATTTATATCTTAATTAGCCTTTACCTTCTATGAATTCCTTTATTTTGAAGAAATTATTTTTCTTCAAAACTTCTTAAAGTTCCTAGGTATTAAGATGAGGTCGTCATCATCACTTTCACTTTTAGATGCCTATTCTTCACTTGATTCCTCCCTTGAGACTTTGAATGTTAAGTTCATATGCAAGGAGAGATCAATAAATTTCTCTAAGGCAGTATTATTAATCTTTGACTTTATGTATAGTTGTCACTTTAGTTCCTTATATCTCTAGAAATGACCTAAGCAATTTTCTTATCATTTTGGCATTAGTATAAATATTTTCAATACCTTTGAGAGTATTAGTAATATCAATAAATCTAGTATACATGCTAGATATGCTTTCATCATAGTTCATTTAAAGCTCTCATTATTTGTTCCCTTATATCTAATTTCCAAAATGTGCCAAATTTTATCAGTCATTTCCCACATAAAAGCCCTATTAAATTTGTGTCTTCCCAATACATAAAATAAGATATGTGCAACCTTACTATTTAAGAAAATTAATCTCTTATCTTGAGGTCCATATTCTTCCTTTAATTTAAGGGCCTTTTTATTATCTACACTTTTTGTAAGTATAAAGGAACCATTTGAAACTATTTCTCACAGGTCAACACTTTTGACTATTAAGAAAAATCCCATCCTAGTTTACCCATATAAATAGTCATTTCCATTAAAAAAAGGGAGCTCTAATAATATTTTGTCCCTTTTGTTTGAATGATGATGTTGATGATCCTCCTAAGTATGTCATTATAATCTTTATTATATAATTTCATTGAAATGTAAGCATGATAGACTTGCTCTAATACTGCTTATTAGTCCCTAATAGCATCCAAGAGGGAGATAAATTGAGTGTTTATAAAATTTAATAAAATTTGCTAACCAAAAGAACTCAATTTAAGAATAATCAATATATATGAGAATGAAAAATTACTTAGCATAAAGCAATCAAACAATTTAATAATAATTTAAAGAGGATAGGGAAGAGATAATGTAAATAAATTTATAGTGGTTCAACAAACAACCCTTGCTTACATCCACTCTCGAGACCCTTCTTAGAATTCTACTATAATTTTTATTTTAAGGCAAAGAACAACCTTTTTACAATGTTTTCTCGCCAAAGAGGAACCCTTTTATAATCTTCCTTCATAGTGATGAGGGACTTCAATGCCACTTAGAACACTCCTAAGTACAATAATATAACCCCAACCAAATCTTTTAACTCAAAATACCTCACGTTATCACTTCAAAACTACAAAGAGACTCACTCTTACAAATATTCAATAATGTTTAAATGATTGAAAAACACGTTAAAATGTGAATAAAAAAACACCAAATACTTCTTCATGCTAAAACCAATCAGAAAAATGTATTTATAGGATTTTGGGATCCCACTAGCCATTGGAGCCAAAAACAATCCGTTACAATGCCTAGTTACATAGTACTAGTTGACCAATTTAGCATATTGCCTAAGTGGTCAATCAAAGAGTCATAGCTAGTAAATATGTGCTTTTAATGCATATTGGTCTACCAATATTAGCAAAGAACAACCTTTTTACAATGTTTTCTCGACAAAGAAGAACTCTTTTACAATCTTCCTTCATGGTGATGAGGGACTTCAATGTCACTTAGAACACTCCCAAGTACAATAATATAACCCTTAGTGATTAAAAGCACATATTCACTAGCTTTGATTGACCACTAAGACATATTGGTTGACCAGTATGACACATATGTTGATAAATATATCAATCAATGTTATTGTAAATTTCTTAAACATCAAATTTGACAATGTTAACCTATATTGGTTAATCACTAGCCTATATAGGTCAACCAATTCCTTAAAAATATGATTTTAACAACTTTAAAGGGTAAAACTCAATTTGCTTAATGCATTTATGAGTTAAACACTTCACAAAATATTCTATAAAGAGCATTTGAAAGATCAAGAGATCATATATTAAAACCAAAAGCCCCAATGTGTCTTAATAAATGCAAAGACTCATGCGATAAAATGATATGAAATGTTTATGTATGTTGCGTCTTTTAGAACATTAAGGTAACTAAATGAAATTAAACTTAACATTACAAACTAAATAATGACCTTGATATTCCTTATTCTTTTTTTGTTAATGACTTGATCTTCACTTTGTAAGTTGTAAACTTTATGTTTTCTTTTATCAACTTCATAAACCATCTTTTTGAGTTTATGACTACATCTTGTTCTCATATTCCTTCTCATCAAAATAATAAACACATTAGTAGTACTTAATTTTATTATCCAAATATTGCTTAAAACCTCTCTTAGTTTAACATAAATTATATGCCAATATGTTTTGTTAGACATTAATTTTGAAAAAAAATAAGAATAAGTTTTCAAATGTTTTCACAACCAGTTATATTTTCTTATTACTCACATTTTGTCAACTAATATTGAAGCATTGTAACACGATGAGAATTACTATGGTATATATTTGAATTTGAATTGTTATATGTTATATAAAAGATGGTAGAATTAATGTGACAGAGGTTAAATAATACAACATTATTTTTAAATTTACATAAGAAATCTTACTGTATGATGATTGTTAATGTATTAAAACTATAAAGGAATATTGATGTCTAGTAGTAGTAATGACTAATATAGAATCTAAAGACAAAAAAATCACCCACCCAAATTCAGAGGTGATACTATAATCTGTAATAAAATAGTTTTTCGTATTCTGAGGGGCTAGAGAAGAGTTTGACTTGGACTAATTAATAAAATAGTTAACTGAAGAGGTCTCTGATAAACTGGACCCATTGCGTAGGGCAGTGTTCTCGTTGGAATTTGTGGAAATCAAAAGGTAAGCTAAGCAGGCCAGTCGGTCATAGATATGGAACTTTGGCAGGAGGCAGACGGAGCTAAAAGCGCCGCGGAAGGCGAAAAGCGCAAGTGGAATTGGATTCGAGTATTGAATATTAAGCTTTTGGGTATAGTCTAGACTATAGACTACGGTATTGAATATTAAGTTTTTGGGTATAGTATAGACTATAGACTATAGTATATTACAGACCCCACGCGCAAGTGGCCCTGCAGTCAGGACGTGGTTTGGTAGGTGGAGACCGCAGAACCAAGCTGCTAATATATATTCACACTTAAGTCTACGATTTCAAAGTTGGACTTTGGAGCATATACCGTTAGCTAATTTTCCAGGTAATTTATTTCCTTAAAAACTCAGAAAAGTTGGGATCCATTTTGTATTTAGTAAACCTATTAAGTTTGGCAAAGAAAAGTAAACGAAAGCTCTATTCGTTAACCGCGCACGTTAGACCAAGAAAAAAGAAACAAAAGTACCAAATAAAAAGAAGACGACGAGGACAGAAGCAACGAACAGGAAGAGAACAAAGACAAGAAGACCAAATTTGATGTCCAATTTGAACGGAGTATCTGATTTAACAAGTTTTTACAAAGAGAAGTTCCTTTGGACGTGACTAATGTTGGGTAGAATTCCAAAGATCAGATATGGGTTTTAGACATAGGCTTTGTTGTCAAAACACCCAACTTTATGTGCATGTAAGTTTGTAATCACAACTCCATGTTAATGTTTACGCAAAGAAGTCAAGACAATGAAATTATAGTGTTCAAATAAAAGAGAATTTCTTAAGCAATCAGACCGGCAAGACGGTCGGAACACTTTCTTCTTTCCTTTTTCCCCTCCTGTTCTTGTTTGCTTATATTTGTAATGTTTTCTTTTTTCTTATATTTTGTTCTTATGCATTGACAAGCATAACTACAGTATATGCTTATCAGACGTATATTTTAGCCTTGGTTTGTCTTCTACCTCTCTTTTGGTGAAAAGCTAAATAAAAAAGAATATTTTCTTGTGAGCTGTAACCAGAGGAAGAATTCCATTAACAAACTATGACGCACTTCTTTCTTTGTTCAGAAGAATATACACGACCAACTGCTGACCTACTTCCCCATATTAACAGGCTTTTTAAATTGCAGCCTGTTACGACTAGACTAGATAGATTAACAGTAACTACACGTGAATTATTATGAATGCAACACAACGTTTAATCAGGTTGGCACAGCTCAAATAATAAATTAACAGGATTAACAAGTTCTTCCGTGATGTAATTTAAATGCCGTATAGAAATCACAAGAAAATCATGAATATAACAAGTAGATAAAGTTAAGCTACTGGATGTCAGATTCTATAAACCAGAGCTTAACAAACAACGGAACCTAAAAAGAATTCAAGAACTCTAATCTATTCAATTGACTAATGCATGCTAGTTTTGCTTGACAATGACTCAGGTTTCTCCAAACTCCAAAAGTTTAACTTCACTACCAATGTGTTGTACGTCAGAAAGTTGTTCTTGGTCAGTTGTGTCTTTTGGAGTGCAAGCAATATTTTTTATGACCGAGAAGTAAAGATCAAACTCTGCTTTTAATTTCCGGCAGCATGCTTCTATCCATTTTTCAGCTACACTTGTAGCCACACTGTCCTGGCTATCTCTTTCATGCTCTTCTATTGCTGGTCTTATTTCATCATATAATGATGCAAGCTGGGAGGCCGCATCATTCTTCAGTTCCTGCACAATGATTTAAGTCCATCAAAGAGAGCGGGGGCAAGTGCAACAGAACCAATAGCCATAAGATTGATGCGGAAAAATGATATAAAATGAAGTTATTTTCTTCAGGCGTTGGACATAATGCCAATCCCCTAATGACAATGGAAGTGTAACTACTCTCCTGAAGTTTTATAACACGAAAGACATTGAGCTCTTAATTTGATCTTTTGGGGTAATTCATTACTGTCACTTCACCACTGCTGTGAATATACACGAAGACAGCTCATACCTCATTTGTCAGCACTTCCTCTTGTGCTTCTTTTAACGCTAAAAGTTTGGCAACATATCTTGCATCAACTTGTTTTTCAGTCACATCTTTCGATTTTCCATTAGAGTGATGCTTCAAATGTTTCTTTTTCTTGCGCCCAGGTCCAATCTTTTTTTTCCCCGCACTGTTACTCTGAATTGCACTCTTTTGTGCAAAGCCCTGTTGAGTATCATGGCAATACAATCTCATCTCATCACAGGATTCAGTTTTTACTGGATTAATTAAGACACCTTCATTTGGAATTGAATCAATCAGACTAACAACAAGAGCAGCTGAGTTGTGCTCAGCTTCCATACTCCAATCCATTATCGAGGAACATTCATAATTTCTACTCATTCGAATCTCAGAAGGAGAGTTCCCAGTTTTTGGGAGCTTTGAGGAAGGCTCATCTTCTGCAGAATCGTATAATGGAACCTTTTCAACAGTATACCTACACCCAGAAAAAGAATCAAAATCAAAGTCAAAAGAAAATGAAACATAGTTGATAGACAACGAAATATGAAAGATGAATCACATCACAGTACAGTACTTCAATTGAGCAAACATCGCAAAATGCAAAACCTGCATGATTTGACATCCCAATATGATCAACTTTTATAGTTTATCCAGTTTTGATCAAGTTGGTATATTCTTCATCTGAATATAGGAATTTTCTTTTTCATAGTATTTTATGTCAAAGAAACTCGTGCGCACACCAACAAACAAAGAATTTGCACAAAATTGATGAAAATGACTGGTTTAGTGGAACTAGAGAACACAAAGATGAGGAAAGAATCTCGTATCTCAAGTCAGTATATGAACTTTCTTTACAATTATGAAAGATAAGGATCCAAGCAATTTAAGCCAAATAGAATGTCTCTCATGGGGATCCTCCACGAGGCTCCCCTGCTCCAAACAATCAGGTTAACAGTTAAACCAACAATCATGGGGTTGGTTAAGATTTGCTCCGCCATAAACTTGAATAGCTAGCAAAGCCAATCTATTATTCATCAAAAATATGTAAATATTGCAGTGAACATAAACTAAACTTGCTACTTTATAGAGAATAGAAATTAATAAAGACGATAAATCCAGAAAACCATAGTAGAAAAGCATCATGTACAATCAAACATTACCTCTCATCATCATCTTCCCATAGGTATGTGTCTTCCTGCAACAATGGAGTGAGAATATATTGAGACATGCATTAAGATTTATTTTACTGAGAAAATGGAGATATCTGAAAACAAAAGGCACAAGTATGAAACTGGAAGCTACAAGCAAAAACTGCTAGAATGATATTCAAAACTTCGGTTACTATGAAAACCAGTTAATAACAAAGCCAAAAACTCCTAGAACGATATTCAAAACTTCGTGTTACCATGGAAAGAAGTTAATAACAAAGCCAACTCATACTCCACTGACATGAAAACCCATAATCAAGCTTTCCAATTCTATTAGTTAACCTTTTAATGGATTGCATATTACACAATTAACGGTCCATTTTCTTCAAATTCAATTCCTTGTATCTAAAAGATTTACCTGGAAACCACGAGATTTTGCCCCAAGAAACCCAGAACATGTAGCAGCACCACAAAGACAACGAACCTTCGCTCCACCATACCATTCGAAATTATAATCATATGCAAGTTCAGTTCCATTGGATATATCTTGCTTTGCAAATATTCCAACACGTATCTCTCCCAAAACATTCCACTTTCTTGTCTCACAGTTAGGTTGGCTACATTTATTGTTTGTGAGCATAATTCAATTAAAATCAAGAGGCCAATATGTAAAAATAACTAAAAACAATTTAACAAAAGGAAGCACTTTCTTTCCCAAAGCTTCATGCTCTAACATAAATGGCTTACCAAGAATGGTTGATAAATCTAGCAAGGCTTCCCTTTTTTGTGGCATCAATTGACTCAGCAGAGTTGAGAGAAATTATATATGCATCTTTCAGCCCTGTATACAACATTCGAGAAATATAAAACATCTTTCCTTTAGATAAATATAAACATTATGCCTGACAAACTAGTGTTCTACCCTGATTTTCATAATTCTGAGATCTTCGCCTTGCTTCTTTCCATGATATTACTTCTCCACAGTACTCAATGATGAATTGTCCGGACTGGAATATGAAGACAGAAAAAAACAGTCAGTGATATCATTTATCTAAGCTTCTCACTAGATGGTGCCATTTGATAGGATATACTTCTCCCTACCATATGGTATGCTTTTTAATCAAGAAAGGATGCAGAGTGGAAAAACCTTGATGGGGTGAACAGCCCCAATAACCAAACATCGTTGCATAATAGCGACCCAACAAATGCAATGAGCATCCCACATAAATTCACGCAAATGCAGTTATTGTTACCTTGATATCCTCATCAGCAAGAAGACCCCACCCACGACCTTCCGTTTGAAACAATTTTGTCTTAGCGTACTGGCATTTCTGAAATCTCTGTTAACAGAAGGGTACTAAAATTAAGAAAATGCTAACATATTGTTTTCCACATAATTGAATGAGATCATTAGCCCTCTATCTGATATTTATGCCATCATTATAGACTATCAAATTAGAACTCCCATTATGCAATTTTAGTACTCGGAAAAAAATAGGACCGCAATAAAACCATGGCCATAAACAAAAAGTTTCTTAGGGAGTGGCTATAGAATGCAATAGATGGAAACTAAAACATACAGCTATAAGATTAATCACTGACCTGATTCTTGCAATAGTTGCCACAAGGGCAGTAACCGGGGGTACACTCTGTGCTTGTTAAAACATTCAAGCACCTTTCCTCACATGTACTAAAAGGGTCATTTTCATTGAATCTGCATTCGCAGATGGCAATTTCCTCTTCTTTCTGTTTCTTGTGTCTAGAGTAAGTGTAAAGATATAAAAAAATCAAATTCAATGATCAAATTGACCATATAAATAAACATCGAGCCGATTGAATTCATTGAAATCAACAAGTGCAACAAATAGCTATAACTTAAAATCAAGTGACATAAGGATAGTTCTCTTTCCATAGCCTTATAGGACAAGTATGGGCTTTTAAATACTGTATCATCATCGCCCCTAACCTTGACCTTAAGAAGAATTGAAAGAGGCAGTTACTAGAAAGAAGAATGTTCAAACAAGAGTGAAGATAGTCATACCGGCGATATGCAAAATCATTCTGTTGAATGTGCTCATAATGAGGAATTAGTTCCCTGCACGGATCCTTCATACAATACATTGCCATTACTTTAGGATACAAAAAAGCATACATCCCATAACTATCACAAAATGTAACACTTAAGTACAAATCTGTCCTCGATAACCCATCACAAAACAGAAGCAATTGTTTTACATTATTAACTCAATTTAAGTTGATACTACCATCCACAGAAATTCAACAATTGGTATAAGTAAATAGAATCACAACTCCAAGAAAGATATGCATATAACCATAACAGAGGTGCTATGTGTTACCATGAAGAGATTTCAATTCGATTCACTGAAGAAAGGCATCCTAATCACCAAAGCAACCAAGTGCAATGAACTATCTGCCATATCAGAAGAAAGGGAATCAAAAAGCACAATTGCGTTATAATCCCCCTTCCCCAGAAAAGAATATAATAGAAAATTTAAGCTTCACTAATATCGCAGTTGAAGTAACGTTGAACTTTAGACATAAAAAGAGATAAACAAAACTGTAAATCAAGTTTCTAGAAAGATATATGAAACCGAAACAACAATGAATTGGGAATTTGGGTTGATATATTTCTGGAGTTGATTATGTACGATCAATTTTTTAATACCTCAAGATAGAGAGATGAAGAAATTAATCACACCTAAAACCTAATTGAACCCCCTGAGGTTCTTCAAGTGATTTCCAGTTGGAAAAACAGCACGAACTTTTCACACTAGGTTGCATTTGCGCAAGGCCGTCTCTCTCTCTCTCACCTTGTTTTTTCTATCAATTATGTTGGCGTTTTGTATCTATTTTCCCGCATGATATTTTGTTATATTAAATGTCTTTATTTATATCTGTTTTTTCACGATATTTTATTACCAATTTTTTTCATTAAATTGCATCCACTTATTTATATAAACCCTACATAAATATATAGATAAAATTAATCTCATATATATGTTTATATAAACTCTATATAAATATATAAATGTGATTTAATGGAACATAATATAAACATTATATCCGGAACACAAGATTCTTCTTTTTTTTCCTTTATTTCTTGAAAAAAGAAAAAACTTTTCTTCTCCTTTCCACATGTAAGCGTTCCGCGAATCAAAATTTAAGCACAACAAGAAGGACCAAATCACCTCTTCCGTTACTTTCTGCATACTGTATTTCACGAAAATTCATCCATTTAATAGATGGAACTCACAAAATTTGAACAACTGTGATTTTTTATTATTATTAAAGGGAAGCTGTTGAAGCAAGTTACAAAACAGAGAGGGGGATGCTGGTCCCCGACATATCCACTAGAAGGATATGTTGACACCCGGTAGGGGCTACATTAAAATAAGTTACATCAAATGCACTATGATCAGCTTGAGTGGCGAGCTAGTCAGCACATCTGTTGACCTCTCGATAAACATGCCATGGACAATAGTCCAATTGCGGGTAAACAGTTCGTGAATGCCCGCTACAATAGGGTGGGTCGCCTGCGTGCGGTTGGTCGATGAAGAGAGGATCTGGTGTACCGCAAGTGAATCCATTTCCAGCTCAACGTGACGGAAGTCCAGTCGCCAGGTGAGAGATAAGCCGGAATACACACCCCATAACTCGGCAGACAGTAGAGTGCACCATCCGAGATTCTGCGTAAAACCTGCAATCCAAGTGTCATCACTGTAGCGAAGAAGGCCACCTGCTGTAGCCACGAATTGGGAGCGATTGGTGACTCATCCAGCCCGATGGTGGTGGTTTCCAACTGACATGTAGTTCTTGGCGGGGGCCGAGGCTGGTGTCTGGCCGGCTTTGCCTTCTCGAAGACCCGTGGAGGTGATCTGCATAAGACAAAATGAGAATGTTAGGCACGGAGGGCCAAGTAAAGTGACAGTCAAAAATCAACTTGTTCCGCCAGGTCCAGAGGAACCAACAAGTGGTTCCAAAAATAATTGCCCAATCATAGCCTTGAAAGGGACGATGAGGATTGAGATTGTTTAAAAGCCAATCGCATAAAGGCATAGAGAAAAAATCAGGCGCCGGGAGACGGGACGACAGGGCAGCCCACACGGAGCGAGCCTGAGGGCAGTCGTGCACAGCATGAAGGGAAGATTCTTCGAGGGAGCAGTGAGGACATGAACTGTCCGTCGTGAGATGCTTACAGGCTCGATGGTGATTCGTGAGTAGGCAATCATGGGCTAATAACCAAAGGAACGAATAGAAGTGCTGCGGCCCTGGCCACTACCAGAGTGTCTTCCAAACTCCATGAGGTGACTCGGCAGCGTGGCCCATGAGCATGGAGTAAGTGGAAGCTACGGTGAAGAGGCCGTTGTCAGAAGCACCCCAGGCAAGTTGATCTGGCCCTAGGGTCGGGTGAGTTGTGATCTTTTGAGAACAGATAGCCACATTAGTTGGGAACAGAAGATTTGTCCAAACAAGGAGTATTTTCAACTGAAATATTTTTATAAAATTTTGTCTTATGTTCTAACTTTATAAAAATCATTTTATTTAAATCTCGATAAGTTTTGTACGGTATTATACTGGTACTGGTTAATACTAAGTACTATTTTGAGTAACTTTTTAAATTTATAAAATATTTCTTAATTTTTTTAATTTACAAAATAGTCTCTCAATATATTGTATTTAATAGTTTATAATTTTAAATCAACCATGTCTCCACAAATCATAATAATTTTTTTGAAATAATAATAATCTATCATTTCGATTAATATTACCTTTCAAATATTTGACATATAAATAATAACTACAATTAATATAAAAAAGATTGTACAAATATGAAATTAAGAACAATACAAAATACTTAAAATGTTACAATTTCATCATATAATAAATAATAGTACATCAAAACATCAAATAAAAAATAAATATTCATAATTCTCTAAGTACTACAATTTACAATAGAAGTTCATACTAAGGAAACAACTAACTAGGAAAAAACCTGAAATAAAAACATTTACAGTTATATTTATATTACATGTATAGAATTTAACATATACATCAAATATAAGTGAAATTAAAAGAAAAAGAGAAATGAAAACCTAAAACTTCATTATGACGAATATTTGCTCAAATCGTACTTTAATTCTTATTTGATACAAAATCATCATCATTGAGATGAGCTTCATCATCACTACCATTCAAACGTATTGCAACAAATGACATGTCAATACCTTTCATCCAAAATTATCTTCCAAGTCACTCTCATCTATCAAATTCATTTCCTCAAAAACCCACTCTATCAAAAGATCGATATGATCAAGATAAATTGAACATATGAAACTACTTGCTTTATTAAGAGTCCTAATATATAAATAAAATTAATTATTAAGAAATTATAAGAAATTCTATCCAACTTAATAATTATAATGACATACCTATAAAGACTAAATCGTTCAATCTTTTCTGCTCCAATCTAACATTTTTCTTAAAATGGATGAATTTAAATGTTTTCCAATTCCTTTCATACCCTTTTGCACTTGCATATTGACTCATAATTCGAATTGCAAACCTTTACATTTCTAAAACACCACTTCCAAATTGATCCCAACAAGCAACTTTAAGACAATAAAAGTTGCATTATAAACAAAATAAAATGATGATTAATTTTCAACGAGTAACAAAAGTATTAAAAAATATACGTAGATTAAGTATGTCTCTCTGACAAATAGCAATTTCCATCCCAAAATCACCAGAAGTATCCTTAATAATCTCTATTTATGAGCTTACGAGATCTTACATTATCTTATAGATAACAATTGTTGTAATAGTTAATAGTATTCCCCTTTCAACTTTAGCTTTCTTTATAAAACTTGATCTAAAATAAACACTAGGACTTAAAGTTTCACCATCTGTAAACAAAAGAAAGTAAAGTTGTCTTTTTCATCTCTCATTAATAATTGCAAGACAAGGTGTATACAAAGAATGTCTAGTTTTTAAACTGACCTTGATCGCTTTCTTTGCCCTCTCTACAATATCATAAAAATAACCGATTGTTGCTTTCTCATTACTATCAGCCAGATAAAGTACCATCACTAAAGCTTAATGAACTTGGATAATAAATTGACATTAGGAACAAAATTCATTATCTTCAAATATAATTTTATAAACATTCAATTAAGCATTAGACTTAGCATGTTGAGACGCAACTTACTTATCATTTGTAAACCTTTGTCTCAACTCCTTTTTAATCAGAGTAAAACACCAAATTGATAAGAAATTAGTTGCAAATTTTGTAATAGGAGGACGATACAAATTTTTACTATTTGTGAAATTTTTTCTCATTAAATTCAGAACCCAGAACCCATGCATGATTGTAGATGAACTTAGTCACCTTTTTTGCTTTCTGTATATTTTAATCAATAATATGAAAATATCTAACATCTCATATATTTTTCAACATCAGGTCAATATAATGTGTAACATAAGGAATCCAAAATAATTATAACTACTTTGTATTCTTTTTCCAATTGCTTTATAAGCGGAATCATTGTCAGCAATGAATTGAACAATATTTTCTAGCACAACTTCATTTACAATTAATCAAATATTTGAATATAGTATTGACATTCTTAACAAGGTTAGATGCATTAATAAAATTAAAAAATATTGTCTCCTTTGTAGAATAAACCAAAAAAATTAATAATAGGTTCTTGTCTTCTATTTGTCCAAACATCACACATGATTGCACACTCAAAATTAACCCAAGTCATTCTTCTTTCATCTAAATGACTATTTATGTCATTAGCAGAGCTACTCAAAAGTTTACCTTTATAGTTATTAATTAAAGGAACTTTAGGTGCAGGGACACTATTTCACCCGAATGTTACACAGTCTGCCCGTGTGATTTTACACCGGCTGTGTGTTTTGGGTGCAGGGGCACTAGTTCACCCGAAGGTTACACGGTCTGCCCTTGTGATTTTACACCAGCTGTGTGTTTTGGACGCAGGGACACTATTTCACCCGAAGGTTACACGGCCTGACCGTATGATTTCACACGGTGCGTGTATTTTGACCCTCCAAGCGACAGAATTTCAATTTTGTATCTTCACAAAAGTTGTAGCCCTAGATGTCTTCTTTCCAATTGTCCAAAAACAAAATCAATTTGACACCTATAGTGAGAGTTATGGCATTTTGCACCAAAGCATGTTCAATAGGAGGAAAGATATAAACATGTTGGATTCGTTTGGCCATAACTCCTTCGTCCGACCTTCGAATGAGGTGATTATTGAGGCGATAGATTCCTAGCACGTTTTTCTATCTCTCCATAAAAATTGATAGCTTTTGGATTTAAATTCGAAAAGTTGATGGAAAGGAAGTGAGAGGTCGGTTTGGAGAGCGTGATTGGGCTATGAACATATTTTGGATTTTTAAGCATATCTTGAGCTATAGAGCTCCGAA
>JANITW010000003.1:44380833-44397909 GCA_027564335.1 Erythroxylum williamsii
ATTTTCATTTTCATTTTTTCTATATTGCAATTATTTTTAATTATATTGGAATAAATATAATTATATATGGTAATTAATATAATGATATATGAATGTATAGATAATATTTGAAATTAGTATAATGATTTATGAATAGATGGATAATAGAAAAATTTTCTCATATCTTAGTTATCATAACATGCTATTTAATCATAATTCTCTATTTATTATATATAAATTCTATATTGTTATATAGAATTTATATATTATATAGAATTTAGATAATATATAGAGTGTAATATATAAGAATAGGGTTTGCTGACGAATTATAAATAGAGTTTCACATTTTGATTATAATTTTTGTATTCATTGCCAAAGTGAAGGAAACAAACCCAATTACCAACATAAAAAGATTAAGATAATTGACCAAGCTATAAACTTCCAAAAGCCCATCAATCCTAAAATAAACCTATCTAAATCATAAGAAGTAAAGAAATAAACATTATTTGCATAAGTTGTATGGGTCTACAAGAAAATTACCTAATTGTTGCAATTAAAGGTGAAATTAAGGATGATGGAGAGAGGAAAGTGATGCATAAAAGTGAGAGAGCCAAAGACTAGAGACGAGAGCATAAAAAAAATGAGAGTGACTGAGAGAGGCAGACCAAATAAGGTGAGGTTAGGGGAGGAGGAGAGTTAGGAGGGTTGTTTAGTTAAGAAGAAAATGATGAAATTTTTTTTATTAACAAAACGATATCATTTTAATATGAGTAAGATATGAGCTTTATATTAAGTCAGGCACTTAATCTAAGCCCAAGCTTGGCTAGAACCCTAAAATTTGTTTAAATTTGAGTCTAACCAAAAGGTCGATCAATTTAGGCCTAGCTTATTGATTTTAGGTCAAACCATACTTATTTACCAATCCTACTTAGACTTTATGTGATATGTTAATGGGCAAATTATATCTTTTACCTTGAATATATGGGCTAACACATCATGCTTAATGTTAATCTTTAATTAGTATAAAAATTGGGTATTAATTTTTCAGATAAGGTTTAAGATAGTTTCTACGGTTATTTCTAGTACCAAATTTGTACCCTCAAACCTAACTCCAATAGCTTTTTGTCCTACCTCCATCACGACATTGTTAACTCGTGATACATAGCATGCCAATTGTACAATTCTAGTCACATGGACGCTTACGTGGCTGTTATAAAATTTTTTTGTAAGGCAAAGGATATGATTCATCCTCTAACATTTTATATAAGGTCTAAGATACAAATAAAGATCTTCTGTTTAATATTATTATATTTCATTCTGTTTTATGAAATTTTAATTATTTATTTTACGGGATTCATGTGAGACCTACACAAGACTCACATAAATATCATAAATAAACGACTAAGATTTATTAGACACAATAAAACATCATAATATTAGACAGAAGATCTAAACTCCTAAGATACTCCCTCCTGACGTTGTCACTAGTATTAGGTTTCACCTTAACATTTGCAAATGACACAATTTATATCCTCAAACCATTAGGTTTCCATTAGATCTTCGTTATGACATATTAATCAGTGATCGATACAGGACATGTCAACTGTGTAATCTAATCCTGTAAACGTTAATGTGGTTATTGTGAAATTTATTATTTTTAATTTTGTTAATATTTAATTATTTACATTGTTAAAACAAAAACATATTACGTTTTAATTTTTATATATGCAACTTTTTATTAAATTCCTTATCAACTTCTCCCGTAATGCCTTTCCTATAAAAAAAGAAACTAATTCAATGTAAATTACTTTTTAATAATATGTAACTAAAAGTATAAAATTACGAGTAATTATCTAACAATAAATATGATACAAAGAAAAATTATAAAAATAATATAACTTTACTTAACAAACGTAATTTATTCACCCTTTCTTCAATTGTAGACATGCAAATAATATTTATAGATATTAGAAAAGAAATCTAAGGATCACTAAAATTTTTACATGTATAATTATTAATAACAAACATATGAAATTTAAAAGTTTTGTATTGCAAGCATTAAATTCTATTTAAAAAGTTTAAAACATTTTCTACAATAGAGAATAATTATGACAACTTTTGAAATACGTAAAGATACTTTTTAAAGTCAACCATATATACTTCTTAAAAATGAATGTCAATTTTTTAGCTTTTATCTTAATTTTTGCAAGATGTTTCATAGGATGTTTTTAGTCAATTATTACAGTGTAACTTCAATACATTCTTAATAAGATTCACTATTTTTTTCATAATTTATTATTCATGAAGAAGTAAAATTGAAAGGTAATAAAAGGATTTTATTTTTGACAAATTGATCCTATAAAATAATAGACTAAATTATATGTTTTAATGAATAAACATTTGAATATATAGTTAAATTAAAAGTTTGTTTTGTGACAGGTGTTAAAACCTAGAATAAAATTGCCCAGCAGCCTTTGGAGTTTGGACTGTCCGTTTCATCTTATGTCTGGGACCCACCAAGGTAGGACTGTGAAAATGAATCATGCACAGGATTTTAATAATTAACCAACTAGTTAAGATGAAAACGCAAGTCCTTCCAAATACTAAATCAAAAGAACATCTTCATTGATGTGGCACCACCAGCACTAGCACTAGCACAGGACGTAAAATCAGAAACAGAAGAACAAATTAGTAAATGAAAAGAAAATGTGAAGTCAGAGATGTCGTTTTTGAATTTGAAAATAATATTCAATACACAGATATAATATAAGAGAGAAACCAGCACCATTCTTTAGTTTTTTCTCAAGAAAAGAATCCACACGCCCATCACAGCGCAAAGGCTAAAAAATTCCAAAACCTACCAACCGCCATCTCACAGGTCATAATATTCCTTCAGTTTTTCTTCAAAATCTCAAGAACCCCAGTTGCTAAAAACCCCTGTTCTTTGTTTGCGCTTTTTACATCTTGCAGTCCTCGGTGGGATTTATTGGAATTTTTCTACTGGGGTTAGTGTGTGTATGCGTGTTTGATTGGTGGGGGAAGGAGGGTTTTGAATGGAATTTCAACTGAAATGAACACCAAAAGCAAGTTTAAAATCTTTGACTCCCTGCCTGCTTAACGCTGGTTCTTGTGGTGGTGGCGTGTCCGTATTTACTCTCATGGCAAAACGCGTGTACGAAGTTTGGCAAGGAAGTAATGTAAGGCTCTCCATCTAATCGGGTTTCGTTTTGTGAATATGAGCTTTTCTTTTCATTGGTTTTTAGAATCTGGGTTATGTTTAGATTTGTCCTCTTGCGATACAAAAAGGTGGGACTTTGTTTAGTTTGGTTTGAGTATGGGTTTTATTTATTTATTGGTTTTAGGAGATGAAATTCATTTCCTTTTGTTTATTTGTTAAATTGCGGAGAATTAGAGTTGATTGTATTTCGAATTTCGGGACTTGGTTTTTGTATCTATTTAGCATTGGCTTGTAGACTTTTTTTTTTTTTCCCCTTCTTCTGGTTTTTGATTGTATGTTCTTCGATGCATACGAGCTGTGGGATTTATAGCATATGCAGCGTTTTTGGGGTTAAAAAAAATCAGATTTTGCTGTCTTTTTTGTGCCTAGCTAGGAACGTCATCGAATATTCCACCAAATTATTAACGGAGGTATCTATAGTGTTCTTGTAAATTCTGGAGTTTACATTCACGTAGTATAGTAATGGTCGTGAAAATTCTTCTAGCGGAGCGCTTGCGGATCCGACAGTACATTTTACTCTCTAAAGTACATTTTCACTTCTGCTATAGATTTTAAATGCAGTGTCAAAGATCTCTCTGAACATAGTCACTAGAAAATTTTCTTTTAAAAGTAAGTTGTTCCAACATTTATAGTCGGAGAGGTAAGCCCTTTGTCTATTTCTAGGTTTGTCCATATCTGCACCTTCTTTTCAAATACCCAAAGGTTGCCTAAGAATTGTGCCATAGGAAGTGCCTAGAACTCATATTTTACATGCTTATGGCCCAGGGTCGGGTGTTCTTACTGTTGTTAATCATAATCATCTTGCTTCGGGTATAGATATAACTTCTTAAATTTTGGAGGAATTGCTTTTCAAAGCAAGACACTTCAGAGGAAGTCTAATGAGATGTTCATCTATCAAGGGGACAGAAGAAGGGCTTCAAATTGGTAGAGCATATTCTAATGTGTGGGTTGGTTAATCTCTAACTTGGCGGGCGGTTGATATCAGGATTTGCGGGAATTTCAATAGTGTTACTTGTTAATCTCCTAATTTCTGATGTTAGCTTTGATACCTTTGATTGAACCATTTCTGGAAAATAGGATATATGTGTGCCTGCAAAGTCATGTTACTTCTTGTTCTTACTTGGATAATATTAGGTAATGAAAGCAAAGTATGAACTTTATGCCCAGTTATCAAAATAGTGAAATTGCTATTGATATTTTGAGTTCATATTGTATTTTGTTTCTTTGTCTTGTTCTCTCTTTGAGCTAGTAGTTCCTTACCGGTGAAAAATCATTTTATGACTTAACTAATCCCTCATTTTATATTCTTGTCCATTTGCAGAAATTCTTGCTTGGCGGGAGGTTGATATTTGGCCCTGATGTCAGGTCATTGATTGTCACCTTGCTGCTGATCATTGTCCCAGTTGTAATCTTTTGTGTATTTGTTGCAAGGCATCTTCGCCATGAATTTTCACCATATAATGCAGGCTATTCAATTCTGGTGATTGCAGTTGTCTTTACCATCTATGTAAGACTCTTAATCTATTGATGCTTCACAAAATATTACGTTGTTTGTAAATTTGTTTGTGTTGTATTTTTGGTTGCACTGAATAAGTTACAGAATGGATGAAACTTTACAATTTATGCCGATGATATCTTCACGAATGTTTATTCGACATTGAGTTATACCTTTAGGGATTCTTTTGTCAAGAGTGTGTGAGATTTCAACTAATAGCCTAATCTCTCCAGTTCTAACCATTTTTTTTACAATGTGAATAATGAGTCCAGATCACCATTAAACAGTAACACTGGTAAATATGTTCTAAAATTTTTAATTCATTCAAAGCAAGTATCACTTTCAGTTAAAAGTTCATGTACTCCTGATAGCATTATCTTATCTTCTTTTCTTGTTGAATTTGATATTAGGAAAATACATGATCTTTCTAGCTTCCTGAGATTATAAGATATTATTCGCTTATAGTTCAGTTTCCTGGAGTTGGGTTTTAAGAATTACTCAATAATGGCCTTAAATTTCAAAATGGGGCTTTTATTAGTGTACATATTTAAAGATCCTTAAATAAAAAAAATTCTCTCAGGATGCTTGCTAACTGCATCCTTTATTAATATCCTCTATAAGAGTGTGATTGCATAATATATGAATTTGATTTATTCTTTTTCTAGTCTCTTTTGCTGTTCTTTTGATCGTTTAGATGATTTTGGCAGGTGTTAGTTCTCCTTTTTCTTACATCAGCTCGGGACCCTGGTATTATTCCACGTAAGTCTCATCCACCAGATGACATCCGATATGATTCATCTATGTCAGCTGAGGTTGGGGAAAGACAAACACCAAGCCTCCAGTTCCCTCGGACAAAAGAAGTTACAGTTAATGGCATTCCTGTTAGGGTGAAGTATTGTGAAACATGCATGCTGTATCGCCCTCCCCGTTGCTCACATTGCTCTATCTGTAACAATTGTGTGGAACGATTTGATCATCATTGTCCTTGGGTTGGCCAATGCATTGGATTGGTATGCTATTTCACCTATGGTGCCAGTTGCTCCTGTTATTTGGGCATCATCGTCAACTTTGTTCCATCTTTCATTGCTCATTTTATCTCCTATTATTCGTGTAATTAATATTGTGCTTATATGTGCAGCGCAACTACCGATACTTCTTTATGTTTGTTTCTTCATCAACTCTTCTTTGCATCTATGTGTTTGCAACATCAGCAGTCTACATGAAAGTTTTGATGGACGATTACCATGGCACAGTTTGGAAGGCTATGAAAGAATCTCCTGCATCTGTCATACTGATGGCCTATTGTTTCATTGCTCTGTGGTTTGTTGGTGGGCTTACTGGCTTCCATTTATATCTCATAGGCACAAACCAGGTTGGGTTAAGATGCTATTTATGAAATAATGTCATGTTCAACTGAGATAGAAAAATAGTTTGCGTGTAGATATCTGACATGAAGTATGCATTCATCTTTTGGTTTTGGGGTTATGAAGTCATAACAGTTCAATCAGAGATTCAGGTAAAACTTACAAGGACATCTGAATGAATGATTCAGATAATCAATTAAGGCATTAAATTGAACTCAACATATCCATTACAGTTAGGATGGTATTTTTGAGCATCCTCATTATTGAAACTGAATTACTAGAAATAATATATTAGAAAAATGTTTTTTTGGAGTCCCATTGCATTCTAGGTACCCAATTCTTCAATTTGGAAACCTGAAGCAATTCGGAACTAACTCTTGTCTTAGAAATTATCTTGGATTTGTTATTTCAGTTTCTTGTGCAAAGAATGGCAATTTTTTTGGATCCACCTCTCATGCTTGGACTATCATACATTTTCACCTCACATGCTTGGACTATCACACATTTCATACTTCTTTGTTAAGGAATTAGGCACAATTTACCTGTTCTTGTGCTGAATTGCCCTTGTGTACCAGACCACATATGAAAATTTCCGGTACAGAGCTGACAACAGGATCAATGTTTACAACCTGGGTTGTGTAAATAACTTTCTAGAGGTATTTTGCACAAAGGTCAAGCCTTCAAAAAACAACTTCCGGGCATTTGTACAAGAGGAGGTACCCAGATCGTCTATGCCGATTGCTCAGGAAACAGAAACAGAAGATTTAGGTGGTGATCGGCGTCCTAAGGTTGAAGATGATCTAGATATTGGTGAAGATCTATTGAAGATATCCCAGCGTCGTAATGTTGAAGAAATTGATGAGGACATACGCAGCAGAGGGAGCAACGGGGCCCCTCATAACACTTCAGAAGTAGAGTCGGTTTTGAGCTCAGACCATCGAGCTCTGACAATTGGATCGGAGACTAGACACTCGAGTTGGGGAAGAAGTGGAAACATGGAAATTGCGGCTGATGTCCTTGCAAACTCAACAGTTACTGAAAGTAGAAGTTACAGCACTCTTAAGGAGTCCCGCCAATGACGATAATGAGGTAGTAAGCTATCTGCAGAGTGATGCACAGAATTGTTTGGATGCTCTGTTACTGGATTTGACTAGAAACTTACAATTATCTGGTTGGGGATTAAACCAAAACCCCCCCTGCCTGGGCATGAGGACACGTGTTTTGGAGGGATTGTTGAGCTTACTGTTTTAACTGGGAGAGCAATCAACAGGAATGTATTTGTAATTGTCTGGAAATATGAGGATAGTTTCTTTGCAATCTCCAATTTAATTTCAATCCACTAAGATGTATTATCTTTGGTTTGCCCCCTTGTAGTTCTGCTGGGTTTATTCTTTGTGTAAATAATTACTCTGCAGACTTTGTAGCGTTTCGCTGACCAGCTGGCTTGCCCTGTGATTTCTCTCTCCTTTCAACTCCTTTATGGTCATTACCAAGCCTTATGATCGCATTCGTTTCCTTTTCAAAATCTAGGGTTTCGTTAAGATTTCATATAGCTTTATGTTCTTGATCTTCTTAACTTGTTGGTTAATGATAAGAGCAGAGAACCGGTTGCTGTCACATGAGTTGCTTCTGCACAGCCTACTTAGATATTAATTGAATTTAATTGGTAAAATAGGACAATTGAAAGAAAAATACTTTTTTCTTTTACAAAACTCTATTTGTTTAGATAAAATCATCATTTGAATTTGAGAAAATCTCGTACTTTAAAATTTTAATTGCTTTTTAGCAATTAGATGAAATTAATTTGAGGGTAAAAGACAAAATTTTCTTATAATTTAAATTTTTTTAAAAAATCTTATGTCTTTAAAATTATCAAAAAATGCCTTTTAGTTTTCAATTATTTAGAAAAAAACACATTATCTTGAACTTTGGTTGAAAAATAATGGCGATATGATATAAACATCAAATCATCAAATGAGAACTAATCAAATGTTATTTATATAGTGATTCGATTCAATTCAATTCTTAAACTAAAATTGAGCCAATTAAATCATATTCAAATTAATAATTTATTATAATTCTCTTAAATTATTAATATAAGCTAAATTTAATTGTTCAAGTCAGATTTAAGAGCCGACTTAGATTAATATATTAATGATACTTGACTAGTTCCTATCCAAAGCTCATATTGCTTCTTTTCATCATAATTTCTTAACCATAGTCTAAAAGAAGGGAATTTTATAAAAATATAAAAACGGAGGAGTTTTTTTTTAATTTTAAATATCAGGAGATTTTTCTAAAATATCTTCAACTATGAGAGAGATCAATCTCTTTTGCCCTTAATTTGATGATAGTAACCTATCAATGGTTGTATATGTCTACCATTTTCCACTTACGTGTGATTACGATTTTCTCATATACGTCCAATAACCTGTACGACTAATTTATGATGGGAGTTCATTATCCTCTATTTATTAAGAATATATGACATTTCAAATAATAAAATACCTTTTGAGTATATTTAGTATGCTATGCCCTAAGCCACTTCGCGAATTTTTAATATTGTTTGATCTTATATACGTTATCCTGTCACAAATAAATTCAATTCTTTTAATTAGAGATAGTGGCCATATTTGAATATATTTTTTCTTATATGAGTCACTAATCGAAAATGCCTCTTTTCATTTCTAAATTCTATTGAATTCCATTTAATTTACTTTCATAAAATTTAGTGACTGAAATGGTGGCGGAGAAGTTTTTTAGTAGATTTGAGGAGTCTGGGATGCCTTTTTTCGCGTGAACAGGAGCTAGCGGGATGAACGTCTTTTTTTTTTTACTTCCTCACGAAGTGTTTTAGGAGTATACTATAGTAAGATATTTTTAAATTATCTGTTTTTATATTAATTTTTGCTTGAATCGAGTAAGTCTTTTATAAAAGGTAAAATTCGGACTCTATATTTTAAACAATCATATATATAAAAATGATTCAAACTCGCGATTTCATCTAAATTAAAAGAGCTTCTTATTAACTCCGCTAACCTTAAAATTAACTGGTTGAACAGAGTAATTGAGAATTGCCTACAGTGCTTGTTGATTCTCACTACGAGGCCTTGGGCCCTAGTGACACACGTGGTTTACTTTTAATGTTTCTCGTTACCGTGCCGTAAGATTGTATCTCACATGATCTAGAGTTGATTATTACTAGATTAGTTTCAGTTTTTAACGATTC
This sequence comes from Erythroxylum williamsii, assembly GCA_027564335.1. NCBI lineage: Eukaryota > Viridiplantae > Streptophyta > Magnoliopsida > Malpighiales > Erythroxylaceae > Erythroxylum > Erythroxylum williamsii. The sequence goes on from JANITW010000003.1 coordinate 44,390,139, forward strand.
CAAAATTAACCAAAAATTATCTAAGCTGCACAATTTTTTATATTGTATTTGAAAATATTATAAATTTAGCTTTCATTATGGATAATGCAATACAATATTATCTCTTTTTTTCTATGATATTGCACCACCGCTGAGTATAAAAAATCTCTAGAGTTTATATTGAGGACTTTATACCCTTATATACATAAGTCTTTGCAATGCTAACGTAATGTATAATCAATAGTACCTTTTACATACTTCAAATTGTTTTTACAACTTTCTAATATACTTGTTCTATGTTTGACTGATATCTGCTTATTATTTTAATACTGTAACAAATTTTTATCTTTGTACATATCATATTCTACATTAGACTTCTAACTACATTAGAATAGGAAACTTTTTTCATTTGTCCCCTACCATGTGGTGCTAATAGGTGAAACTTCTTCCTGAGACCTTTTCCTTTAATAATAGGATTATTAATTAGTTTGTAACCTTGCATACATAAGTCTTCTAGAATTTTTTGAATATAAGTTATTTGAGAAAGTGAAAATAATTACTTTGAACAATCTTTTGAAATCTTAACTTCAATAATATATACAACTTCACCCATTCTTTCATCTCAAATTCAATAAAAATCAACATTTGATTTGTTTAACAAACTCATAGTTATTATAACCAATCAAAATGTTATCCATATATATATATATATATATATAATCTTTGGATCTTTTAATATACACACAATGGTCTTCAATGATATTGTAGAAATCATATTAAATAATTATGATATGAAAATAATGTACAATTATCTTAAAAAATAATTAAAACTATAATCAATTTTAATAAGCATCACACTTTATATTCTTAGTCTATCTTAATGAAACCTAGTTTTCCATATAAATCTCTCTTTTTTTTTAATTATCAATTTAGAAAGCAATTTTTTTTGAAAATTTTAGTGAAATTCATTTAACGGAAAAAGGACCCTAATACAAAAGGCACAATGTACCAAGTGTATCATACATTGTCAATACAATAAAAATTCCCTTAATAAAAAACCAACCCTCCTAAGATTGAAAATAACCATTGCCACATGTGCCACATGCCTGAGGGAACATCACACCATTGTCCGAGTCTGGATATACTGCTTAAAGCTTTATGCAGTCTAGAATCCACTGGATCATTTCAGGGAGCATGTTTGGCGTTCATTATAATTGACATAACCCTTTAAGACCTTGCCATATAATTTTATAGTAATAACAATCAAAGAACAAATAATTTTTTTTCCTCCAATACAAAACATAAGACGCAATTTTTTTTGTACTTGGAAAGAAGGTAGTCTCTCCATAGAATTGATTTTATTCAAGATAATTAACTAAAGTAGGAAGTTAACATTAAGTCTCAGGTGTTTATCCCAGACTATCTCAAAATAATCAGAGTAAAAACTCTACCCTGAATCCTATTTATACACATTCTATTAGTGAGCTTCAGTAAGGGAATGCCATTCCAAACATAAGCATCGCCTAGATTGAGGTTAGGTGATATGTAGGCTTTAAATGCATCAATTCATCTAACCAATCTATCCAACTTCCATAAGCTATTAAGGAATTTACCTTAGCTCGAGCTAGTAATTTGAAAGACTCTAATAGCAGTCTGATTTTGAATGAGGGGACCAAATCCTATCTAATTGTCATATCACATTGAGTCCAAGTTACCTTTTCCCACCTTCTAAGGGACGCCAAACCATACTAAATCTCTTAATTTCGACAGTTGTTTAATAAAACAACTATGGCACTATCCTTTAGTATAGAGCACCTTCCCTCGAAGTAGGCTCTTTATCAGCATGATGCTCCTTGACTTCTGAAGAGTGAAACTTTATCGTTTCACCACCATACTCTAATGTCCACTCGCCTTTTCAGGCATCGCTCTTCTCACACAAGAATGGTCTCTGTAAAAGTAACGTCAATGGATGTGGAGACTCAACATCCTGCTTGCCACCTTCGGTATTCAGCTCGCTTGCCCATAGCTCTCCTAAAAACTGCACTTCTTGCGACTCTTCCTGTTCTTCTTTTCCTTGTACTTGTAAACAACTAAGAAAAGGAAACGAAATTTGGTTAGTAATAACATGAGCTGCATCGCTTACCTTAGGAGGTTGCATATCCTCCATCTTTTCTCGAACTGTAATCTCTTCCTCTTCTAACTCTGCTTGGTCTTCCTTCCTTGCCTTGAAAAATCAACTTGGAAAAGGGGGAGGAATCATCATATTTTGCAGCTTGTTTTGCGTCAATTCTGGTTGTGAAGGTGCCCTTTGCGTGATTTCTTCTTCCACCTCTCTTCTGGAATTTTTCGGAAGTGGTTCCTGCAATTCCTAACCACTTAGCAATATGATAGCCTTTGCACTTTGTCTAGGATCGATTTTCGATTGTGCTGGAAAATTTCCAAAACTTTGTGCCTCCATTCGATTAAGGGTAGCTGCAATTTGACTTAGCTAGTTTTCCAAATTTCTTTGTTGATTTTCCAAATTTCGGATACTTGCTTCAGTATTCCACTAAAATATCAAAGTGTTAGTGGTCAAAGTTTGCAACATATCTTCCAAAGAAGACTTACCTTCGACATTTGATGTTATATTCAAATTTTATCGAGTCACGTATGGTTGTCTAAACTGCTGGAATTGAAGAGTGCTCGTCTCCAAACACATTATGATCTCCAAAGATATCTGATTAGCTTGTGGTGGCGACGGTGGAGGTAGAGGTGGAGGCTTGAAGTAGGACTGCTCTTCATAGTAGCTCGGTGGAGAAGTAAATCCGTACTTTGTATCCTGTAAAAAGATACATGTACAAAAAAAACCAAAAAATGAGCAAACTTCACATACCTTAGCTTGTTGGTCATCTCTCAGTACTTGCACGACTAAGGGTGTGAAATCTGCCACTTGATGGTCAAACCTGGAAGTCACAATAGACGGAAACTCGTTATCATAATAAGGATAATATGAATAATCAGAATTAAGAGTATACTGATAGTGAGCCAAAAACAAAAACATCACTAACAAAAATCATTAAGAAATTCCTCGACAACGGAGCCAAAATTTGGTATTGTTGTCCCCTGCAACCAAATTCAAAAGAAATCACTTCCGTTAACTACATTTTTGCACTTGGAATGCAACTGATATTTTTATTATGAATTTTGATAAATGATATTGTTTTCAACAAACCTGCACTTGAAGTGCAAAGGACAATATTTATTTTCTGAAACTACACTTTTAAACAACTTTGTACTTGGAGTGCAAAAGATGACTTTTATTGTATGAAATAATTTTTGAGAATTTACAATTGCATAATCGAGTCACGTATGTTGTGTGTTTGTGTTCTCTTTTGGCTTAGAGCCATGGTAAGGTTCCATTTTGTCGATTGGACCAATAAATAAAAACATGGTGCCTTATTTGATTTTTATATTTAATATTTGTACATGATTTTTGTGATTGGTGAGGTAACGATTGGCTAATTGTGTGCTAGGCACAACTGATTAAGCGACCCCTATACCCTTGATGTTGATACATAAAAGTCAAGTCCCGTATTGACACCTTCTACGGGACTTACGGGTGATTCCACACTTAGGGTTTGGATATCGATGAGGTCATCACCTAAAGTCATAACGCTTTTATCAACTATAATCCGGACTCATCACGGATGAAAGTCTAGCTAACACCGGGAATCGGTAGGTTTGCACACTAGTTTGGCTGATCAGTGGTGACACATATAATTGTTTTGAATTATTTTGATATTTGTTTTCTGATGAGATTTGATCTATATATCTGATGTTTTTCTACTTTTGTGTACTGGAATTGGAATTTATGTTTATCAGATGAGTGATTAATAGGCCAGGCCTATGTGATTCCTAGCTAGTATACATTGAATCATAGGCTAGGCCTATGTGTTTCTATGTCATATATGTTCACTTCATAAGTTATTTACACCGTCTTGATGTGTATCGAATTCTATTTGTGATAAATGTTTTTCCTGCTCACTGAGTCCACAATGTGGTCACCCCCTCCACTTTCCAACCATGCAGGTTAATTTGGTGATCTTGAGGCTTTGAGTATATCATGCAGTCTTTTAATATTCGAGGCATTAATGCACGTGGATAGTCTTTGTTTGTACTTTTGTTATATAGTGACTCATAAACTATTTTTTTATTAAGTTGGTTTTGTTGATATGCTTTATGATTTTGTAAATTAACTCTTGATTGTCTTATGGTTTGTAAATGACCTTATGTATAAACCTTTTGTGTTGTTGTTAAGATTGCTTTTGAGTAGACTTAAATATCTAGAAGTTATGGTAGAGTTTTAAATATGAATATAAACGTGCATTTAAAACTGATTGCAGGTGTTGTGATTGAGTTTTGGGATTTTTAAAATATAGCCATTGAGCTGCTCAAATGTTTTCAAAAAGATATTCAGTTAGCCTTGTATAGTCATATTAAGGGTATCGTGAGTGTCTTTAGCCTAAGTATACAGCGATTGTCATGTGCTCAATGTAGTACCGGGTTGTGACACAAATAGCTAAAAAACATAAGTTTAAGAAGTCGTGAGGAAGTCGCGGTGACCAGAAAAACTTCAGTGAAAGCGTATAATACAACAAGGGTAGAAGAGGAGGGTACGAAGCTAAGCAAAAGAGTAGAATGTGTTGAAAAGGGTAGGAAAATGGTAACTTTCGTGAAAAGGTGGAAGTTCAAGGGAAAAGACAACCAGTTTTCTTAAAGATTAGCCTGACAAAGGAGCTTGATCTGAAGCTACTATATTTCCAACTATTTTATAAATACCTATTAAAAATGTTATGTTAACTAGAAAATTAGCCTATCCTAGAATAATGCCAGATCACAAAAACTTTTACTATTTTTTTTCATAATATGACAAAAATTTATCACTTAAGATTAAGGGGACAATACGACAAAACAAAATTTTCTTAAAATAAAAAGAGATTGACTTTAAATCCTAAAATATGATGAAATTTAAGAAGAATGCTGTCCTTTATTATATAATCTAATGTATATTTCGAGCAATAAAAGAATTTATCTCATATTGTAATAAATTGGTGGAGTAGACATAGAAGTGTATTTACCATAAAGAAGATTGTATAATAAGTAAAGCTCTTTGAGATTTCTTATAGTCTTATACTTAACGTCGAAATTTATGAAATATTTTTTATTTTCTTTTTTGAACCTTTTTTATGAAAACTTCTGGAATTATAATTGTTATCTCTTTTAATAGGTCTATTGGAATCTGTTTCTTTTGGAACGTAATTTAATAGGAAATTATTTAAAACAACTAAAGTTGACAACAATTCTGTATATTTTATTACTTATCACATAGTTATTGTAATTTCTAAATGTTTTATATATGGACGAACAACACGATAGCTCAAAGTAGTCGGTGATAAAAAAGCAAAACAACTATTAAAATCAATTTAATTTCATAATGAAGCAAAGTAGTTATATTAAAATCATATCAATTTGGTTACGGGATCTAATTGTAATATTTCTATTATAAAAACACAAGATTTGGTAAAATTTCCAATTATATGTAGGCATTCTTATCAGTCATAATCTTTAAGCAAAATATTAGTTAATGTTGGGAATCGGGCTAAGACTCCATCTCTTGCACAATACAATAAATATGTATCTTTTTTGTATTATTTTTCAAAGTTAAGTCATATAAGTCATAATAATGCGTAAATCATAATTCTTACCTTATTGTGAAGATTTATCCTTTTCTTATTGTTTCTCTCGAACGTTTATAAAATCAACTCATCTTAACTAGTATAGTTACACAAGTTTTCAACCTCTAATATTATTCACAGAGAGAACTTTGCAGCTACTGTAGATAGAGTTAGGCAAGCAATGCTATCTTCTGTAGAGTCTAAGCTTATGTATAATAGTTTTTAAAAATTTTAGTAATATAATTGAAATTGAATTATAATTTTAATTAAAATTTAATTAGAATTAAAATTTTTATAAATCAATACAACAATAAAATCAATTAATGTTGAAAATTATTTAATTTGTATGTATTGCATATTACATGAAATAGCACTTGCAAGGACGAGTCGTAATTAGTAATTTAGCTGAAATTTATTGCAGCATTCAAGTTTTCATAAATGCTGCAGATTTACTTGTCTAAAGAGCCCCTTAATCTGTCTTCACTAGAATCCTAATTTCTCTAGTCCTATGGTCCTATAAATGTTTGAGACTGAAAGATAAAGAACACAAACCTTAGATACATGCATAAAGCACAAACTGTTCTTCTATTCTGCCGTAACAATGATCTATACTAGTAAAGCTTCGATTTGCCTCGCATTTCTTTTATATCTCTCCCATCAATCTTGTCAACTACAGCCTCCAAGTTCTCCATCAGAAAAGCTATCCGTCTTACTGTCAACAGTGTGCGCAAGAGCGGCTAACGTCAACAAATGTCTGAAGTTTCTAAAATCTCTTCCAGGAATTTCAGCAGCGACTAAGCTGAAGGATATCGAAGACGTTGCTCTGAGAGCTGCCATATTTCAAACCAGAGAAGTACGTGATTTCTTCAATGGATTGGTCGAAAGTAAGGCTACAAAACCAGAATACAAGCTAGCCCTTAGCTATTGTTTCAGAAACTTCGATTCAGCAGTACATAATTTTGATGTTCGAGGGTTAAAAGGCACAGCAGCGACCGGTAAAATTTTTGAAGCTTTTAACCAAAAGAATGATTGCGAAGAAAACTTGGTTAACGAACATGTCCTGATAATTTACTTTATTCAACCAAAATTGGACAACTGGGAGAAGTACTACGAGGTCGCATATCTGTCTGTTGCTGCTGCTACTGGCAATGTCCCGGCGGCGTCGTTAGTGAAATGTCAGCATCATAATCATTCTTTTTACTGAACGGCTTTCTCTCAAGTGTTTGTTTAGAGAGACAGAATAGCAAAAGATTCATGAAAAATATCAATTTCAAAAGTTTTCGCATGGTCTTAATTTGATAATTTGCGGTTTACAATATCACGCTAATGGTTCAAATTATTATGGCAATTTATTATAAATATTTTAGTTGCATTTTTTGCAATTATTCTTTAAGAAATTTTCTCAATTAAATAACTTGATAAGAATAAGTTCTTACATTAATAAAAAATTTAGCTTTTGTAGATGATAAATAACAATACATTATTTCCTGAATGGCTATGAAATATTTCCATCCATGTCATAAAAATATAATTTGAAGTGTTCCTTCTATGATCTTGATTAATGTTTGTAAATTCAAGCAATTATGACCCTTTATCCTTTTTGTAGAACAACCAAAAAGTCCTTATTTCCTTGGAATATTCTCTTAACAATTAATAGATACATTCTTAATAATTAATTGATATATTCATGTTGAATTCTCCCTATATTTACGTATGAGGCTCACATAATGCATTATATCTAGTCTTATGACATTTAAATATGTTAGACTATTAATAATTTATTTGTATAAAGTGCGTTTTTCGCTTTCTTTTCTTTATCATCTATGTTAAACTTTAAACTAAACTACTCCAGAGAATTTGTTGGGTTACAATTCTTCGTCTAAAATCTATTTATAATGTATAGCACAGTAAAACCTCTATAAATGAATATTTTTGGGACCTGAAAAATTATTATTTTATACGGTGTTATTAATTTATCGATAAATGAATAATTTATTAATTTATCGATAAATTAATATTTATTAATTTATAGAATAATTTATACTTTGTACATTATATTTGTTAAATTAAACAATTTT
>JANITW010000003.1:44629700-44645586 GCA_027564335.1 Erythroxylum williamsii
ACTGAGTTCGCAAACTCACCCAACATTGCAAATATTTTTCAGGGATTAAAGAGTACCCCGTTAGACAAACGGGAGTACGATTATTGCAAGCAAGGCGGAGTTTGGCGTCGGGATCAGTCGCATGTCTGCATTTGAGTCATTTTGGTTACATGTGAAAAATTGTATTTTCGCAGATAAATATTGTTATTGTATTGGGCCCAACTTGGCTGTGAACATATGTGTGCATGAATGGTTTTATGACTGAAATTGGATTTTTGGCTGAAAATGTTTGAGTATCGTGGCCCAAAATTGTTTATTAATATCTGCGCACTCTATTGTTTTCGAAAAGAAAATAATTGGCTTTCTAAGTATTTGAATTGTTTGACCGCTCTAGCATACCACCCTCGTGGGGCACGGGCTCGGATATCACCTACGATATCGGGTTCGGGTCTTGCAGGAGTGAGGTGCTACAGATTGCCTTTAGGGCACTACTCTAACATGATATTGAAAATCCAAGCCACAAGCATTGAATTAACTGTCCACCAATCTTCAATTTCGACATAATCTTCTTCTGGCTATTTAACAGTTCCATCAACGAAACCATGCTTCTTCTTGGCTCGTAGAGTAGTCCAAATTGACCGTACCCATTCATCATAGTTTTTCCCTCTCAACTGAACTTGGGTAATAATATTTCCTAGGACATCATTCGTGTTTAGTGTATAAGGATTTGAAAACACCTTTGCAGAAGTTGATGGCGTAACGATTTCTTTCCCATGATTAGCCATGACTTTGATACAATGTAAAGTCTAAAGAAAGTTTTGGAGAAAACGATGACCTCCTTTGCACTCCTCATATATCATATATACAGAAAATCCTAAATAGGAGACTCTTTTAAAGATGAAAAAACTACCATAAATCTATTGCTAGAAAAACTCCTATACAGAAGTAAACCTTTGTACAAAAGGAAAGATCCAAAATTATAGATCTATACTATAGTAGGAAGGACCGACAATAGTGTCCAATAGATACACATATACTTACTCAGGGGAAGAAGCTTATAGGAGATAAATAAAGATGTAAATAACTCTTGCTTCATGTCATAATTAATCAAGCTAAAAGATGTGCTAGTTGAATCTATTAAGTGCAAAATAGAGAATAGGGAAAACGTCTCCCTATATTTTGATAATTAGATTAGGGAAGGTCCTTTTTTACCTTCCAAATCTCAAATTGCATTATCTAAATGGTTCCCGATAAAATATCAAAGTTAAGGATTGGATTTCTGATAGGAACAACTATCCACCTTCTTTGGCTAAAATACTCCTTGATTACAGGCAGCAAGAATATATGAAGGACAGTTATATTTAGATTTATCATCCTTTCGATAGCTTCATAAACAATTCTTATAAAGAGCTAATAAGAGCAAGAGGAGAAAACGTTAAATGGCGCAGGATTATCTGGAGCAAATACCTTCCCTTAAAGGTATCCTTTTTATTGTGGTTAGATTAAAGTTCCTGAACTCCCAAGACATTAGTGTGTTTTAAAAAACTGAAAATAAAAATCCTTCCCACTTATTCTTCGAATGTTGTTGCACCATATGGATATGGGCTCAAATTCAAGGTGAAAACCTTATCAGAAACAATCAGTTTGATTACAAAGCCATCCTTAGCTGGCTTCAGGATCACAGGACCATAAGCAATGAGTCACAAGTAATGAGTTAGACGTCTTGATCAGGGTTAATTAGTAATATGCATGTACATGATATAGAATGAGAGAAACTGCAAATGCTTTCAAGGGGAAGAGAAAACCAAAAAATGCATATTAAGGGAAACACTATAAAGAAGCATAGAGCAGAGATGATAAAAATCAGTCTCCTAAGGTCAAAAGTTCAGGCAAAGACCGCGTCAAAGTGGCAACATGGTGTTAGGAAGTTTCGTGGAATAGAAAACCCAAAGCTAGAATGAGTGGAAATTAGTTTGAACTGACATAGGGAAATAAACGGAATTAATATATAAGAATGGTGTTGATGTATTTTAATTGGATAAACTCTTTGAAATTTTGTTTTGGCTTTGTACATCAAACTTTCTCAAATAACTTCTAGAAAAATTACTTACAAATAAAAATATTTTCCTACTAATAATAAAAAATTCTTCGCCAATATTTAATATTAATGAATTTTATTCTACATATCTACAATGTTTTATATAGAGTTTAATGGTAAAATTTTAAACATACATATAGATATATATTTACCATTAAACTCTATATAAAACATTGTAGATATGTAGAATATAAATTTTTACATACATATAGATATATACATGCATAAGTGGTATCAGAGTTTAGGTCTTAGCCACCACATCGTGAGTTCGACTCCTCATATCCGCAGAAGTGCGCAGGAGTGCTCAATGGTTCTATGAATGTTCGCTAATCAGCGGATGCGTGGTGGACTTAAGTAATTTGATTTTGCCCTACCTTCAACTCGAGTTTTGGGTAGAACATATATATATATGTATGTATGTATGTATATATATGAAAACACTAATGGTTTTACAACCTTATTGAACTAGTTGGTCATTTTAAGGTGTTCTTTGAATATAATACCTTTAATTTAAAAATATTTAATTAAATCCTAACATTAAGAAAATAAATAGTTTATTCTTTATTTTACATATTATTTATAGATTTTCAAATTTTAGATATGTTTTTTGATAAATAAAGACTAATTGTTCAATTTTGTAAGTAAAAAATTAATTGAACATTTTAACAAATTAAAATAATAATAATAATGTTATTAATAGTAAACATTGAGTTAATTTTTGTACATGTAATGATTAGTTGAATAAGCTTGCTCGAATATTATTATCCAAGATATGGTCTTAAAGTTAAGTTATCTTCATCTACCTTCAAGCTAATAAAACTGAAGCTAAGCAATACTCAAATTACCACCCCTTTAAGTCACACTTAATTCAAGAAATCATTTGGGTTGGATTAGTGTTCACAACATCTCCTTGGGCCTAGCAAAAGTAAGAGCGGATTAGGTCAAACTTAAAACGAAAACCTGTACATATAAGAGATCATCTTTATATAAAAGTTATAATAACTTTTTATATTTGCAGATGCCCCTTTGAAATTATTTATCCATATGTGCATTCTTCAGAAAAAAAAAAGAGAGTCCAAATTTAATGATGTGTAATCACTACCGATCTTTGCAAGTTTTTTCACAATAATTATGTGCATATTTATTAATATAAATGTAATTATATTTTTTAAATTTTGTGTTCTATTATTTTTACTCTTTTTATTCATTCTTTTTCTGTAATCATATATATAATTTTCATCCTTTATTAACATGATTATTAATTTATTCGTGATATTTTAACAATATTAGTAAATAATTATATTAAAAATTATATACTTAGAATAATTATTCAAATTCAATGTTTTAAAATTTAAATTTTAATGTCATAAATTAAGTTTATGCAAATATTAATAAAAAATATAATGATTTTTTGAGAAAAATGCTTATAGTATAATTAATGAATAGACTATTTATAATCATGTCTGCAAATACTATAATTATGAAATAAGTATAAGACAGAACTTGTTAGTTATAATATAATTTTAAAATTTGGTGAAGAAAAATTATGTAATTCTATTTACTTAATGTGTTACATAAAAAATGCAAAATTCCTTAAAATACATAAATATAAGTACAAATGCATAGGAACATAAGCTTTATTTTTTTCCTACTTATATTACTAATAATAAAGAGCTTTCTTCCCCAATTATTTAAGAATGATACTTCAATTGTAGTATATTTGCAATGCCTTATGTAGAGTTCAATTAGAAAAAAGTGAAAAGTTACTACGAAGATAGAATTTTTAATATAAAATTTGTATCTTTATTTATATAAAAATAAAACTCAAAGTTGCCACTCTTTAAGTGTGTGTTGACAAGAAGCAATCTTCCAACCATGACATGAACCGAACACCTTTGGCTTGGTAGGCGTATAAGGTCAAATTCCATAGATTGGACTGCAAGACCCGCCATATAGAAATTTTAATTGAACAATGCGATCATATAAATATACAATAGTTTTTATATTGACAGATGCCTCACTACTTACTTTTGCATATGTGTATATTCCATAACAATTAAGGTCCACACTTGAAAATTTAAGGTAAGAAGTTCATTTTTGTTGGATACGACAAAAACTCGAAAGGCTATAAAATTTATATTAATGAAGATATGGCTAATAAAAAAATAGAGATATGGAATTTGGTGAAGAAGCATTATGGGATTGGAGATCTAATATCAACCGATCTTGTGATTTCTTTCCATATATTAAAGATGAAAAGAAAAGGAGCTTGTTTAAGAAGTCAAAAAATGATTCTTTTCTCTCAGACTAATTGAGGTTCTAACCAATATTTTTTATAATAAAAAACAAGTTACCACTAATGTTTTTATCCTTAGTAATATTAGTCAATTAATATATGAAAGATCAAGTTCAATGAAGGATAAAGTGAGAATATTAGTTAATTGAATTAACTGGAACACACGGATACCTGATTGAACAGACATAGTGATTGGAATTAACGATTTTTTCAAAATAACCGATTTCCATAGTCCTTTACGGATCATTGTGATATTGCCATCGCCTCTATTTCCATCTACATTCTTTTGAAGAATCAAGGAAGCTTAACACAACATATAGTATTTACAATTAAATGTTCATATATATATATAAGCTTCATAATAGGAAATGAGATATATATAATAAAGAAAAAAGGTAGTTCGGATAATACTAAAAATCTTGAAGAAGAAGATCGACCATGAAAGGGAAGCAGTTATTAATGAATGAAGAGCATATTTGGTCTACATTGATTTTTTTTCATTAAAGCATATTTCTTCATTGCTATATGCTCTATATGGGTCTGATATTCCTTAACCTTCTCTCTAACAAACATATACTTTGTATCACAATGCTTCAAATGCTTGGAGTTCTTGCATATTTGGGAGAAGCCCACCACAGCAGAGTTATCACAATATATTGTTAGAGGTCTGGGAACACTCTCCATAAGATGAAGCTCAAAAATGAAATTCCTCAATCATATTACTTGTCGAGTAGCTTTGTAACAAGCCACATACTCTGCCTCCATAGTTGAAGTTGTTGTAAGTGTTTATTTAACGATTTTCCAAGATACAGCTCCTTTAGCAAACATAAAGATATATCTTGATGTAGATTTGTGATCATCAAGGCAGCCACCATAATCAAAATCAGAATAACCTATCACCTTAAGGTGATCAGACATCTTGTAAGTGGGCATGCAACCTTTAATTCCTTGTAGATACCTCAGAACTCGTTTCACAGCTTGCCATTGACCCACATCAACATTGCTAAAGTATCTCCCAAGTACACTAACAACAAAAGTAATATCAGGAGGTATACAAAGTTGAGTATACATATGACCACCAACAGCAGAAGTATATGGGACCATTTTCATCTCTGACTTATTTTTATCATTTTGAGGACACTAGCTACTAGTGAGTTTGTCACCCTTTTAGATGGGTGCATTGTAAGGATTACAAGTCTTCATGTTGAATCTATTCAAGATCCTTTCAATGTAACTTTTTTGAGACAAATCAAGAACACCTCGAGATCTATCACGATGAATTTCAATGCCCAGAACAAAAGAAGCATATCACCAAGATATTTCATATCAAAATGAGCTATCAACATATTTTTAATCTCAGAAAGAAAACCCATATCATTACTGGTTAAAAGAATATCATCAACATATAAGACAAGAATAATGAATTTTCTCCTACTATTCTTCAAGTAAATGCATTGATACACAATATTTTCCTTAAAGCCAAGAGAGCAAACAATTTGGTCAAACTTTAAGTATCATTGTCTGGAGGCTTGTTTCAGCCAATAAATGGATTTTCTCAATTTGCATACCATATGTTCCTTACCTTTCTCAACAAAACTAGTAGGCTAATTCATGAATTCATCTTCATACAAATAACCATTTAGGAAAGTAGTTTTCACATCCATTTAATGGAGATCCAAATCAAAATGAGCAACCAAAGCTATCATAATATGTAATGAATCTTTAGTATAGACTAGGGAAAAAGACTCTTTATAGTCTATACCTTCCCTGTGGTTATACCCCTTTGCAACAAGTCTGGCTTTGTACCTATCTATCCCACCTTTAGCATCATGTTTAGTATTAAAGACCCATTTACACCCAACAATTTTACAACCAAATCCCGAATGCCATTCATACTCATAGAAGTCAACTCATCTTCCATCGTTGCCAACCATTGTGAACTACGAGAACAAGAAATGGCATCTTGAAAAGAAATAGGATCTTAGTATTCAACTAAATTGCAGCTCCTCTAAGTAAATATAGTAGTCTCAGAATTTAGAAGACTCAGTGGATTTAGGAATCCTTTTAGATCTCTTAGGCGGAACTATAACCACATCTGGTGAGTGTCAATGCCAACTTGCTGAGGAATATTAACATCATTTCCTGGATCAACCACATCATCATAAATCGGAGGAGACTGAATTGCCTTAGGATGAAAAACAACAGGTGTAGGAGCAGCAACACGATCCTATCTCAAATCAATAACACAAGACTCATGTCTTTCATTATGTTCCATACCCCTTCAAAATATACAAACCGATTTGATTCAATGACTCTAGTAGTGTGATTGGGACAATAGAATCTTAAACATCTTGAGCCAGTACAATAACCAATAAAGTAACCTGAAATAGTTCTAGGATCCAGCTTCCTCAACTGAGGATTATAAGTCCTTACCTCAGCCTTACAGTCCCAAACATGGAAATGATTCAAACTGGGCTTCTTTCCTGATATAAGCTTAAAAGGAGTCTTTGGTATAGACTTACTAAGCACATGATTGAGAACATAAATAACAGTCCTTAAAGCATCTCCCCATAAGAACTCTGGTAAGGTGGAGTGACTAAACATGCACCTAACCATCACCATGAGAGTACGATTTCATCTCTCTACAATCCCATTTTGTTGAAGAGTGCCAGGCATGGTATATTATGCTTCAATTCCACAATCCTGCAAGTATCTAGCAAAAGGGCTACGGTTTCTACCAGTTTCATCATACTGCCCATAATACTCACCACCTTTGTCAGATCTTACACATTTGACCTGCTTCCTAAGTTGCAATTCAATAACATTTTTTAATAATTTAAAAGCATCCAAGGATTCATATTTCTCACACAACAATTTAATCCAAACCATAATGAGAAAAATCATCAATGAAGGTGATGAAGTATCTATAGCCTCCCATGGTAATAGGAGTAATAGGTCCACAGATATCTGTGTGAATTATCTGTAATAGTTCCTCTTTCCTAGTCATTTTCTCCTTTCTTACTTTAGCTATAAACTTCCTTTTTATGCAATCAACACAAGTGTCAAAATAAAAGAAGTCCAGACCATGTAAAATAGTTTCCTTAATCAACCTCTCTACTCTCTCCTTAGAGATATGTCCTAATCGTTTATGCCATAACATAGAAGATTTTTTAGTAACTCTCCCACGTTTCATTCCAACAACAACATTAACATCATCATGTAGTCGGTCAAAATGAGAAGAATTAGCAATTAGAATAAATAATCCATCACACATAATTGCAGAACCAGCAACAGTAGAATCATATTACAAAATAACACCATTATTGATTGTATGGAAAATGTGTCCACAATTGTGTAAAACAGAAAATGAAATCAAATTCCTTCTTATAAGAAGCACATAAATAGTATCTTTCAAAAGAAAATCATGTCCACTACTCAACTTTAAAGAAACTACTCCTATATGCTTAATATTAACATTAAATCCATCTTTTAATTGCACCATCAACTCCCTTTTATTTGGCCTCCACCTGCTTTTGAACTCCTGCCATGAGTTCGTTACATGAATAGCGGCACTAGTACCTAACCACCATGAATTAGGAGGAACATTAACAAGATTTGATTCAAAACAGACAAAGAGTTGAGGTATACCTTTCTTCTTTGTCAACTAGTTCTGAAACTTAACACAATCATGCTGCCTATGCCCATGTTCATGACAGAAGATACAGTTTCCATTAAAAATAGGCTTAGGCTTAGCACCAGAACTCTCACCAAGCCCATAAGGTAATGCAGGTTTATCAATCCCCTTCTTCTTAAATTGAGGCTTACCTTGTTTGTTTCTATACAATTTTTTTTTTGTCACCGCTTTTGTGAGAAGTGAGATGAATACTATGAGACTTTTCCTTCTTTATAGTATACTCCTCTTGAATAAGAATGGAAATCAATTCATCAATGTTCCATTCATCTTTTTTAGGATGGTAAGTAGTCCTGCGAACATCAAACTCAGATGGAAAAGATTCAAACACCTACCAAATCAGATAATCCTCTCCTAGCATAACTTTCATGGACTTCAACTTATTATACCAGTTCACAAGCTTCATTACATGCTCACAAACACCACCTACACCATCATACATGGTCTTAGATAGAAAAGATAAGTAATTAAACTTTTCAGTCTTATGAAACTTCTGGAATTTTTCACCAATAGCCTTGAGATAATTTTTGGCATTATTAGTTTTAGTGATGCTCTCTTTAATAGTCTTCTCTATTGTATACTTGATGGTCATCAAACAGACCTTGTTATAATGAGCCCACTTATCATATTTAGCTTTGTTTGTAGCAGAAGTCTCAGTCGTAGGTTGTGCAGGCTCATCCTTAAAAAGAGCAACATCAATAATAGAAACAGCCAGAAACAGATTCAAGCCATTCCTTATAATTAGTCCTATTCAACTTAACTAAAGAATTTAAAGTTGGAAATTGATATAATGTAGGGAGATTTATCAAATGTACAAACGTATAGTAAAATTGGGCAAACAACATAGCTAGGTTCTCATACAATTGTAATCCTATCTAAGGGTCCCGAATTACAACATAGATCACCCTGAACATTAAATTATTCCCTAAAGCTAATATCGATAGGATAATAAAAACTTAAAGACAATAATTTAATGAATTAAACAAAGCATTAGTAGCCACATTGATAAAAACAAACCGATAGGGTAAGTGCATCATTAACATAGTATCTAATTTATGCCCAATAACAACATCACAATAGCATTTTGTAATAATTGGTCTTAAGAGAAAGTGAATAACAATACTCCATATAACATATCCTAAGATTGCCCTTATAGGTTTCAGTTAGCACTATAATTACAAAATTAACCACATTAATCATATAATGTAACATTATATTGCATAACTATATTACCATTGAGAGTACATAAGACACCACAAGCTCAAAAAATACCAGAAACAAATATAAAAATTTTCAAGATAAAATTCAGAGAGGCATTATATTTTTTAATATTATATTAATATTAAAATCTGGGAAAAATAAAAACAAAACTTTCTATTATTAAAAAATTCCAAAAAAACCACAAATTATAATTGGGAAAATGGAACAAACAGGCAAAATTTGGGACAAAACAGCCATAGGAGCAGGTCGCACGCATCTACACGCGCCACCACCGCGAGTGGGGAAAGGCCAGCCAGGTCGAACTGCGTCTTCTTCACCCAAAATGTTGGAATTCGAGTCGTTCAACCCGATTCGCGACCCAATTCAAAAAAATGCCATAACTTGCTCAATTTTGATCGGTTTTCAATGTAATTAATGTCATTAGATTCAAAATTTAACGATCTATCAAAGCCCTCAATCAATTTCACGAAAAAGCTTACTAAAAAATTAAAAAAACTTTGAAAAGGAACATTTTATGGTTTGGTTTTCGAGTTTTGAGTTTTAAAAATAGACAACAGAAAATTCAACAAACTTACCACACAATTTGACACCAAATCGAAACAAACCAACAATAACAAAACAAATTTCACAGAAAACAAATTAACAAAAAACAAGAAACCCCAACAAAAACAAAAGTCAAATTCCATGAAAATCAACATCTAATCTCGAAATTACCCAAAATTAGCTGTCACAATTAGGGTTACTTATGGCTCTGATACCAATTGAAGAATAATTTAAATGAAATTATTGATTAATGTCATGATTAATCAATACAATTAGACTAACCCTATGATTGCAACATGCTAGATTCAAGAATTGGATAGATAAATACCTGAAAACTGAGGAAACATTGAGTCCATTATTGTTTTTTGTTAAGCGGAGCAACAGAGATTCAAAGGATTGATTACTGCTATTTCAAACTTTGAAAAAAACACTTACAACTCTCAATGGGGCAACTATTTTTAACGTTGGCTAGTATGAGAGCCTCCTGTGCATTACAAATATGGGCCAAGTCTACCCATCATAACAAGCCCATGAACATAAGTTCAATGACACATATGAGAAAAAGTACTAAGCCCAATTATTTTAACATCTAATTAATCAGGGTTATTGTTTATTATGCTAGTCCACAAAATTAATGACAAAATTCTATCACATACACCATAAGCAGAACATAAAATTCACAATAAACACCTCAACATATCAATAAAACAAAGCACAAGAAGAAGGGTTTGAAAATAGAAAAGAAGAACAATACTAACACAGGTAAGGATGCTCCTTCAACAATGACGATCACAACATACGAGATGAGCACAAGAGAAGAGACGACGGTTATTAGACTGTGAATGAAGAGGAATATTGCCAGTTAACATGAAAACGAAGAGAGGTTTGCTTTTGTGTTAATAACCTAGTAGAAAATAACATCATTTGTTGTTAAGGTAAAGGATTTCATTTTCAGTTAAGTCAGAAGAAATATACTATTTCGTGATAATTAAGAAACCCATTGCCAAATGGTTTTTCATTGCCATTTAGATTCACCTTTGCCTAACATAATTATATATAATATATAAATTACATGTTACATTATAAGATCTTTATATAATAATTACATAATAATTATTAAATAGAGTAATATATATTACATAAGTAAGATATGAGAAAATTTATATATAATGTAGTATTCCATAAATCATTATACTAGTTATGATTATTAGTATATATTTATATAACATTAAGATACTTACAATATATGATAATAATAATGGCAATTTAGTTGAAAATAAATTACAATATAGTAGAAAATGGAAATCAATATTAAATACTAATAGAATTATTAATAAAATTTAATATTTTTAAAAAATGACTTTAACAACAATGTCATTTCAAAGATTACTATATGATGTTACTGTGTGTTGATTGTAAAACTGTGAAAAAAAATAGTGAACAAAATTGACATATATACTTTTTATTAATCTTTTTTAACATATATGATGATTTCATAACTTTATGTGGTCTCACAATTTTTTTTTAAATATCTACAATTTCTATCCAGATTTATTTTTTAATATTTTAAAAAATTAACAAAATTTGAAAATGTATTCAAAAGGTTTGGCGATAGTTTTTGAGTTTGGTTGGCAAATGTTGGGCATTTGGGTAAGAATTGTGTATTTGTCGCCAAATGTTGTGGCTGCAAAAAAAATTTAAGCTGAGATGGTGTCTATGGTTCAACCGCAAGCGACGTAATCCCAGCGTTTGGTTAATTAAACAGACCCCCACCTCCTGAATTCTTTCAACCTCCTCGCTCCCGCACGAATTTTCTTCCCTTTGCCATCTTTTCATCCATTCATCTTCTTTTCTCTTATTTTCTTGGTTTTGTCTTCCATCGTCTCCCTACAATTGTACTCGAGATAATAAATAGTTCTTAGATTTGTCCTGGGTTTTTTGTTCTTCTTTCATTTTGTTCGTTAAATGCTAGGTTGATCATCAATTTTAGGGTGAGTTGTTGAGTTGATTGCTTGTATTGAGACTATTAATGATTGAACGGTTGTTCGAATGTGTTAATGTTGGTAAAGAAAGAGAAAAGACAAAATTTTTGTGTTAGCTTGGGTTGAATTTTGGCTACTTATAAGGTGTTCGATGAAAGTCCTATAATGTTTTAATATTTCTGTTTTAAGTGGAAATGAATTACTAGTCCATGCATGGTTTGAACACAACTTGGGTTTTAAAATTTCAACTTCCAATAAGCTTGCATGCCACATCTCCAAATTTATATAATATCCAAAAATTATTTTGATAACATAATATATATTTTTCAAAGTCAAAAGTCTAATTTAAACTATCTAATTACGATAATTTTAGGTTAATAATTATAATTTGCACTAAGAATCATACACCTAAAAAAACTAATAGACCTATAAAATTATTTTATAATTCAAATAGTTTAGAGGTTAGCAAACTCACCATATTGTTTATATATCCACATTAGATTCTAAAATTTTGATAATGACATCAATACTTTTAGTTTTTCAAAGTCTAAAATTTTATTTCTTGTTAACCTACTCGCTAATTAAAGTTTTTAGAATCTAAACTTTTAATTTATACACTTTATTTGTCAAGTAAACTAATCCAAATCAATAAATCAATAGACATGAATACTAAAAAGTTTTAATATCTAAAACGATGATATTTGATTAATTATAATAGTGTACTTGATAACGACTTTGAATATTTTTATAGTATATTGATATATGAAAATTAATAATAATGACATTTAATTTTAGTGTAGGTTTATAATAATTAAGACATCTTTAGTAAGTTTTTTATATTTAAACACTTTAAATTGAAGATATTTGGAAACATCAAATTCATTATATTCGTAATACCTAAAACTTATCTGAAATATGCATGATACAAAAGGAAGATTAAAGAACTAAACCTTTGACAGGCCCCTATCCTGTAATGACTAGTCGACCTGCCCGACACTCCACAGTGGTTCTCTAGTCAATATCCGAGTCGGATGGAAAGTTCCCGTGAAGCTAAGTTTATTGCCCTTGTTAAGGAAAAGCTTCAATTCATAATTAAAAATGTAAATAATGGAGTTTTGTTTTTTAGTTTATTGAAAATTTCAATAGCACAATGACTGTATTTTGACATCCCAAAAATCACATCAATTTCTTATCTCCAAATTCTGGACTTCAAATCCACTCACATGCAGTCTCAAATAGTTACATCAATAAACTTTGAAATGCTAAAATAAATTCATTCATTCCATTTAAAAACCTTTATATACATCCATTCATTATACAAATGTACTTTCCAAAACATGTTCAAAGATATACAATAGTTCTAAAAAATACATACAAGGAAAAATAAAAATGCCTACACAGTAACACTTCACGAAGTTGACTACTCCCAAGGTGAAGTCCCTACTACTGAAGCCCCTAAGCATGTACCTGGGAGGTTTTTATTTAAAAACAGAAAATAAAGGGCGAGCTAAACAAGCTTAGTGAGTGTTATTGGTTTCCAATAAAAACATTTATATAAATATTAACCTCCATAAAAGAAAACAATTTCTTTTCTTTTCAAGTGATAACCAATGTTCTTAAAAAACACATTCTTTTCATTTCAGAAGATCACCGCATATGTAAAACAAAACATATATATTTTTCTGAGATCAAGTTCTACTTTCCTTGTAAAGTTTACAGTGATGGCAATCAACACTTTCATGAGTTTTTTTTAAACATAGCCTATCACTAATTTCTTTGCCATATGGTACCCTTAGGTGTAAGGTTACGAAGCTGGTTCTGCATAGCTCACCCATACCTAGTTAACCTCTATTTCCAATTGTTATGAAGCTGGTTCTGCATCGCTTACCTATAACGATGCTAGCACTACATATAAATCAATAGTTACGGAGCTGGTTCTGCATCGCTTACCTATAACAGTGCTAGCACAATATATACTCCACACATGTAGAGGGCAATTCATAGGACATACTGATAGACACAACACCACCCATGTTGGTGACAGACGCCCCCCAAAATAGTACCATGCATGCTAGGACGTACTCTGATCGATATAATCGAATGTATAAAGACCTAATGATGTAACATAAGCTAACCACAATTAATACATGAGTGCCTCATTTCAATAATAATTAAAAACATATTTAGAATTCATTTCTATGCCAATTTAAAGCATATGGAAATTTCAATTCAATGCTAATTCAAAGCATATGTACATCTCATTAGTTTCCAAGTGCATCCAAAACTCAATTCAATGCTAAATCATGTAAACCTCATGAAGATTAACTTTTAAATTCAAGTAGTAGCACCAATGGAAATATTCATAAACATACTTTTCATAATAATGTAAAAACCATCTTAACAAATCAATTTAAATATATACTCATTGTTTGTCATTTATTGTAAACCACCCTCATGTGTTCGGAGTCTACGGTGAACAGAAAACTTTATTGTCTTACTCAGCAATGAGGGAGACCCCTAAAGGGTTCCTAAAACCTGACAAGTACATCCATAACTTATCACTTTGTTTTACAAATTTTATCACAAAGGGCTTAGCCAAAATCTTAGCATTTAATAAGATTAAAATCATGTTTTCCTTTTATTCAACCATTAAACAACCAATAAACAATGTCCATGATTTATATATGTTGTCTTCTTTCCATTTAAATAATGTACATAGTATATACATATTGTTTCCTTATATTGAACCATTGAACTATTTACAACATACATGCTGCAATTGAATAACCATTAAGCCATATATATAGCATCTACATGCTGCCAATAAATAACCATTGAACAACATACGTAAGATATTGGTATGCATGTTGTTTTCCTCTCCATTTAACAAATAAAACTTCAAAGTTCACTTAAACACCATACTTTAACCATTCTAACTTAATAATTTGTTCAGAACACAATCTCACCTAGTTTAGTTAACCATATCATAATTGTGCATATAGAATCTTTTTACGACCCATGTTTAGAATCTATGCCCCCACTTGTTCCTTGATTTTCACATATCAGACGTTCAAATTAGATTTTGAAGTCTTCCAGATATTTGTTTCCCTATGTCTCTAGTTTCCATATAATCAAAAAGCATGTCATTTCAACTTCTAAATTATAAAACATATACCAAATATCACAAGATGCTTCAATATAGGGACAATATTAGGTTACCATAATCAATATCAATTTTCAATATCATTTAGCTAGAATTAGTCTATGTCTCTTCTATATATTTTTATGCTATGTCTTAGGTTTCATTTAGAGTTGGAATCACCCACTTTCAAGTTCTGTAGACTAAGTTATGGTAAAAACACTAGGACTATTCAAGGAAACCAAGAATCCTAATACAAAATTTCACTAAACATAGTTAGGAAACTTGCCACTTTCTTCCAATCTTTTTTCTTCTTTTGTTTTTCACTCATGGGTAACTCACTTTCACTCTCACAGTTATGACAAAAAGAATGAAGTAGTTATCTTAAGTTTATTCCTTTAACACATGAAACATGTCATGTTCCATCACGAATCATCAATCCACTATTCAGCATGTAAAAAGACCAATTTGCCCCTAATCACTATACAAAAGACCAAATTGTCCCTTAATGAATTTAATTAACCGACTAATTGAACTACAATTAGAACATATTCCGCAACAGGCTTATCTTCAAATTAACAAAAAATACTCTTATTAGGTTCAATACGTATTGACTGGATGGTTTTAAAAAATATTCGAATGGGGTTTAAAACATCAATATTGATTATTTTCCAAAAAGGGAATTTTAAGTCTTAAACTTCCTAAATTCTCAAAATCCATTCAATTGGAATTATTTTCAATCCATTTCAGTACCACTAGACTCTAAAACTTATTATGAATATTTTCAATTCTTTTCAGGGTCGAGTTGTAACATCCCATCACCGATGGGAAGGTTATTTTGGTAAATTGGAATGAGTTAGTGATTGGACCAAATTTATACTATAAATTAGGCCCGTTTTCTTTAGTAATTATGCATTTGTTGACTCCTGATCTATGA
>JANITW010000003.1:44664377-44675317 GCA_027564335.1 Erythroxylum williamsii
ACCTCTTAAAATAATAAATAATAAATCACTAACTATATATATATATATATATATTATTACGCTAACATATTCATTTGTATCTACAAAGTGATATTCAACTACGTAATGGTTATCTACTTATAAAGAAACCTAAAACTTTAATATTTGGATTATATAATAAAATGATCTTTTATTTGAATAAGTTCATTTTTTATATTATATGAAAACCTAAAATGTGAAACTAATAGTAGTTAAATATTTATAAAAGAGGTCTTGTAATTTTTAATTAAAAATATTTAAATATAATTAATATAATCAAGTAATATTAAATAGTATATTGGAATATTTTTCGTTATTTAAAATTAAGGTTTTTTATTTTATTTGTTAAAAATTACACTGCTTATACTATTAATGAAATAATTCCTTTATAGATTCTCTTTAAAAAAATTAAAGTTCAATACTTTAAATGGAATCCTTTTGTAAAATTTATTGCTTTAAACAACCATTGGTTGAGATGTCAAAAGTTAATTTCTTGATTGTATATATAATCTATTTTTTAATAGAACTTGTGGAAGGTGAATATTAATTTGAAAAGGTAAACTAAGTAATTAATATTGATTGTTACAAAATTAAGATTAAATACTTTTTAGACAAATTAATAAAAAAATATTTTTCACAAGAAAAGTTATGTAAAAACTTTATTTCACTTATATGGATTATAAATTTGCATATATTTATTATACAACTTATTTAGTGATAGAAAGAGAAAGAGGATAATTTCCATTGGCTATGTATACGTCATATAACAACCTAAGATATAATTATTAAAAATTCATAAATGGAGTAATTTTACGTTGGAACAAGATTTAATGATGAAGTGAGTTAATACAAAAATAAAACTTATAATTCATTGCATTAAGTTATATATAATGTCTTAATTGTATATGCGCTGGTATAAATTTGGTTCAAAATTTCTTTAAACCCCTTCAAAACTTGTTGGTGAAGTTTGATAAATAGAGATTCACAAATTTGAACCTCTCTCAAAATCCTCCTATAATTATTTGTTTTAAGTTATTTTATAATGAATTATAAATTTTACTTTGAAGTCTTCACGTGTACATTGATTGTAATCTACTTCATATCTTTGCATAAGAATATCAAGTCACGGTTTCTTAAATTACCAAAACCATCTAGAAGGCATAGAATTTTCCAGCGTAATTGTAATGATTCTAATTTCGATTGCATTTTATCTTAAGAACTCTCCTATAC
This sequence comes from Erythroxylum williamsii, assembly GCA_027564335.1. Classification (NCBI taxonomy): domain Eukaryota; kingdom Viridiplantae; phylum Streptophyta; class Magnoliopsida; order Malpighiales; family Erythroxylaceae; genus Erythroxylum; species Erythroxylum williamsii. The sequence continues at coordinate 44,665,626 of JANITW010000003.1, forward strand.
TTTCTTTTTTGTTAGGAGAGGGTTGGATAAAAAATACAATGTAAATGGAGCTAATTATGCACTGATCAAAGAAAAAAAAGGGGAAATTATATTTTTTATATAAATTAGGAAGATGAATATAAATCAATTCTCACAAAAAACATACCTAAATTTTTTGAATCTGTCTTGATTTGGGTTAGTTCGTTACAACTTAAAACTTATGTAATAATATTGTTGTTGACGGTAACGTTTTGACCTTATTTGGTTAATAATTTATTAGTCATTTTTTTGGTGGATTAAAAGGTTAATTGTTTGACTATGTCAAATTGTTGATAATCATATTTAGTAATAAGTTGATTAGGTTGGTAGATTGAACCCAATCCGTTGATTTTAAAAACACTTTTATGATAAATGTTTTTCTCAAGCAGCTGAGAAATTAAGGGACTAAAAGACAATTATATCCAAAAGTTATTACAAATTATTCAAAAAGATAAAGTTAGAGATAGTAAGTTTATTATTTAAATTTAATATTTTTATTTTTATTTTTAAAGTTTGAAGTTTTATTAATATATATTAAATTTAAGTCAAAATATACAAAGAATTGTCATCTCATTATATATGCTTTCTTTTAACTTTGAAAGCAAACATAAAGATAAATTAAATGATTGAGTAACTTAAGATTAAATAATAATTTGATCTAACCAATTTTTATGGTTTCAATATGTTTCTAATCTTAATTAACCATTCTTTTCAAACTTCTCTTTCTGCTTTTAATCACAGGTCAAATTTTTTATGTTTTAAATTAAAAAGCTCACAAAGAAACTAGTTTTATAAGTTGAACCACTTTGTGGAAATCTCTTCATTCAATAACCAACCATACGCAACACGAATAACCTGTACTCGTTCACCTGCTACGATGCTAATTACAAGATACAGGACTTCTGAACTATTAAATATAAAAAGTACCAATTTCATCAATTATTGATATAAAATATACCAGGACAACAACAGCTGGCGTAATTACATGCCTCGATAACAAAATTAACAAAAACAATTAAGAAGAATGAAAAGAAATAAGTAACTATAGCACACCATTGTTATATACGATTTTATTAAAATTGAAATAATTTGGTCACATTTGCATAAATTTCCTAATTTGACGTAGATGATACGCTAGAAGAGAATTGCAACTCGAGGAAAAGACGTAAGCAATTAAAAGCACTCAATTGGAAACAAAGACTAGTAGTACGTAACTATGACTAATTACCTAATCTTCTTTGAACTTTCAATCCTATGTTGTATCTAAGCGTAATATTTCTTTTGTGCAAATTCTCAACTAAACGTTTAATCAGTGATTTCCAACCACGTATCATTGCTTTAATTAGTGCTTCTAACAAGATGTACTAACGGACAATCTTAACATATAAAGTTGGACATTCCTTTCTATTTTAAAAATAAATTAATGTGACCTAGTTTACAAGATTTGTTGTTGATATTAATGTTAAGATATATAGTATATATATCTTTTTATTTAATTTTGGCATCTTAATTATATATTAATTAGATATATAAGATATTAATTGGATTGAGTTTTAAAAAGATATAATTGTTACACTTATAGTTATGAAAGAATCCAATACTCAATTGAAGTCTATTATCTGATAAGTTGTGGCATATCATATTTATAATTGTCAGGGGGACTATCGGATCTTTTGGATAGGCAATAAGGAGGTTTGCCTGTTGCATTGGGATTCTTTTGGACGGTGAGTATCTTGGGAGTCTTTATTGATGGCTTTTGTTGGTCTCTATGGCTGTGCGTTAATTACATTTTTTATTGAAAATAGCTAAAGTTTTTTTTTTTGTGGTTTTTAGGTTTATGGTAATATACGGTTGATTCTTTGGGTGAGTATTGTGAGTGGCTGGGTGTTTTTTTAATATGTGGATATTGACGTGAATCTCTGTGATCTTGGTTTTCTTGGTAGATGACGTAATCCATGGTGTGTGATCCATGCATATGTAGTAGAAAAACATCTCCAAGTGTTATTTCCATATGTGGGCTAGGTTTACTGGTTAATTGATTGTGAGTGTGTGAAGCTTTTTTACATGAGTTGATACTTCTTTGTGGGTGCGACATCTTTGAGTGAGTATTTTAGTGGAATTGAACCTTTTGAGAAGTTGTTCTTCTCTTTTATCTCAAATGTATTATTGTTTTTGTTATCAGTTAATTGATCACCTAAGTTATTTGATTAGTTATCTTCTGTTAAAATTTGTTTAGAAAAATTTTCAGTTGAGGTTAATACGAGTTGGTTATGTTATTGGGTGTGAAAATATTTCACGAGAAATGAGTTGAGAGGTAATTTCAAGGATTAAGTGATGTCAGCTTAGTAAGGTCTTGTGTAAATCTATTGTATTTTCATGAAAGTGATTAAGCTGGGTAAGGCCCTCGCAGACGTAGATAAGATAGGTCGAACTACATTATCAAATCTTGATTTTGTTTGTCTTTGTGTTTTTAATGTTTCTGATTTTTGTGTTTGTCATAAAAGAATTAAAAGGTTTGCGAATCAATCATCTCGTCAATTTTTCATTTGGTATCAGAGAGGGTCACCATTTCAAAACTTGGTAGCAAGTTGGTGCAGATCTGAATTTCGCGAATATTGCTATAAAAGAGGGTGTATTAGTCATTAGACCACCAATGTTGGACGACTCTAGCTATCCCATATGGAAATCACGGATGAGAGTCTTCATCCAAGCTTAGGGTACAGAAGCTTGGCATTCGATAATACATGAGTAGACGCATCTGATGATTACTAACAATAAATGAGAGATAGTTCAAAAAGATCCATCTGAGTGGGCAAGAGTCGACGAAGAAAGTGTACTTGGAAATTCACAAGCAATGCATGCAATTTTTAGTGCTATTGATGAAGGACAGTTCTCAATGATATTAGTCTATGAATCAGCTAAAGAAGTGTGGGATGCTTTGTAAACTATTAATGACGGGTCTAAATCTGTGTTAGCATCAAAACTACTGATGTTATTTGTGAGGTTTGAAGAACTAAAAATGGATGAGAATGACATGATTGGGGACTTTCTTGAAAGATTGAGCAATATAGAGAATCAGGCACATCAGCTCGGGAAGAAATATTCCAATCTGAAACTAGTCAAGAAGACATTGATATCACTACCTCCAAGATTTATTTCAAAATTTGCAGCAATCGAGGAGGCTCATGACATTAATGACTTGTCTCTTGAGAAGGTAATTAGGATTCTTACTAATTTTGAAATGAATTTGTTGAGGGCCAGATACGAAAAGAGTATGGGATTTGATAATACAAGCAAAAACTGTAAAGGGCATAACTGATATAGAAGTTGAATCTAATGAGAATGAGGATTTGGTTTTGTTACCACAAAATTTCAGTAACTGGCTGAAAAGAGTGAAAAAGGACAGGTCCAAGTTTAGGTAAAACAGTGGAAGCTCATCTAACAACAACAAGTCAGGATTCAAAAGGGTGAGAGAAAGATAAGGAAAATTTAATGTCATAAGTGTCAGGGCTTTAGATATGTGCAAGTGGAATGGGCTAATACCTTGAAGAAGAGAAAAAGGAAATCTTTTACTAACACTTGGAGCAAAAACGAGTCCGAAAGTGAATATGATAGTGAAGAAAAAATTCCAAATGGTGCTGCATTAGTTGTTCTATATTGCAAAATCTAATTACATGCCTACAGTAACTAAAAAGGAAGTAACTAAAGACGATAAAGGAAGAAAATAAAAAAAAATTGAAAAAAATGGAGACATATTATGTCAAAGTTCGATATTAGCTTATGATAGTAATGAAAGTAGTTTAGATGATAAAAGGAAGAATATTTACCAGGCTTACAAAATGATGTATGAAAAATGGGTGAAAACATGTAAAAAGAATGAAATGTTGAAGAAAAAAACTTTTCTATGAAGGAAGAAACTATCTAAAATTTAGAAAAGAAATTGATGGTAGCTTTAGACGAGCTCAGTGAAGGCAGGCTGAAGTTAGCAAGTGCCGAAAAGGGTTTGAGAATGCTAAATGGAAACATAAAAAAGTTAGAAAAGTTGATCAAATTGGTAAGATTAAAGGGAATCTTCAAGGCATTGACTACAAAGATGAGTGCTCCAAAGTGAATGATGAGAAAATTGATATACCCAGATCTTTCCAAAAAGAAACATCGAGGAAAAATATAAGATTTGTTCCCACGTGTCATTTTTAGGGAGTTGTCGAGCACTTAAAGCCAAAATGCTACAAGTTATCGCAGATGTTGTATCAAAGAAACCAAAACTGAGGGACCCTATATCCCTCACATAAATTTCAAAATCAGCATTTAGTATTGGAATCCACTTAGGTTAAAAAGGGTTAATTGCAAGCTCTCTTAGTTTTTAAGTCGATGAAGGCAACTTCGTATAATGGTTGGTATTTTGGTAGTTGATGTTCACGTCAGATAATAGGAGAAAAGAATTACCTAATTAATTATCAGAGTTGTATAGATGGGTATGTGACTTTCGGAGATGGAAAGAAGGCTTCGGTGATTGGTAGAGCAACATTATATGTGAATGGATTCCCTCCCTTTAAGAAAGAGCTCCATGTCGATGAATTAAAAGCTAATTTGCTAAGTATAAGCCAACTATGTGATGAATTTGCTAGTTAAATTTACCAGTGATAAATGCAGGGTGTTAACCAAACAAGGAGAACACATTGTGAGTGGAAAGTGATCAGCCGACAACTACTACATATTACAGGTAACAACCACCTGTAATTTAACCTCACACAAAACTAACATAGATTTTTGGCATTAAAGGCTTAGGCACGTAGGCTATGAACTTATTAGCAAGTTGAAGAAATTGGAAGTTGTGAAGGGACTGCCCATAACGAACAAAAAAGATACATCAATCTGTAGTGCATGTCAAATAGGTAAGCAGATGAAAGTTCCACACAAAAAGGTTAGACATGTTACCTCATCACATATACTTAATTTGATTCACATGGATTTGGTTAGTCCAATACAACAATATAGTATTGGTGGAACGAGATATTTTCTAACTTGTGTTGACGATTATTCAAGATATACTTGGGTATCCTTTTTGAAAGAAAAATAAGATGTTTTAAAGGCTTTTAAAAGCCTATATGTGCAAGTTACGAATTTTAAAAAAATGACTGTGTTGAGAATTCGATAGGACCACAGAAGGGATTGAGAATACAAGATTTAATGACTTTTGTGAGGTGTATGGTATCATACATGACTTTCCAACACCTAAAACTCCACAGAAAAATGGAGTTATTGAAAGGAAAAATAGAATTCTTCAAGAAATGGCCAGATCAATGTTGAATGGAAGAAAATTGTCTATGCATTTTTATGCTGAAGTAGTCAATACAACATGTTACGTATGTAATAGAGTTTACCTTCGAAGCATCTTGAATAAGACTTCATATGAACTTTGGAAGGGAAAGAAACCTGATGTAAGTTACTTTCATGTCTTTGTCAATAAGTGCTACATTCTTAGAGATCGGAAACAACTTAGAAAATTCGAGAGAAAAAGTGATGAAGGAATCTTTATTGGTTATTTAACTAACAGTAAAGCTTACAGATATGGAGTTGCCACCTCATGATGCTTACATCATTCTAGAAGTAGATGGATGTAGAGACCATCAGGAACAATAAAAGCAGTCCAAGGAATTGACTCTGATTCCATAGCAATTTGATGAAAACCACTCTTTAAATCAAATTTGCTATAAATTTTACTATTACCAACCTTATAACAGGCACTGGAGTGAAAATCGTCTTTGAACATATAGACGGAAAGAAAAATATTCTCGTAGATCAGCTATCCAGAATTGTGCTAAAGCTAGCATGGAGCGAAAGAATAAGCAGATCATCCGAGAAGAAAGAAATAAACAATAAAGAAATTGTGAAGGCGTCTACATCAACAGTGGATTCAGGATACAGACCGCCAACAGATTTCATCAAAAAATCAAGAAAGTGTTAGAGTCCATAAATGTTGTGATAAATGATGTATCTCCATTGAATGATCAAGTGGCTAAAGAAAAATCACATAATCGATCCTCAGAATCATCTCAAACAAGAAATGAGATAAGATTGAAGAATTGCCCAGATCTACAGTTAGTTTCCATTAAGGAAGTAACCGCGTGAATTGAAGAGCTGTCAATTACTTGAGCTGTCAGTTACTTCGGGTGATGAATCAATCAAAACACTTGATACAGAAATTGTTCCCATAAATGTTTAAAACTCGAGAGAAGCTAACTTGAATCGAGATCCTCCTTCCCAAATCAAAAGAGGTCATCCCGTAGAGAACATTGTTTTCAAGCAAAAGAACATTAAAGAACTTTACAAGTTGATTTTTGAATAGCAGCTATGCAATATGATTTGACTCAATTTACACGAAATGATGTATGGGAATTAGTGCCAAGACCATCAGATGTTAATGTAATTTGAAAAAAATGGGTGTTTCGAAATAAAACAGTTGAAAAGGGTAATGTAACTAGAAATAAAGCTATGTTTGTAACTCATGGATATTTTCAAGTTGAAAGAATAGACTTTGACGAAATCTTTGCACCGGTTGCATGACTTGAGTTTATCAGACAATTATTGGTCATAGCATGTATGAAGGGGTTTAAACTTTATCAGATGGATGTAAAGAGTACTGTTATGAATGTGTTTATATAGAAAAAAGTGTATGTCGAGCAACCAAAAGGATTTATTGATTCAGTCCGTGTAGATCACATTTTTAAGCTAAAGAAAGCTCTTTATGGTCTCAAACAAGCACCAAGGGCTTAGTACGAAAGGCTTACACAATATCTCATCAAGAAAGGATATAAATGAGATAGTTTTGACAAAACTTTATTTATTAAAAAGTTTAAATATGATTTGTGATTACTCAGATCTATGTTGACGACATTGTGTTTGATGCCTTACATTCGAAGATGGTAGTTGAAATTGTTGAATTAATGACATCTGAATTTGAAATGAGTATGGTAGGTGAGCTAAATTTCTTTTTGGTTTGCAAGTTAAATAAGTGAAGGATGGAATTTTTATATTGTAAACCAAATATGCCAAGAGTTTAATAAAGAAGTTTGGTCTTGAGAATGCTAGACATGTAAGAATACCTATGAGTATCTCAACGGAACTAAACAAATATGAGAATAATAAAAGTGTTAATGTTAGTCTATATCAGAGCATGATCAAAAGTTTATTATGTTTGGCTAAAAGTAGGCTAGATATTTGTTACAACGTCAGCGTATGTACTCACTATCAAGCTAACCAAAAGAAACACATTTGACAAAGGTCAAGAGGATTATCAGGTATGTAAGCAAAACATCTGATTTTGGGATATAGTATATATCTAACTCAACATCTTATCTAGCTAGATATAATGATGTGGATTGTGCTGGAAACTTAGATGATTGAAAATGCACTTCAGGAGGTTGTTTCTTCTTAGGAAGCAATTTGATCTTTTACTATAGCAAGAAGCATAGGTCAATTTCACTATCAACTGTAGAGGTAGAATATATCGCTATAAATAGTTGTTATTCACAACTTCTTTGGATGAAACAGATGTTAGAAGATTATGGGATTGATCATAATGTGTTGACAATCTTATGTGATAACAAGAGTGCCATAGATATCTTTAAAAATCCAGTTTAGCATTTAAGAATGAAGATCAATCTGAGGTACCACTTTATTCAAGAGCTTGTGGAAAGTAAAATAACCACTTTGTCACATGTATCTATGAAAAAGCAGTTGGCAAATATCTTTACAAAACCTGTTGATGCAAGAAGATTTGAACTTCTTCGAGGAGCTTTGGGACTTTATTTTTTACATGATTGATGTAATATTTCTTATTTAAAAAAAAACGATGCATTTTTCATCCAAGGGATTCAAAATCATTAAGTGTCTTTCTCTTTATCGTCAATACCCTTCTTCCACCTTTCATATCTGTCCACTCCAAACCTCCAAATCACTCACGTGGTTGCAGTTTTAAGCTCCCAAGCAACCACAAAATTATGTTGAAGTTTTTTCCATCATGAACTCAACGTTTATATGAGATTTGTGAACCCCCATTGAAGACCCATCTCTTCTCTCTATGTTGTTGCTTCTTTTCACTTCACGGTATCTCCATTTTGTTGATTTTGTTTGGGTCTTGGCAATTTTTTTGAAAATACGGACAAGAACAAAGAGAAAACATCCCTTTCAATGTTAGAAAAGAAAACAGTAGTCCATCACATCGTTCAAGTCAATTAATGTTTAATCGGACACTAGAAAGGAGATTCACTGGGGTTGGGTCATCTTCGACAACTCGTATTGATATTCCCGACACTACTTTTCTTTGGGAAAAAGTACTAGATCTAGAGGATGATGTTACTCGGGTCATATTATCCATGATTGAAGACTCTACTTCATATTTTGATGAGACTCCCGCAGTATGTACTCTACTGACTATGCCTTTTATGGCTCCTCAGAAACATACAAAGAAGTGGGCTCGAAAAATAGTCCGACCACCACAACACAATTTTTCTATCCACCTAACAGTGGACAATGTGAATTCTTTCAAGTTTTACTCCTCTGCAGTTGAATAGAAATGGGCGACTCTCAAAACTGTCGGTTCGTTCTTAACCATCCAATCAAGTTAAAGGATTTTCAACAACATGGACTAGACATTTTATTATCGGAGAGACATTTACTGCAAGCCTCACTATTTCTGCAACACTATGATTCAGATCTAGTTAAAGAATTTTACTATAATTTAAATAGTGATATTGTAAATGAGATTGCTTTGAGTTATAGATCAATATATGTGCGGGATCAGGTAGTCTGTTTGGATGCTGATTGTTTAAATTTGTTTATGAGATTTGATAATATGATTGGTGATCAACTTTATGATGATGATTGGAATGTGTCTAATGATTTAATTGCTACGGTATTGACTGGTGAAAAATTGACTACATGACCGTCTAACTTTGTACTTTGTTCTTCAATACTTACCCATAAGTGTTTCATGCTCTTTAAATTAGTAGTGACCAACTAGATGCTAAGTACACAAGTTGTCTCTGTCTACTTGGCCTCAGGCCAAATTGATTTATACGATTGGTACTGGGGTGCGATTCAGTCTTGGATGTCTCATTATTGAAGCTATGTTGGCCATTGAGAGTAAGCCACATTCATTACTATAATTTCCATGCTTAATCTCTCAATTTTTATATGTCAATGAAGCTCCCAGGATGGAGTGGGGTATAGTTGAGTTGACGCCCATCATGAACATCTCTTCAAAAATTTTTAGGCAACCATATGTAGTGGATTTGCTGTACACCACATTTGGCCCCTAATATGTCTCGAGGATGACTTCTGTGAATCTTGATATAGCTCTCTTTACTAAAAAGAAGACAATTGAAGGCATTATTCAAGTGGCAAGTGATGCTCTTCATCACTTAAAGCAACGATTTCTAAGATTTCTCAGCGCTCCTTGATTTCTGCAACACTATGATTCAGATCTAGTAAAAGAATTTTGCTGCAATTTAAATGGTGAAATTCTAAATGAGACTGCTTTGAGTTATAGATCAATATATGTGCAGGATTAGGTAGACTGTTTTGATGCTGATCGTTTAAATTTGTTTATGAGATTTGATAATATGATTGGTGATCAACTTTATGATGATGATTGGAATGTGTCTAATGAT
>JANITW010000003.1:44683062-44694147 GCA_027564335.1 Erythroxylum williamsii
TGCCAAGTGGCACTTTTCGTAGTCCAATAATAATTAAAAATTTCTAGAATTATTCCTATTACAATAATATCCCACAAATTTTGGACATTATTATAATAATTTACCAAAATTCAAAAATTAACAATTACACTTACCAATTAAATTTCTAATATAATAGATTCACAATTCTCAACAATATCACATTATAATTCAATTATACTCAGAATGTCAATGAGTGCATGTACAGTAATTTTCACATTCATGTGCACAAGTATATCACATAATGCATTAGCATGAAACACATTTCTAATCTCTCAGTGAATGTCTCACATTTACAATTTTAACTTTAACATGAGTAATGAGATGTTACAACTCTCCCCACCTTAAAAGAAATTTCATCATCGAAATTCATATCTGTTTGTTCATTAAGGCAAGGGAAATGCTCTTTTTCTTCAGATGCTACTCTGTTTTCCTTATAAATTTATCACTCGAATACTTTCTTCCAAACAAACATAGTTGATAGACTCAAAGGGTCTCTCAATTACTTGTTTAGATATCATACGATCTTAACTATTTCATCAATATATTTCAAATTATTCACAATTTTTTCACTTCATAAGCTGTAAATATATCTCTGTCAATCATATCATTATTTCTTAGCATACTCACGTATCACACATTATAATTTTGAGACATCTTTATTGAGAATACAACTTATAAGTTATTGGTCCTATGCTCTCAATGACTTCATATGGACCAATACAATTCAAGCTTAGTTTATCCTTTTTTTCCTAACCTGTTTACACCTTTATCTCTATCTAGGTACACCTTGGCAAGGAGATACTCTTTGAAGTATTTCATCTTTCGCTTGCTATTACATAACTATTTAGTAGTATTACATTTAACTCTTACGTTTGTCTCACTATATTCCATAACCTCGATGTTGATCCACTTAACTCATTCTTCATTATCTTGAATCATTTCAATATTATTATAGATTCATTTCACTCATCAATAGTATCTCGAATCAATTTTGGCCTTCTACAATTTTAAGCCCTGTTCATTTCAATGTAATGGTGAATGACCCGCTTTCTATCATATAATGCCCCATACAGTACTCTAATGATGTCACTATGCTTATAGTCAATTTGAACTATACATCAATCTCATATTCCGATGAACTCTAAAATATAAGCTTTAAACATATCCCCAACAGTTAGGACTGTCAGCAATTCAACATTTAGTCACTTGTTTCTACAACCTTAACAGCTAGATACTAATTTGACATATTCCTACTGGGATGTATAGCTTAGGTTGTTATTCACGCTCTTTCTAACCATATCCTTGGCCAATCCTCTTTATCGGGTACACATCCTTTTCATTTCAGTCACAAAGTAACATTTGTCCTATTCGGACTCAAAATTCGTATTCATTTTCAATTCCTTAATAAGATTCACAATTTTGGATCCTCAAATTTTTTTTGGGGCTTTGTTAATTCCTTTCCAGTAGGACTGATCATAAATTCAGTAGCTAATAATATTTGATCTACCCAACATTCAACTCAACATTCGGTGCTCTTTATTGCACTTAGTTTGGCAATCTCAATATCTAAATTTGTGATACACTATTATAGAATTTTTTGTTCAATACAATATATTACAACACTAGATTTACTAAGAAATACTCATTTACTTAATCAAAATCTTCAGGTAACTCTATTCATTGTCCCAGTCTTACTTTCTGTTCTTTCAAACTTCATAATGACCTCAAACTTTAATGATCTCCATAAATTCTGGAATGTTTCTGTATATGTGTGTATATATATATATATATATAAAATGTCTCCACACATGTGAAATTACTTTATTAAGCTGCATTGGATTTTATCCTAATCTCTTATACAAGCATCATTGTATCCTACAAAATCTCCAAATTCAGACGATATAATATCGATGTTATAATTCCTTAAAATTCTCTTTAAATTAATCACTAATTGATATAGTTTTTCTTGAAACACTTTAATCTTCAATATCATAATACTATCAGGGGCATTGTTAACTCAAACAGATATAAACCAAAACTCTTTCTGCCTATGATTTTTTCTTATAATTCTTTAAGTATCTAATTCCTTAATGAGGTAGTATTCTCTTGTAATATTTTCAGTTTCCCAATTGACTTGTTTTCTTGAATGATTTTCTCAATTCATTTGATTTTCTTTGATTTTCACATGGATTCATTTTAATGCCTACTTATTAATACTAGTTTCTCCACACATTTCAATCTATTTGAGCCCCTTCACTTCCTGTGTTGGTAACACATTCATTAGATATAATTTGTATCTCCTAGATATATTTACACAGACTATAGTGTAGGCCTAAGTTCTCCTCACATTAGTAATAGTGTCACCTCGAATTTAAAATCCACTCACATTGTTGGATACTTTACATCAAACAAAATGCATACACTCTTAGTAGCATATTCTATCTCCAATATTCACTTTTGATTCATTATATATTCGTTTATGATTTATTCCTTCATTGATCATTCTTAATTTGAATCATCTGATCAACTCAACCTAATTCAAGGAAATTTCTTCTTTGAAAGAAGATTTGTTACTACAATCATTGATACTGTTGATGAAATCCTTATCAATCCACTATTTTTCATGATTACTTATCAGTCATTTTTAGTACCTAAAGAAGGCCAATTTCAACTATTCATAATATCTCAATAGAATAAATTTATGCCATAACTTACATGATCGGAACATCCCTTATAATAAGGCTCAGTGAGTTACTAAACAATTTTATTTACTCTAATACCTTGGCATATATCACCAAAATCATTACATCATATCTAGAGATGTATTTATGGCAATTCACCAATTAGTAGCTTATGCTAAGCATACTTTAATCTCATTTAATTCTAGACAACTCTTTTTCTTTTGTGCCCATCCTCGATCATAAGGATTATGTCATGATCGAGTCCTTTATCTTTTTCCTCGAATTCATTATATATATATTAACATCATTAACAATCTCAATTCATTCCTAAGTGATCACTATAAGCATTTTCATGTCTTACTCTAACTCATCTTAGACTTTGAACTATAGAATTATGATCAACCAAGATTCAAATGGTCATAGATTGCTTCTTATATTTCCTCCACACATATAATACGTATATACTCAATATTCTCACTTGTCATGGTGATCCCATTATCAAATGTGCGCTCATAATGGCAAATCAGCTTAACCTTAACCACTTTTTCATATATCGATATCATCATCTCCCTTCCAATTACCATATGTCATTGTACATACATGTGTTCGCAATCAATTTAGAATCATAGATGCCTAGTCATCCTAATTTTGATCTCAATTTCACAGAAATATTCTTATGCTAAATAATAACTCTTATCACTTTTAACCGACATTCATTTCAAGTCCAAGTTTGAACTCTCCAGTCTGTAGAAAATTACATTTTCTGTCAATTCGGCTTGTACACTTTAGGTCTCATCATTCATATTGATATCACTTCTTTCCTTAATCAATCCATGACAATGTATTCATATTTGTATCACATTCGAGGATATATTACCATATTACAATATGGATATCATGTTCAATGATACAACCACATATACAAATGTAGTAGACCTTTATCTATCATACAAAACCAAATACTATTTCTCATTTCTAACTGCCCATAAACCATCATTGGCTCACATTTTGAATCATCATTCTTCCTAGTGCTTCTAACAGCTCAAATTCTTAAGGAATGCTCATGCATTTGACTCATATTAATATGACTTAGACTGGGGGATCAGTTGTTGATGTCTGCTATGGCATGACAAGAATACATTTACCTTGACACCTATTTCAAAAAATGCCCATATAAGATAGTAATTCTGAGCTCTGATACCAACTAAATGTAGCACCCAACTCTCGTAAGACAGGTACCCAACATCCTGAGGGATATCTGAGTACATGTCCTACGAGGGTGACATGCTAACACAGTCAGTCAGTAAATTTTCCTTAAAAATATTTTTTTGGCACGATTGTATGCTAAAATCAATTATCAAATTGGGCCTACTTTTTTTCATAAACAATTTCATTCAAGAGTGTTATTACATTCATTAATCAAACTTGTTTACAACATTTCCAAATTAGAAAGTTATTACGTACTGAAGCATATTCAAATACACATTATACAAATGTAATGGAATATGCAGATAAGAAAGTATAAATGCAGATGCTAACTGATCCAGAGCTCTACCTTTTACTTGAATGCAGTAGGTATACTCCCGTTTGTCTAACGGGTACTCTTTTGAGCCTGAAAAATAATTGTAAATTTTGGGTGAGTTTTGTGAACTCAGTGAGTGACCATCATCGATGGCTCACCCAGTCACATAACACATAATTCACATTTCACATAGTTCACATTTTACATCTAATACATTTAATCATTTATTTTATGCATATGCAATTCATATGAGACTCACTTTTCATTTGTTACTTTGTTGTGACCGAGTGCCTAAACTATCCCATATAGGGCTCATTGATAATTGTCCCATATAGGGCTCATTAAACGTTGAGCCTGAGGCTTTGAATCACTTTTGAGCTCGAGGCTTTTTTTCACATGTTGAGCTTTAAGCTCTAATCATTGGCTACTCTGATCACAACTGCCATTATATTTCATGCATTCATGCAATGGAATGCATCACTCGCATTTGCATGCTCTTATTCAATCATATTCACTTTTCATCAGACCGAACTCCGCATTCAACATATAGTTGAGAATTCACACTTTCACTTACATGCGATTACACTTTTCGAAAAAACTTAGCAATCACTTCAATATCCAAATCAACCATCAGAATCATCGGACCTCCTATCTAAAAACCACATAATCAATCTCATTTACAAAATCATTCAATAGTCAAATAATACAAAAATTTAAATAACAACAATAAAATGAGACCATTTCGGTCTACTCATAGTATGCTTCAGATTAACATTTGCTTTCAAATTTTGGGAATGCCTGAATGCGGACTCTTGACCTGCACAACCCATTTATGCAAACACACATTGCACACTCATCAATAATTGTACACGTAAAAACATTCATTTATGCATAATTGTAATAATGGGCCATTATAATGCATGCTCAATGACAACCCCGGGCATATGTTCTAGGACACATATTATGCTTATTCCCATTGAATAATTCATGTGTCTAAAATAACTTAGCTTTACACTTCATTTATACATAATCTTTCTAAACTCTCCTTTCAATATATGCACATAAATACTGAATGTTTTCGCATAAAATAAGTGTACATGCATTCATTGACAACTTCCAGGTATGATTGTTTTTAAATGTGATGTTATTGAAAGTGATAAGTAGAGGAAGTGGAAAGAGTGATCTTGGTATGAGTTGAGGTAAGAAAAGATTTGGAAATAAAATTGGTAGTGATCTGGAAAATGTTCGCTGAATATGCTTCAATCTTTTAGCCATAATGTTTTCTCTAGTTTTCCAAATGAGATGATTCGGATTAATTTAGAGACATATGAATATATTTCGTATGAAGACATAAAATTTCAGTTCTGTCTCTAAAAGGCTCAAAATTTCATGAAATTAAGAATTTGGTGCAGTACGTTGGTGTAGGAATGAAAATTTCGTCTTAGGAATTTAAAGGCAAATTTGGAATTGATATAAATAGATTTTTGTCAAGGTACCTTCTAGAAAGTTGTATATCTTTCTTTTATCTTTCCAACGGTATATAGTATGAAATTTTGGACATCGAAGTCAAAAGTTATGATCTTTATAAGTAGAGACGTTTTAGGGAAGAAAATGAAACGGAAGAAAATGAGATGGAAGAAATGAGACGGAAAAAAATGAGACGGAAGAAATGAGATGAAAGAAAATGAGACGGAAGAAATGAGACGGAAGAAAATGAGACAGAAGAAAATGAGACGGAATAAATGAGACGGAAGAAAATGAGACGAAAGAAATGAGACGAAAGAAATGAGACGGAAGAAAATGAGACAGAAGAAATGAGACGGAAGAAAATGAGACGGAAGAAATGAGATGTAAGAAATGAGAATGAAGAAATGAGACGGAAGAAAATGAGATGGAAGAAATGAGACGGAAGAAAATGAGATAGAAGAAAATGAGACGAAAGAAAATGAGACGGAAGAAAATGAGATGGAAAAAATGAGACGATAGAAATGAGACTATGGAAAATGAGACAAAAGGAAAGTGAGACGTTACAGAAGTCAAAAGACAGAATTGGTCTTCAAGGTCTTAATAAAAGTTGTAGATCTTGAAGTCCTCTTTCTAATAGTTGAAAAACAAAGTCAATCTGACATCTGTAGTGAGAGTTATGGCAATCGCGCCAAGGAATGTACAATATGAGTAAAGATATGAACATGTTGGATTCTTTTGACCATAACTTCTCCTCTAGACCTCCAAATGACTTGATTCTTGAGCCACTAGATTCTTAAGACATTTTCCTACGTCTCCACCAATAATCATAGCCTTATGAAACTAATGGAGAAATATTTAGTGAAAAGAGTGGGACGGTACAGTGAGTGTGTTCTTCAATAATATAAACCTGTGTTATCTCACTAAACATACTTCAGTATTTTGATGTTTTCTAGATAGGTAGAGGTCTAAATGAGACAATTTTCATTTTATGGTAAACTAGAAACATAGAGATACAAAATATATGAAGAAATTAAATTCTGAATCGGACTCTAAGAGTTTCAATTTTTGGATGGAAATTGAGCATAGGGACTGTCTCGGAATAAAAGCAGTCCAGAGATTTTGGAGTATAACTTTCACACCACTAAACCAAATTGAATTGTTTTGCTCTCATTGGAAATGTAAGACAATAGAGAAGAGTCTTCTATAATAATGTGTTATGTCAAAATATTCAAGAGTACTTTTGGCAAGACACTTACGTGTAAATGACATAAAGCATAAATGGAAGGAACAAATGGGACAACTCTCAATCACTAAGGGCATAATTGAAAGAAGAGGTGTTGTCTTGCCTATAAATAGAGTAGAAACACGAAAATGGAAGGAAGTAGAAGAAAAGAATGAAAATTCTAGAGCAAAGAGAGAGAATGTCATGAAAAAAGAGAGAGAAGTACAAAGAGAAGAAGAGACTGAGAGAAATAAGCTAGGGTTTCAATTTTTCTAGCCTATAAGAGAGATTTTGGGGTTGATCAAGAAAGGAAACAAATAGAGAAATAAAAGAGCTTCCAACTGAGCTAAAGATCTCTTCATTTGGTGAAGAACCAGGATAGGATAATTTTGAATCTTTTAGATTTTTGGAAGGATTCTATTTCATTGAGTTAAGAAAATGTTGGGTTTAAATATTCTAGAATGAATTTTAATGATTTTGCATTATAGGATTTTCAATTGAATTCCTATTGGATGATGATTTGAATATTTTAAGATCATATGAGGTTAAAAAAGAGATGATGAGAAATTAAGTTATGATATAAAGTAACCCAGTGTACTTGGGTGTAAACTTATGAATAAGCTAGACATATGCATAGGGTAAAGATTGAGGGGAGGATTTAGAAAGATTATATACAAATGAAGTGTAAAGTTAAGTTAAATTAGACACATATGAATTATGAAATGGGAATGAGCATGAAATATGTTCTAAAACATATGCCCAGGATTGTCATTTAGCATGCATTGTACGTAATCCATTATTACAATTGTGTATAAATGAATGTTTCTATGTGTGCAATTATTGATGAGTGTGTCATGTGTGTCTTGCATAAATGGATTGTGCAGGTCAAGTTTCCGCAATCAGGCATTCCCAGAATTTGAAAGCAATAGATTGTGCAAGTCAAGTGTACAGTGAGTAAACCTAGATGGTCTCCCGCTATTGTTTGTTATCTGAAATTCTATATTTCATGCCTTCTGGATGATTTTATGAAGGTGTTATGTTTATGTGGGACTCAGACAGGAGGTCAGATGACTATGATATTTGTATGAGATATTGGAGTGTTATGTGCATCTGAATGAAATGAGCTACATGTGTTCCGAATGTGACATTGCATGCAAATAAGATGTGATTCTCAACTTAAGGTTGAATGCCAGACCACGGTCCGATGATAAGTGTCTGTGATTAGATAAGAGCATGCAATATGTGTGACGCATTCCATGGCATGAATGCATGAAATATAAAGGCGTTGTGACTTGAGTCGCCTGTATGAAGCGCTTCCACCTAGAGCTATGCTCTGTGATTATGTGATGTGACTGAGCCTACGGGCCAGTATTATGTTCCGACTGAGCCCTATGGGCCAGTATTCTGTTCCGACTGAGCCTACAGGCCAGTATTCTGTATATGTGAGAGGCACTCAGTTACAACAATAAGAACGAATGCGAGTCCCATACAAATGGCATATGCATAATATGAATGTTCATATGATCTGAATGTGAAATTTGAATTCAGTGTGATATATGTGTATGTGTTATTTGATTGGGTGACC
Source organism: Erythroxylum williamsii (assembly GCA_027564335.1). Classification (NCBI taxonomy): domain Eukaryota; kingdom Viridiplantae; phylum Streptophyta; class Magnoliopsida; order Malpighiales; family Erythroxylaceae; genus Erythroxylum; species Erythroxylum williamsii. Next base: position 44,691,561 of record JANITW010000003.1, read on the forward strand.
CATCGAGGATGGTCGCTCATTGTGTTCGCAAAACTCACCCAAAATTTGCAACTATTTTTCAGGACTCAGAAGAATACCCCGTTAGGCCAATGAGAGTATACTTATAGCATTCAAGTGAATGATAGAGGTCAGGATCAGTTCGCGTCTGCATTAGTGTTTTCTTATTTCTATATAAAATTGTGTATTATGAACTTTTGTACAAATGATTATATCATTGGTAAAGTCAAATTGACTTAAGTGCTTTGTATTTATGAAAGGGCCCAAGTGGTCATTGAAATCATTATTGACTGTATGTGATGATTGGCTTCCGTATAGTGTGTGTTTGTGTTTTCAAGAAAAAAATATTTATACTAACTTATGAATGATTGAGTGCATTAGCACGCCACCCTCGCGGGGCACGGACTCGGATATCACCATCGATGTCGGGTTTGGGTCATCACAGGAGTGGGGTGCTACAGTTTGCAAAGAGAAGAGACATTCTGAGCAACTCTATAAGCAAGGAAATCAAGTGGGTACATGTTTATAATAGAGTAAATAAACCACTAATGTTTTTCTTTAAAGCAAAGAAGTTTATTGATTTCAATTGCATCATAAGTGTTGCATCTTTTGCTTTTGCATGATTTGTGAAATCTGCTATATGTTTGCTACATAAACTGTGTCATAGTTTATAAAGAGATTTTTTTCAAGTGATTTTTGAAAAGAATAGCAAGTTTATGAAATCAAGTTTTAAAAGCGCATATGAAATATTTTTTGTTCATGAAACTCAAGTTTTCAAGAAGTGTCATTTTTGGGCAACACTAGTTTACAAGTCATGATATATGTGTTATGTGAGTTTGTGGTAGTCCCTCAAGAACCGTCATGTGCACGTTGACCCAAGTATAGGCTTCTCCCGCCTGCCCGCTAATGGCATGGAGTTCTCTCAAGGACTCCCTCAAGAATTCACGACTACACAGGATCATTTTATTAGAAATGTGTAGTGTGTCATATTTTTGGACTTACCCAAACCATTTGATATGCATTCATGTTTTTGCAACTTGTGAACTTTGGCTGAAAGCCTAAGGTACATGTGTTTTAAAAACCATATGAAGATTTTCTATGACAAGTGAACGTTTTCAATAGTTTTTGCTTATTTTTCTATTATAGACTGTTACCCACAAGCTGTCAAGCTCACCTCCATTCTCCTCCCCATGTCCAGGTGATGAGCAAAAGATGGAGTGAAAGAGAGTCAAGACCTAACCCCGATTATGCATATGTTTGTATTTTAAGCTAGATTTTGTAACCATGAGGGTTTAGTTGCATTTCAAGGATTTTTAGTTCATGTAACTTTTTTATATGAAGATTTGAGACATTGATGTATTTGTGGCATAAAATGTCATTAAAGCCTTGTAATAAGTTTGTTTTGATGTTTGATGGTTATGGAACACGCCGCCCTGGTGGGATGATGCCTAATAAAGGTTAATGGAAAGAACCCTATAGGATAATATGCTTAGGCTTCATGATTTCTCCAGAGTTGGGTTCCAGAAACGGTGCCCAACAATAGCGATAAAGTGCATATGAGCTATTGTTATATCATCCCAAGTTGACTTATTAAGTGCTTTCTTATTATCCTTCTTCTCCTTCTTATAGTTTCTTTCAAGTTTCTCTTTATCTTTGAGTAAAGTACATTGTGACTTCATGTGATCGACTTTTCTATATTAAAAGCAAATAATATTAGAAGATTTATATTTTAAATCACTTTTACCTTCCTTAAAGTCCTTTCTTTCATAGAATTTCTTCTTTAAGAAATTCTTGAATTTTCTAGTCATTAAGGCAATATCTTCTTCATCACTTTCACTAGTTGATGTCTTTTCCTCTTCACTTGAATGCTAAATTCTTTTTACTTGAAAATGTCATTTCTTCTTGTGTCACCTGAAGCCTCATTTTGTATGTTAGGAGAGATCTAACAAGTTCCTCTAATAATAGTGTTATTAGATCTTTGGCTTCTTATATGACCATAACTTTAGCTTCCCACATCTTAAAAAACGACCTAAACAACTTTCTTACTATTTCAATATTAGATAAGTCTTTCCAAGAACTTTGAGATCATTAATAATATCAATGAATCTAATTTATATGCTAGATATGCTTTCATCATGCTTTATTTAAAACAATTTATATTAGTGTGTTAGTATGCTCACTTTGCTCTCTTTTACTTAATTGATTCCCTTATGTATAATTTAAAGTATGCCAAAATTTATGAGTCATTCACAAATAGAAATCCTATTGAATTCATTTCTTCCTTTTTAGCCATTAAAAAAAATCTCGTGCTAATTTTTCAGTAAATGCAATCATTCTTGTAAAAAAAGGTTCTCTACTAATACTTTGTCCCTATTGGTTAAATGATGATGACGATTCTCTTACATATATCATTAAGATCTTTGCTATATGATTTTGTTAAAAATGATAGCCTAACAAACCCACTCTGACTACTTATTAGTTCATAATCGCATCTAAAAGAGGGGTGAATTTAGTGTTTATAAAATTCAAGAATTTTCTAACTAATAAAATCAATTTAACAACAATTATATATATATATGTATATGTATAT
>JANITW010000003.1:44723995-44735064 GCA_027564335.1 Erythroxylum williamsii
GATGAGAACCTAAAGAAACTAATGTATAAATTGATCCTAGAACTCTTAAACCCATGCATTTTCTAAGCTCTTGAAACGAAAACTCCTTCCAGAAATCTGAAGCCTTAAAATGTTCTTACCTCAAATCTTCTCCAAATGAAGAAATGCTTAGTTCAAACGAAAGCTCTTATCTTCCTCTATATTTTTCCCTTCTTGATCACTCTCAAAATCGCTCTTGAAGGTTGAGAAAAATCAAGACCTAGCTCAAAACTCTTTTCTCCCTCTAAACCCACGACACTCTATCTACCTTCTTTCTTACTTTTGTGCTTTCTCTATTCTGTTCTTCCCCCCTACGTTTTTGGCTTTTAAACTACAAGCTAATAAATTCCTTTTCCCATTTTGGCCCTCCTTCGAAGCTTTAAAGCCTCCCCACTTAAGGGATGGCTCAATGGTAGTGGAGGCGTGCATTGGGTGCAGCAAAACCTTGAGGTCATGGGTTTGATGCGTGTGGACGCCGCCGCCTATGGCCAAAGAGGACAATACCGATTGTGGAGGGTCTGGGACCCAACAACATAGGTGGGCGCATCCAATAATCTCTGATGGAAAAGGAGAGGCAGTTCAAAAACATCCATATGAATGGACAAGAATCTAAGAAGAAAGTTCACCTGGAAATTCCCAAGCAATGCATGTGATATTCAGTGTTATTAATGAGGGGCACTTCTCAATGATATCAACCTATGAATCGGCTAAAGAAGCGCGAGATACTTTGCAGACTATTCATAAAGGTCTAAATCTTTGATAGCATCAAAACTATATACGCTAGTTGTGAGGTTTGAAGAACTGAAGATGGATGAAAATGAGAATATTGGAGACTTTTATGAAAATTTTCAAGATATAACAAATCAGGCACATCAACTCAGAAAGAAATATTCCAATATGAAACTAGTCAAGAAGACATTGAGATCATTACTTTCGAGATTTATTTTGCAAATTGCAACAGTAGAGGAGGCATATAACATTAACAATCTGTCATTGGAGAAGGTAATTGGAATTCTTAAAAATTTTGAAATGAATTTGTTGAGGGACAATCGAGAGAAGAAGAAAGGATTATTATTGCAAGTCAAGATTATTAAAGTCGTGAATGACTTAGAAGATGAATCTGACAAGAATAAGGATATAAAGCTATTAACATAAGAGTTTAGTAAATGGCTAAAGAGAGTGTAAAATGACAGACCTGAGTTTAGGCAACATGGTGGAAGTTCATCAAGTAACAAGGGAAAACATCAAATCAAAATACAAAAGGGTGAAAGGACGGTAAGGAGAATTCAACGTCATGAATCCCAAGGTTTCGGACACACTCAATCCGAATGTGCTAATACTTTGAAGAAAAAAAAGAAAAGTCCTTCACAAGAAACTGGAGCAAGAATGATTCCGAGAGTGAATATGGTAGTGAAGAAGACATAGCGAATGTGCTACACTGGTTGCCCTACATAGCAAAAGTCTAGCTACTTGCTTAATAATAACTGAGAAGGAAGTAACTAAAGGCCGAAAAGAGGGAAAATCAGAAATTTCGAAAGCAGCCCATCTCAAGACCTATTATCAAATTATGACAATGATGGAAGTGGCCTAAATGACAAAAAATGGAACATTTATGAGGCTTACAAATTAATTTACAAAAAATGGGTGAAAATATGTAGAAATAATGAAAGATTGAAGGAAAAGAATATCTCCATGAAGAACACCTTTTCAAGAGCTAGAAAAGAAATTGATGTAGATGAACTTGGTGAAGCTAGAATGAAATTGGCAAGTACCGAAAAGGATTGAGAATGTTAAATGGAGGCACAGAAAAACTAGAAAAGTTAATGAAAATTGATAAAGTTAAAGGAGAACTTCAAGGCATTGGCTATAAGGGCGAGTGTTCTAATGTAAATGAGAAGGAAGATGGCATATCCAGATCTGTCCAAGAAGAAACTTCGAGGAAGAATCGAAGATTTGTGACCACGTGTCATTTTTGTAGAGTTGTCGGGTGCATAAGGCCAAGATGCTACAAGATGTTACAAATAATATTTCAAAGGAGTCAAAACCGAAAATTTAGACACTCTCCATTAAAATTTCAGCAACAGCCCATGATACCAAAGCACACTTGGATTAGAAAGGGTCAATTATAGACACAAAGACATTGTGAAGGAAAGACAAGAAGTTGTCTAGATTCACAATTAGTTACTATTTGTAAAGAAACTGGTCAGAAAAACGACAAGTCAATTACTTTAGAAGAAAAAACCGATGACAAAGATAATATGACGAAGAAAAAGACCAAGTTTGAATTTCTTCAAGAGGTACAAGGACTGTGTGCTTTACATTTTTGAATTATTTTTTTGTGTTGTTAAAAAAATAAAAAAGGGAGGAAATGTTAAAAAAATCTTCTTTAGTTCTTTAGTTTTTATGTTGCCATTTTCGTCTCATCTTTTTAGTCGTTTATATTATGACTTTTATTTGGCTCCACCAAAGACTCCTCAGCTCTCTAATCAGTATGGGTCTCTCTCTCAAGTATCTCTCTCTCTCACTACACTGGCAACACTCATCTTTATTTGCTTGGGTTTATGAATTTGACCAGTCTTATGAAGATGGAATTGACGAAAGTAGTGATATGTTGGCATGTGTATTGAACAGTGGTAAATTGTCATCTTTGCGTACTTATGATTCTTCTGCTACATCTATGGTAGATTCTTAAGATTTTATGTTTTGATACTATTTTGTCCCAAGGGGGAGACATTAGATTGTAAATTGTGGCTGTTCCATTCAGGGGTAGTATTTGTCATATGGATTGTGAATTTGATTTATTGCTTTTTGACATTTTTTTGGTCCCAAGGAGAGAAATTTGGATGATTGGATAATTGTTCTTTTAAACATGTTATTTGATTAATAGGGAGTTTTTTTTTTCATCTCATATGAATTGTGAATTTGATGGTTATATGTCCAATTTTCTCCTTTAGGGGGAGTTTTAAACAATGGCAAAAAAGGGGAGATTGTTAGGATATATGTTATATTTCTAAGTAAATAGTTTTGACATTATTTATTAATTAGACATATAAGATGTAAATTATAGTGGGGTTAAAAATAAGAGGTTGTAGTTGTGAATGAATCCTACATTACATTAGAGTCTACTATCATGTTGATATTAGAACTATCTTATAACCGGACATGCTGGAAATTACTGTTGGATTTGTGGATTTTGTGAATTGATGAAATTAAAAGGATAAGGTTGTTACATGTTTGAATTTAAGTGGGACTCTGATTGTGTGAGAGATTTGTGCACATCTAGTATCTACAGTAAAAGTCCATCGTTAATGTGAGTTTGCAACATCCAAGTAGATGAGTATAGAAGTCTATCTCCTATCTACAACAGAAGTTTATTTCTGTAAGTGTGTGACAACTGAAGTGTGGTGTTGTAGTGGGACTTTAATTGGTTAAAGGATTGCATTCACGGTCTCCAAGGTGTGTTCCATCTTTAAGGTGAGTCTGTGAGGTAACGTTGCCAGAGGGGAGGGTGTGGCAATAGTGTGAACATGAGTGTGTGGCAATAGTGAACGTGAGTGTGTGATAATTGAGTTAACGTAAGTGCAGAATAATAGTTGACGTGCGTGTTGGCAATTGGGATATAGCTTTTCGTTATGCAGCTGAAGAAAATAACTACTTGCATGTTTCTTATCATTGTCGAAGTAGATCTCTGTATGCTGTAAGTAGGTTAATGTACATATGTGCCACATAAGAATAGTGCATTAATTGTCAATGAACAAGATATTGTGTTCGATGTACGTCTTTGAATAGAGCTGAGCATGAGGATTAAAAAACACCGTGGGCTAAAAAGGGATTTGTGGATTAAAAACATCATGGGTTGGAAAAAGCGATTTTTGTTGGGATCAGTATAGTGTATGTCTTTATTTGATGGTAGTAGGTGTTAGTAGTGTGCCCTAGGCCAATGAATAGTTGTGATTCATGTATTAACATTATGACTTATTAATAATGTATTATGAGGATATAACCCAAAACTCTTTGTGCCCATGATTTGTTCTTGTAATTCTTTAAGCATCTAGTACCTCAATGAGGTAGTATTATCTCATGCACTAAAACAAAAGCAAGAATTAGTGACAGAAAATTACCGATGAAAAATATATCGTTGCAAATTACTGACGAAAAATCCATTTCTGTAGGTAAAATTGACGAGAAATTTTTCGTTTGATGACAGTACTAATATCCGTCGCTAAATATGCAGGGAAATCATCCTGACAAATTTTGCGATGCACTTTAACGACTGAAAATTACTGACGGAAAATATACAGTTGCAAATTACCAATGAAAAATTCATTTTTGCAGGTAAAATTGACGAGAAAATTTTTGTTTAACTACGGTACTAATATCTGTCGCTAAATATGGAGGAAAATCATCCCGATAATTTTTTTAGTGGACTTTAGCAATAGTATAAGATTCCCGTCGGTAAAAGATTTAGCAACGGTATAAGATATCCATCGGTAAAAAGGCATGAATTATAGGTGGAATAAAAAAATTTTGAATTTACCTACGGAAATTTTTGTCGGTAAAATCTCTTTAAATTTAAACTCACCCGACATCTCTCCTCCACCTGTATCGTTTTCTTCCTTCTTCCTGTGTCTCCTCTTCAGCTCTCTTCTCTTAGGTTTCTCTCCTTTTCTACTCATTAGCATTGTCTTCTCTAGCCATTGTCATCGTGTCCATCGGTAGAAATATTTTTGCAAATACTGTCATGTGTTTTTTCATATATTGTATGAAAGTTAATTTGGGTATGCGATTACTTTCGTTTATTTGTATATTTTGTGATTGGAATACAACTTTAAGGCATAAATGTTAGTGATAGAACTGACAAGACGTGATTTTAGTTATGATGTTGATGAAATGTTTATTCTTTGAAAAAATAGTTTCAGTTCTTTATTTTCGATTCTTTTTTAATATGAATTTCATAATTTTAGTTCTTTAGTATGAAATAATAAGCGTTGCAATTCGTACGAAGATATTTAGCAAAGTTCTCTTCATGGTGGCTTCCAGAGAAACTAAACACTTGTAGGTAAATTTTAAAAAATAGTTTTTAGCAAATTTACCGACGAAAAATCCATTTCCTTAGGTAAAATATATTGAATTTACCGATGGAAATTCTTTTTCCTTAGGTAATTACCGACAAAAAAACCAAATTCGTTGGTAAATTTCTAATAGAAAAATTTTCTCCTTTGGTAAATTTACCAACTGGACAAAATTTCCGTCGGTAAATTTACCAACGGTATAAAATTTTCGTCGGTAAACTTACCTACGACTGTATTTCCGATGCCTTTTTCTGTTAGTAAATTCCATCGCTAAATAAGTTCACCAATGGAATGTGTACAAAATTCGTTGGTAATTTTCGTCGCTAAACTTTATTTTTCTTATAATGATATTATTTTAGTTTTCCCAATGGACTTCTTCTCTCGAATGATTTTCTTCATTTGATTTTCTCTGATTTTCACATGGATTTATTCTAATGACTGTTCATTCATACTAGTTTCTCCACACATTTTGATTTATTTGAAATCTTAATTTCTTATGTTGGTACCACATTCACCATATCTGATTTATATCTCTTATACTTAATGTCACATCAAATTCAAGAATCCGATCACTTAGTTGCATACTTTACATCAACAAAATGCATACGCTCTGAGTAACATATTCCACATCTTATGCTTAAGTCTCTGTTAGGATTAGGACTCCAATATCATTTCTAATTTATTCCTTCTTTGATCATTCTTGTAAATAAACTATGTAGTTTGCATAATCTAATTCGGTGAAATTCTTCTTCGAAAGAAGATTTTTTGTTTCTATCATCCATATTATTTATGTAACCTTTATCAATCCACTGTTTCCATTACTAATTATCAAACACTGTTAGTACCTCAAAAAGATCAATTTCTATTGTTTCTTACAAGGTCATAATGTTCTGGTTACCAAAAACCGATGAAGTGGTAGACATCATTATTGTCACATATGTTTAGGTGTGTATCATCAAGGTCATCCCAGTCTATCTAGAGATTTATTTATGACAAATCACCAATTATCTTACAATAGTAATATTTTGATCTCAATTGATCCTAGACAATATCTCTGTCTTCATCCTTGCCATGATCGGGGTTTCCTTGCATTGATATATACTAACATCAAGTTTACCCCAATTCTCCATAATTTACCTCTTCTAATGTTACATCATGTCATAATGATTCAACTACCCTATTTGATGCATTTACTCTTCTCATATGATTCATCATCTCTTTCCTTTATCTTATTTCTATCTCATCTTCCTATTGCAATTATTTCATCTCCCATATATATATATATCCTTAATCAATTCAGAATTATTGATTCATAATCATTATGAAATTATGGTCTCAATTCCACAAATATATTTCTTATGGTGGATCGTAACTCTTGTCACATTAATCAAACAACCGTTTCATTTCCAACTACATTTTCTTAATATCATATTTATTTCTATTTCATTACATTTTACTTGTACACTTTAATCTCATCATTTCTACTTATATCCCTATTTTTCCTCAAACAATCCATGATAATACATTCACATCTATATCACATTCAGGGATATATCACCACAATACAATATTGATGTCATATTCAATAATACCTCCACCAATATAAATATGTTGAATCGTTATTTGTCATAAATACCCATATACTATTTCTCATCTCTAATATCAACAAACTTTCGTTTTCTCACATTCTGAAAAAGCATCACTTTTCTTACTGGTTCTATCAACTAAACTCTTATCATATGCTCATACGTGTGACTCATACACATGTGACTTAGACTAAGGATCAGTTGCGACTGCATGCTAAGACATATCTAAAATACATATACTTTGACACATATTTTAGAAAATGCCCATGTAAGATACCAAATCTGGGCGCTGGTGCCAAATTGTAACAGCCCACCCTCACAAGAAATGTACTCGACATCCTAAGTGATGTTCGAGTGCGAATCTTGCAAGGGTGGCGTGCTAGAACAGTCACAACATATTGAAAACTCGATATAAAAATTCCATTTATTATATGCATATGTGAAAATCAGTAATCAAATCGAGTTCATATTTTTAGTTCATAAAACTCAAAATCACAATCGTCATTACACTTTGATCAATCTCTTTTACAAAACATTGCCAAATTTCACCAGTTATTAAACACAGAAATATTTGAATACATATTGTACAAAAATTGTGGAATATACAATTTTATACAAAAATAAGAAATACAAATGTAATCGCAAACTGATCCTGAAATCTACCTCTTACATTAATGCAGTGGTTACACTCCAATTTGCCTAACGGGGTAACTTTTATGAGCTTGAAAAATATTGCAAATTTTGGGTGAGTTTTGCAAACTTAGTGAGTGACCATCCTCGATAGCTTATTCAGTTACATAACACGTAATTCACATCATTTATCTAATAATCACATACACTTGATCAATCATTTCACATTTTACATTCAACGCATTATAATCATTCATATCATTCATATGCAGTGCATATAAGACTCATTTTCTATTTGTTACTTTGTTGTGACCAAGTGCCTAAACTATCCCGTATCTATTGTGGATAACGGGCTCATTAATAACTATCCCATATCCATTGGGGATACTGGGCTCATTTTACATAGTAAGCCTTTGGCTCTTATACCCTTTCTAAGCTTTAAGCTCTTTTTTCACAATCTGACCTTTAAGCCCTTTTTTTGGTGGCTACTCTAGTAACAACTGCCTTTATGTTTCATGCAATTATGTAATGGAATGCCTCACATATCATATGCTCAATCGGTCACATGTTGACATATTCACATTCAATTCACATTTTCTATCGCACCTAAAGCTCGACATTCGACATCATTATTGAGGAACACTTTTTCAATCATATGCATATTTGCATGTTTCTTCGAAACTAGGTCTGACATTCAAAGATCACATTTAGAAGCACTTATTTCATCATGTTCACATACAAGTAGCAGTTCAATTTTGCATTTAATCATAAAACACCTCGGACCTGATTGTCTGGAATCACACATTCAAATCACATTCGCATCTCATTCATAATCACTCAATTCATAACTTAAACAAAAATAATAATAAAGTAAGACCATCTAGGTCTACTCACAGTACACTCTAGATTAGCATTTTATTCCAATATCAGGAGTCGTCTCAATGTGGATGTTTATCCTACATATCAAAATTATGCAATACGCACGTTGCAAACATATTATTAATAATTGTACAATGAAATAACATTCAGTTTTACACATATGTATTTATGTAATGTATGATGCATGCTCAATGACAATCTCGAGTATATTATCCAATTTCACATCTTATACTCCTTTTTATGTCATAATTCAATCATTCATCATTTATTTTCTAGCATTATTTGCTTTTATTATCACATTCTCATTCACCTTAACTTGATACACTTTACTCCTCTTCTTTGAATCACAACCTCAATCATGTGAATATCTTTATTCCTAAACAACTCATACCTTTGGTACTTTGATATCAACAATTCATTCATTAATGTTATTCCAACACAAGATTACCCATAATCCAAACTCTCCTTTCTCCAAATTTTTAGACCTTCAGGTCTTTTTTTCCATGATCAATTATACAATGCAAACGAGGTAATTTGGGAACACTTTCTTCTAGAACAATATTCCCCATTGTCTTAAGTTTCTAATGAAACCAAAATAATTCAATCTGGTTCAGTAATCAGAAATTTATACTTTAAACATTTTCAGACTATTCTTATATTGAATAGTACACTATACTCAAATTCCATCTAGAAATTGAAAGTCTTAGATACTGAATTAGAATTCAATTTGCTCAGACAATGTGTAGTTCTATGTCTCTAGTTTACTTCAAATTAAAAATCATCCCATTTGTATGAGTATATAATAAGATATAACCGAAATACCCAAGCATGTTCAGTGAAATCATACCGGTTCATACTATTCCAATGGATTCCTTCACTTTCCATCAATCAATCTTTTTAAAATCAATTTAGAATGCTACTAATTTTCATGGAGAGGTATAATAATGTGTTAGGAACCCATTGGTTTAAGAATCAAGCCATTGGGAGGTCTAGAGAAGAAGTTATAGTCAAAAGAAGCAAGACTATTTCGTTTGTATGATGCTCTCGGGTGTAAATAGTATTAGAGAGTACAGTGTCATCATGTGACAAATAAAACCAATAAACACTCGCGGGCATGAGGAAAAAAAATTCAGGTGTGTGAGTGACTCATGGGTGTGAAAAAAATCATGGGTATGAGTGACTCACGGGCGTGAGGAAGAAAAATCACGTGTGTGAGTGACCCACACCTGTGCACACTCAACCAGACCTGTCCAATGTTTTTCACTAGATCTCTTCCAAATAATTTCTGATGGATAAAATATTTTGTGAGATGTAGATTAGTATGTTACGATTCCAATGGTTCAAGTATCATGTCATTTCGAGGTCAGAAAAAGGAGATATAGCCAAAAAATCGAAAGTTTTTGGAGTTTTTACTAACCAAGGAAGTCGTGATCATGCATAGGCGAGATTGCGAGTTCGAATCAACATTCGAAGTCGCGATCATGCTTCCAGAAAAAAGAGGAAAGTTGCGATCGTGCTGAATCATGATCACAGTTTCCCATCCTGCACGATTGCGAGTTACCCTCTCCTTCCGAATCTCTGCATTATTGTTTCTTCTTTCTTTTATTCTTAATCAACTTCTCTAACTCATCTCTACTACATATTCGAGTTCCATGCAAAAAAATGGTTCACAATCCACTCCATATTCCAGATTAAAACATATACATCAAAAATAGATTTTCATTCACTCTTCTACCTCATTCTCTATGTTTCTTCTTTCCTTCCCAAACACCTTCATTTTTCTACATAATTATTTTCTCCACATTCTTCATTTTTCCTCTCAACTTTCATTTTACACAATCTTTCTCATCTCACAACCATCATCATACACCTATCTTTTAACTCGAAATTCATTCTTTTATTCATCTTTAATAACTCTCAAAACTCACATATATGCATTGATATACGCAATGAAAACAGAGGCCTCATGTCTGTTTTCTTCAAAAGTTTCTGTGCCAAGTTATAACTATTTTCCAAGATCTTTCAACTACAAAAATTATTTCTACAACCTATTAAAACATTTAATTTTCAAAACCGAAAATTAAAAAAATCCACATTTCTATCTTGTATTCACAAAGAACATGAAAAGTGTATATTTTTCTCATGAATATGGAATATTAACTAATTCACCAAATTTAATACATATATCAACAACTTATAAGGATTTACTCAATACTTACTTGTTAAATCTTCAACTTCGTCAAAATCTCAAGAAGCCCTAATCTCTGTGCAACTCACGTACATATATCATTACGGAAGTTGGCAAGTTTCAGTTTTTCTTGAGAAAAATGAAATAAAACCAAAGTTGGGAGTAGCAAAAGGATAGATGAAAGCATGGTTGAACTTTGAACTTTGGTGGAGTTTTGATGGAAAACTTTTTGTAATGGAACAAGCTTGAAGAAGATAACCACAAAGAAGATATTTTTAAGACAAAACAAACAGTGGTGTTGTCTTTTAATGTTAAAAAAATAGTAGTAAACATTTTAAGATCAACTTTGCATGTGATACTTGTCACTCATCCATCTCTTAAGGCTTTAACTAGTTCTTATTTAACTAGTCTAACCAACTCCAATATTTTTACTACAATTGTCTCCCAATTTTCAATATCATTTTCTTAAAAATGCTAAAGTCATCAATGAAATTTCTTTAATATCATTAAGCCTTTATTTCTATTTCCTTTCATAATTTACTTGCCAAATGACATTTTTTCTAGTCCAAAATACTCATAATTTTCAGAAATTTTTTCTCCAAAATTCACCAAAAATTCTAAGTCAATACATATATTCTCCACAACGATTTTTAATGCAATTAATTCACAATTCTTAATAAGAATCACATGTCACAC
>JANITW010000003.1:44791546-44801832 GCA_027564335.1 Erythroxylum williamsii
GAGTTTCTTAAGTCCCAAACCTTCAATTTTTACCTCCTAAATTTCTTGGGTCTCCCAACTCATAAGAAAATCCTAGTCGAAATTTCCTTCAATCTTTTAGCAAAAACTCCCTTGTTCTAAAGGTGAATTTATACCAAGGCAATTTTCAATAATCCAAAGGAAGAAAAAATAAACCCAAGGAAAAATCAACAAGTATATGAATATTAAGTCATGGATTCAGCAAAATTCAACATTAAAGCATCAACAAAATATCAAATCTCTAAGAGAAATTGAGAATTCTAGCCACAAATCATCAAGCGAAGCAATTCAAAAATATAAACGCTAGACAAATTCATAAGGAATCAATTATAAATAAAGAACAAAGCTCTCCAAACTCCTTTGCGTGGTTGCTTCCTTGGTGCTGAATGGTGATGGAGGCTACATTGGAGAGTGTTGAGTTGCTGCTTCAGTCCGTGAGTGAAGTGAGTAGAGTTTGCTTGCTTGAGTGTTGATGTGAAGGCTGCGTCTTTGGAGTAAGCATGAATGGGAGTAGCTTGGCGGAAGCAGCTGCTTGGATGATGTGTGTAAGTTGCTGCCTTAGTGGAGTGATGGAGTGTTATGCGTTGTTGTGTGGAGAAGATGGCTTGCGTGATGACTAGTGAATGGAAGCTTTTTTTTTTATATGAATCAAAAGAGAGATGCTGCTTTGGTGAGTAAAACATGGAGGCTGTAACGAAGTGGGGTTGCGTGTTTATGGAAGGAACCAAGAGTTTACGTGAATATCTGAAGGAGGCCACAGTGTTTATGGTGTATGTTATGTTGATGGAGAGTTGATGAAAGATTCTTGCTTCAATGGGAGGGGTGGCAGCTGTGATTTTTGGAGAGGCTATTACTTTGGTGTGGAGGCTGTGTTGGTCTTGTAGTGGGCAGAGGCTATGTTGTTGTGGAAAAACTGAGTGGAGTCTGAAGCTATATGGAAGCTTTTGTTTTAGCTGGAGCGATATTGTTGTGTTGAAGTTGGAGTTGAAAATAAAAGCTGTGTTGGTGGAAGGCAGCTAGCGTTGGTGAGTGAGTTGTTTCAACGGAGTGGGGGCTACTTGCTTTAGTGGAGTGATGGAAGTAACTACTGCATGTGTATGAAATAATTAAATGTGGGGATTGATGCATGGCTGGAGCTACGTTGTGAAGGTATGGAGAGGCTGCCTTGGTGTGTGCTTTTCATGTAAATAAATGGAGGTTGTATATTGATAGTGGATGGAGGGTTGCTTCAATGTGGGGGTTGCGTGTGTTAATAATTGTGAGTGGAGACAACCTGTAAGTGGAGTGGTTGTTGAAGTGGGGGCTATGGAGCGTAGGCCAATTTTTCAAAACAACTTTAATTTTTCAAGGTAAATTTTGAAAGTGCATAAAAACTAAACAGTGATGGTTTAGGAGCTTAAATTTTATCAGTATCTTTTTACTTTGAGTTAGCTTCAATATAGGACTTGAATTACTGAATTTCACCATCTGAGTCAAAAGTTATGATTGAAAAATCATCAAAAGGTTATTTTGGCGCAAGTTTTGGGAATTTATTTCTCATGAATTTCAACTCAAAAAATATATGCAATTGATCCCCAAAAAATACTTCAATGAGTCAAAAATTTAAGTATGAAATTTCATAATTTTTGGCTAAACCAATCTCGAGATAAAAATCTCACAATGACTAAAGGTCAAGTCTGCTAGAAACCCAAAAATAGTGCAATTCGAGTCTATTTATTTCATTTATGCATTTTACGTCAATGAACCTCGAATAATGCTAAAACATGATAAACTAGCTGTAGATGAATATAAAATGAATGTAAATGACTCTGAATTAAGTCCTAAAGATATCTGAAAGTATGAGTGTATCACTAGGAATCTTAACAAATGATTAACCATAATTAGATAGGCCACTATTTAGTTAACTTTTAAGAGTAATAGGATAAATTTAAATAATACCCTCAATTGGATACATCCATCTATACGCAACTGGTACACCAAGTAAGGCTTCATTTGGTAATTTAATAGCCAAATGAACTATGACATCAAAGAATGGTGGTGTGTATATCATATCAAGTTTGCATAAGATTAAAGTAATCTCATGAAACATCTTCTGTACGTCATCCTTATTCAAACTTCATCTATAGATTCGACGAAAGAAGTCCCCTAACTCCATTAAAACACCTATCACATCTTTATTCAAGATGGCACTCGTGCCTAATAGAAAAATTCTCTGTAACAATATATGACAATCATAAGACTTAAGTCCACTAATCTTCCTTTCATCAACATTAAGATATCTAGATATATTCGATGCGTAACCATCTAGAAACTTCACCTACTTTACAAACTCACAAAACTTCTTCTTCTCATCAGAAGACAATGTATAGCATTATTAATGAGCATTGTGTAGTAATTTTTGATACATAATTTGCTAAACTATTGTCCATTTAATGTTTAAATTGCGCTAATTAGGAATTATTTGTTTTAATTTTAAGCACATATTGGATTTGGACAATGGAGCAAAAAGTCACAAATTGGGTGCTCTTTACACCTAACAAAACATGACAGTTTGGCTTGCCAAAAATAATTAAAAAGATACGAAACTAGCTAGCTAGCAGTGGAGGAGGAGAGAAGCTTTAAAAAAAACTTAGAAAACTTAGGGAGCTAAAAACATTGAAGAGAGGAAATAAAAAATCAAGGAAGAAGTGGCGGTGTAACATTCTTGAAGCAGCTGGCGGTAATCAAGGAATGAAGAGCTATGAGACAAAAAGAAAACTCAAGTGGCGGCGCAGAGGAAGAGTAAAAACATGAACGTGTGCTAAAAGAAAATAATATGGAAAGAAGACAAAAATAATTTAGCTGGAGAAAAGGAGATGATGGCAGCTAGTGGCAATCACAACACATGAAGCAGCCTTTGTTCATGCACAAGAGACAACGCAGTTTTTTTTTACTAACTCCCTCCACTCACGTAAGAAAATAAGCCACAACCACCACTTAATAAGAAGGACTCACACTTTGCAGCGGTGGAAGAAGTTACATATTAGCTGAAAAATAAACGTAAAAAAAGGCGTGGAGTTGTGGCAAGAGGAGAAGGACGTTTTTGGCTTTGGGAGACAACGTGCGATAGCTGGTGGATAGGAGGAGACGTAGCTTCTGGTGAAGAAAAAGAAGTAAAGGAGAAAGTAGGAGGGGGAGTAGCCACATTGAAGGAGAAGTTGAAGCAGCTACGTGGAACCAAACAAAGAAGACACATTAGCAGCTAGGAGTTGGAGAAGAATGTTGCAGTTAATGGAGATAAAGAACATAGCTGCGTGGTGGACATTAAAAAAATTAAAGTAGCTATGTTGAGTTTAAGAAAAAAAATGTGAGCTGGTGGTTGGATAAGAAACAACGTTGGCAGCCGGTGGCTTATACAAATTTCTTGAAGCAGCTGGTGTAGGTTTTCACGTGAACCAAAAGCTTGTATAATGGTGGAGCAGCTATGTTGAAGGAGAAGAGTGAAGTAGCTAGTGGAAGGCGTCACTCATTTCATAACAACACAAACAGCTGGCTGGATAAAAAAAGACTGAAAGCAACTGGTTCATGGAAACAACAATTTTTCTTTTCAGTTAAGGTTAGGATTGATATTGGATTAAGATAATTTTTGTGGTATTTTTTGTTTGATTTAATACATATTTAGTCCTAATTTAGGTTGATCACCTAGATTAACACCTTAGATGATTGAATGCCATAACCAATGGCATTTAATTTGTCGAGAAATTAATAAAATGGCATACTTGAGACTAAAGTGTAGACCAACCTTAGGATATTGTGTGAGGATACCTAGGATTAATGAACTTAACTTTAGGCTTTTTTTATTTAATGCCTTTTATTCCGAATTATCTATGAACCAAGTGGGTGACTCGGATTTAGAAGAGAAGGGAACACCCATGAACATTGGGTTCGACTTGCTTAAGTAAAGTATTTCCTAAATCAATCCACCATTACAATTTTATTTTTATTGTCCAATCCAATTGAAATCTAATACCTTAACCGATTTCTTTCATTTGATTAAATCTATTTGTTTTTTAATTCATGCGTTGCATTTTTCATATTTCCTTGATTAGTTTACTTTAATTTATTTTATTTTCAAATCAATCAGTTCTTGATCATTCGAGTAATTTTTCATCATTTAATTTAATTGCCTTACTTGTTGGAATTTCCCTTAGGTACGATATCTGGTTCTTACTGATTTATATTACTTGTTGACAAGGTGCGCTTGGCTCTAATCGGTCTAGATAGAATTTAATTTATATTGTTTTGTTTAGACCGTAACCAATTTTTGGCGTTGTTGCCGGGGAATAAATTCCTTATTACGAGTCATTAGATTAGACGGAATTAATTGTCTCAAATTTAATTCTTGCTTCATTGTTTATTTGCATATTTTAGTTGTTTGCTTGACTGTTTTACGTCGGTGTGTTTATTTTTTTCATTCTTAGCTTTATTATTATTTTCTTTTTATTTATTCCATTTTGTCTATGCTCACTCATGGTCAAAAGCTTGAGAATTTGCTACTAGATACTGAGATTGAAAAAACTACTCGCAAGTTACGTAAGGAAACCAGATTGGCTCGGAGTAGTAATACAGCAGAAAGGACTAGAGAAGAGCAATTTGTAGAGATGGAACAACACGAAGAGAGGTTGATGCCACATAATGAAGAGAGAAGGGAGTTAACTATGATGGATTTGACTATGGGCACAATAATAGACCCATGCCTCCTATTATAAGGCCAACGATCACAACTGCGAGTTTTGGAATTCCTCACAGCATTGCATCTATGGTGAGAGCATCTCAATTTGGAGGATTGCCTTTGGAGGATCTGAACACCCATTTGCAGACATTTCTATATGTTTGTGATTTGTTCAAGCAAAATGGAGTATCGGAAGATGTGGTGAGATTAAGGTTATTACCATTTTCTTTAAGGGATAAGGCTAGAGCATGGTTGGCTAGTTTGTAGTCAGGATCGATTACTACATGGGATGAGATGATGGGATGAGATGGTGAGATTATTTTTGGCAAAATTTTTCCCTCCTGCCAAGATCGTAAAAATGAAGAATGAGATCACTTCCTTCACTCAACATGAAAATGAAAGTTTATATGAAGTGTGGGAGCAATTTTGGGATATGTTGGCATAGTGTCCTAGTTATGGGTTCTCTACATGGTAGCAGGCCAATGCTTTTTATACAAGAATGAGCCTATCGAATAGGAGTACCATAGATGCTACAGCAAGACGTAGTTTAATGAGAAAAACACCAGATCAAGCCTACAAGTTGATTGATGAGATGGCTACTAGCAGTTTTCAATATCATACAGAAAGGCATCCCAGATGACCTATAGGAGCTCGTTTTGTAGACAATACAGTGGCTTTATCTGCTCAAATGGATGTTTTGATGAAGAAATTGGATAATTTGATGCACAGTATGAGAGGAGGAGCTAGCTCTTCATTAAGGAGTTGTGTTGTTTGTGAGCATTATGGTGGAGATTCTCATGCATCTTCTGAGTGTCAAGTCGGGAATCCTTTTGCTCAAGAAATAGAAGAGGCCCATTATGTGGGCAATTATAATAGACAGCGAGAAGATCCATATTCTAATACCTACAACCTAGGGTGGAGGAATCATCCAAATTTCTCTTGACGAAATGATCAGGTGGCACAACCACAATCATCCAATATTCAGAGACAACCACCTCCACCTCCAGGTTTTAAGGCTCATAATCCTACACCCCCAGAGAAATCTAATCTCGAAGAGTTACTGTCGAAGTACATTTCCACTACCGAGGTTAGGATGTAGAATCAAGAATCTTCTATCATACATTTGGAGAATCAGATGAGCCAGATTGCAAGTTTGTTGAAGGAAAGACCTTTGGGTTCATTGCCTAGCACTACTGAGGCCAACCTAAGAGAACATACAAAGGCAATTTTATTAAGGAGTGGTAGACAACTTGAAGAAGTTCAGGAGAAGCAGAAGGACAAAGAAGTGGAAAAGAGTGAAGAAGATGAGAGTCAGGAAAATGGAAAGGAGGCCAAGGAAGCACTAGCTGAAAAGGAGGATCATCCAAGGTTATTTACTGACCTCATCGCACATCTGGTAAGACCTCGGATTCATTATCCTCAAAGGTTACAAGATACGTAATTAGATAAGCAATGTGGTCATTTTATCTATATATTTAAAAAGTTGCATATAAACATTCATTTTGTTGAGACCATAGTGCAGGTGCCTTCTTATGCTAAGTTTTTTAAAGAAATTTTGTCTAATAAGAGGAGGCTTCAGGAATATGCCACGGTAAAGTTGAATGAGGAGTGTTCGACCGTATTGTCGAGAAAGTTACCACCGAAGCTTAAGGATCCAGGGAGTTTTACTATTCATTGTGTTATTGGTGATTTACATATAGATAGGGCTTTAATGGATTTGGGTGTAAGTATTAACTTACTGTCTCTTTCTGTTTTCAGGAAGTTAGTATTGGCAGAGCCCAAACCCACTACTATTTCACTTCAACTGGCAAATAGGTCAATCACCTATCTGATGGGAATCATTGAGGGTGTATTGGTCAAGGTCGAGAAGTTCATCTTCCCGGTGGATTTCTTAATCCTTGATATGGAGGAAGATATAGACATACTCATCATTCCTGGGAGACCTTTCATAGCTACTGCACGGACCAGCATCGATGTACAACGTGGAAAGCTCATCTTGAGACTTCAAGATGAAGAACTAGTGTTTGACGTGTTCAATGCTATGAAGCATCCTTCTACTATTGACTCTTGCCATTTTATTGATATTTATTCTTCTGATAATGATGATTCTTCTATTGTTTGTGCAGATTTGTTGGAAGGGGAAGTGCAAGGAATGATCAAAGAGTTAGGGGAAGAATTGCAAGAAGAGTTAGAGGATATTACAGTTGAATTGGAGCAGGCATATTGGACACACTATAGAGCATACAAGCCTCTCCAACATCCAGCCAAGCTATTTATGAAGCCTTTAATTGAAGAGCCCCCTTCTCTTGACCTTAAATCTCTTCTGATTCATTTAAAGTATGTTTATCTTCACCCACTTGAGCACTTACCAGTTATCATTTCTTTTTGTTTGTTAGGTGCCACGGAAGAGCAGTTGTTAAGGGTACTACGGGACCACAAAAAGGCAATTGGGTGATCCATTATAGATATCAAGGGTATAAGCCCTTCTTTTTGCATGCACCACATTTTCATAGAAGATGGAAACAAGGTGATAGTGCAACCCTTAAGGAGATTTAACCCACACATGATGGAGGTAGTGAAAGATGAGATAGTAAAGCTTCTAGATGTAGGTATTATCTACTCAATTTCTGATTCTAGTTGGGTTAGTCCTGTGCATGTGGTGCCAAAGAAAGGGGGGACCACTGTGATTGAAAATGAGAAAAATGAATTAATAGCCATTAGGAAGGTAACTGGGTGAAGAATGTGCATAGATTATAGGAAGTTGAATGATGCCACTAGGAAAGATCATTTTCCTTTACCTTTCATTAATCAGATGATTGAGAAATTAGTTGGACATGATTTTTATTATGCCTTTGATGGATATAGTGGATACTTGCAGATTCTATTAGCCCCAGAAGATCAGGAGAAAACAACTTTTACATGTCCCTATAGTACATTTACCTATAGACGCATGCCATTTGGGTTATGCAATGCTCCAACTACATTTAAAAGATGCATGATGGCTATTTTTTTATATGATTGAATCTTGCATTGAAATTTTCATGGATGACTTCTCTGTGTTTTGTACTTCATTGTTACTTCATGTGTTTGGCATAATAACGTGGTCTTCTATGATTGTATACACTTATTGCAAGATCGTACTAGCTACTATTCAAAAGGTTATGGTGATAACTTATTAGACTATAATTCTTCTTCTTTTTAGTTACTCACATTTAAATTAAGGGGATGATACATAGATTATCTCTATAACATTCAGGAGGAATTGATCTTATACATTGTCACAATGGACACTGAAGGTATAATTACGAATTATTGCAATAATTATAGCTAAATTGAGCACAAGTACCATTACGTTGGACTATAATTGGCAGTAATAACGATTATGGTAATTACCATAATGTTATGATAAAGTAGCTAATCATTCAATGATTCTAGGCTCTTGTAACAATCATGACAAGTAAAACCCTAATCACTATAAGTTATAACGATATTAACACTTCAAAAAACTTCTAATAACTTTTTATTCATAATGAGCTAAAAATATGCATCAAAGTCGAGAGGTGGTGTAGGAGTTTAAGTTTAAGGAGATGGAAGTTGTATCTCGTTGAACAAAACCAAACGGAACAGAGTAGTTACTCTTTAGGATAAGAGAAAAATCATAAACAAGATGTATAGTATTAGCTAGGTTAGAATTTAATCAAAAGAAACAATATATAGACATGACAGTAACAGTCGATTGATCACTTATGAATTAAACCGAAACAATATCACTATTTTTATTCAATAAGATGCTAAAGTGGATGATTGACTCATTCCATATATATATATATAGAGAGAGAGAGAGATTAAGTGAAAAGTTAAATGAAAAGTTTCCCACAATTGATTATAGTATTATATATATACAACAGTGACCTTCATTAATACACTAATCTATTTTGACACTCTGAGAAAGATATATTTTGATCTTCTAAAAAATATGCTATTACTATATTAGCATATGCTTTACCCTGCATTCTCAACCATATTTAATGTTTTCCTAGCTAAACCAATTTACACTGCAGAAAATAGTCATATATGTTTATTAGGTTCAAATCTCTACTTCTTAGGATATAAAACCTTTTAAATTGACCTTCTCTATTCAAATGATTGCCAACAATCTTGTTGGTTGAGCACCTATTCCATATAGTGGTGAACAACTATTACTAACTGCTTAATAGTCTTATCTACCTCATAATCATCAATCCTTTCATCATCACCACCTACCTCAACAATTTTAACACCATTTACAGTATACTTTCCCTTAATGGCCTTCAATAACCAAATTTGTTACATAACTCAATGTTAAGGTTAGAGGTTGTATATAATATGGTTAGAAAAGGAAGCGTTCAAAAAATGTGTAATTTTGTAGTAGGCGTCATATATATGATTCTTTATATCAAAACCCATTTTCTTATATCTATTGCATGTAAATAACTTAAAAATAGAAGGCCAAGTTGTATTGTTGATTCTTTACTAAGCACCATATCTATAAAAAATTGCATTAAGTGACCACCCTTAGCCTCAAAAGTGGTGAGGCTAATAACATGATGAAAAAAAATGAAAGCATGTTGATTGTGTGAACTCTTATTCTTATGGTATTGTAACCATGACTTCCTTTCCATAATTTATGCCAAAATTCCACATATGTATATATTATTTAGGAAAGTTTGATATTCAAATGTTTGTAAAAATTTATGCAACTCTCATCTGAAATCTAATCCCATTTGAGTCATCCTATGCAACTTCTCCATTCTTCTCAAATTTTGTTAAAATTTTGAGGGTTATTTTTGTTTTAGACATCCTCACAACTTTGAAAAAATTTGATCTACCCCACATCCTTAACCATGTTTAATACTTCCACAACCAAAATAATTTACACCATATAATTAAACTAATCAAACATGCTTATTATGTTCAAACCTCTACTTCTTAGGATTTTAAACCTTTTTATTGAAAGGGTGACTAATAATCTCATTATTTGTCACTTATTCCTTATGGTGCTAAGTAGTTATTACTATTTGTTGAATAGTCCAACAATAGTACCATGTGTAGTAGCTAATACACTGCAAATCCTAAATAGATAAGATGGTATCCTAAAGTCATAGGTTAGAATCCTAAGGGCCCCTTAAAATCAAGTACAAAAATGGAAATAACTTTTATGTTAATTCATTTAATAGTATTCACAGATTTCTTCCATAATAAAAGGAAAAGTATCCACTACAACAAAACAAGGCATTTTGCCACACAAGAGAATAGTACAATTCTTTGGAAATGCATAAGATAAAATGCACAATTGTTGTAGCGCCCTCTTACCGTAGGGTACGCACCGGGACGGCCGTAGGTCGTTCCGATACATAACCCACGATGAGGGTGCACTACGAATGATCAATACTATATTTCACATGGCATCAATGTAATAAAACCGTAATATAAAAATCACCAAATTTTGAAACCAAAATACTTTTCTCATTTCATTTCTTAAAAACCATAAATGTACAAGTCTATCAGTTTTCCAAAG
>JANITW010000003.1:44967577-44980947 GCA_027564335.1 Erythroxylum williamsii
TAAAAAAAAATTATATCGGGATTTTCCGATTAGAAATTGGATATTCGGTAACGGGTTATAAGAGTTCGTAAGGAATCATGTATGCGTATGAGGAAATCTGTATGAGTAGTTGGGTTCCGGAAACGGGATCCAACATCCTGCCTTCTACTTGCGCGTTTTATCAAAACGAATAACACATAGCGTTTTGGCTCTTGTGGCGTCTTATACGTTGTGGCATCTTATGGCCTACGTCGTTTTTGGCTGATCCATGCTACCGTTTTCTTATTGATTCCTTGCCATTTAGCTCCTCTTTCTTTCAACTTCTGCATGCTATGCTGTTTTGCTTTAGACTTCCAACCTGTTGTATTTCAAGTTTTTAGTTGTTGCACAAGGCAATGCTTAATTAGTGTTAACATTTAGTTCAGTATTTTTTATTCCCATTAATTATAACTTCGAACTTCAAGAATAAAGAAAATTAACATATAAAAAACAGAAAATAAAGACACTAACAATGGCTCACGATTAAGTCTATTTGTCCATTGTGCACATCATCCACCAAAGGCATATTTGTTTGATTAGATGTGCGTGATGTCTTCCTTTGTTGTCAAGAGTTGATGTTGCAATTTGCAAAAATCAATCCATAGCTTTCTGCAATAACTTTTAGAATTATTTCAGTGGAGCTGAACCTTTTGGAAATTTGTCTTCTCTTTTATCTTAAGTGTATTATTGTTTTGTTATTAGTTGATCAATCACTTAAGTTTTTTGTTTAACTATCTTCTATTAAAAGTTGTTTAGAAAATTCTTCTGTCAAGGTTAACATAAATTGGTTGTGTTATTAAGTGTGAAAATCATTCATGGGAAGTGAGGTTGAGACGTAGTTTCAAGGATTAAGTGATGTCGGCTAAGTAAGGCCTTGTGCATATATATTGTACTTTTATGAAAGTGATTAAGCTAGGTGAAAATCTCGAAGACATAGGCAAGGTGTGCTGAACTACGTTAACAAATCTCAGTTTTGTTTATCTTTGATGCTTTTAATTTTTCTTATTTTTGTGTTTTTCATAAAAGAATTGGAAGGCTTGTGAAACAATCATCTCGTCAATTTTTCATTTGGTATAAGAGCGGGGCACCAAATCAGAACTTGGTGGCAAGTTGATGTAGATTTGAATTTTGTGAACATGGTTACAAAAGAGGGTATATCAATCATCAGACCATCACTGTTGGATGGCTATAACTATCCTACATGGAATCACGGATGAGGGTCTTCATCTAAGCTCAGAGTACAAAAGCTTGACATTCGGTAGTATATGGGTGGACGTAACCGATGATTACTGACGATAAAGAAGAGGCAATTCAAAATGATACATCTTAGTAGACAAAAATCGAAGAAGAAAGTGCACTTGGAAATTCACAAGCAATGCACTCAATTTTTAGTGTTGTTAATGAAGGAAACTTCTTAATAATATTAGGTTGTGAATTAGCTAAAGAAGTGTGGGATGTTTTGGAAACTATTCATGAAGGTTCTAAATCTATAATAGTGTCAAAACTACTGATATTATTTGTGAGGTTTGAATAACTAAAGATAGATGAGAATGAGACTATTAGGGTCTTTCATGAAAGTTTATGCAATATAGCAAATTAGGCACATAAAGCCAGGAAGAAATATTCCAATACGAAACTAGTCAAGAAGACGTTGAGATCACTACCTTCAAGATTTATTCCAAAAATTGCAGCAATAAAAGAGATTCATGACATTAATGACTTGTCTCTGGAGAAGGTAATTAGGATTCTTACCAATTTTGAAATGAATCTGTTGAGGGGTAGATAAGAAAAGAGCAAGGGATTGGAACTACAAGTTGAAACTAGAAAGGGCATAACTGATATAAAAGATGAATCTGATGAGAACGAGAATTTTGTTTTGTTAACACGAAACTTCAATAAATGGTTGAAAAGAGTGAAAAAGGACAGACTTGAGTTTAGGCAAAATGGTGGAAGCTCATTGAAAAAAACTTCAAACAACAAGCTAGGACTTATAAGGGTGAAAGAAAGATGAGGAGAATTCAATGTCATGAGTGTCAAGGCTTTAGACATATGCAAGTAAAATGTCCTAATACCTTGTAGAAGATAAAAGGGAAATCTTTTACTAGCACTTGGAATAAAAACAAGTCTGAAAGTGAATATGGTAGTGAGGAAGAAATTCCAAATGGTGCTACATTATTTGCTATTTGTAGAAAAAAATCAAGTTACATACCTAACATTAACTAAAAAGGAAGACAATAAAGGGAGCAAATCAGAAAATTTCAAAAAAAGGAGACAAATCAGGTCAAGGTTTGATATCAGATTATGTCAGTGATGAAAGTGGTTCAAATGATTAAAGGAAGAATAGTTATGAGGTTTACGAAATGATGTATGAAAAATGGGTGAAAACATGTAGAAAGAATGAAAGGTTGAAGGAAGAAACTTCTCTATGAAGAACACTATCCAAAATTTCAAGAATAAATTGATGGTAGCTTTAGACAAGCTCGATGAAGTTAGATTGAAGTTAGCAAGTACCAAAAAGGGTTTGAGAATGATGAATGGAAGCATATAAAAGTTAGAAAAGTTTATCAAAATTGGTAAAATTAAATGGGATCTTCCAGGCGTTAGTTACAAAAGTGAGAGCTCTAAAGTGAATGATGAGAAAATTGAAAGATCTGTCCAAGAAGAAACATCGAGGAAGAATAGAAAATTTGTTCCCATATGTCATTTTTACAGAGTTATTAGGCATATAAGGTCAGAATGCTACAAGTTACTACAAATGTTGTTTTGAAAAAGCCAAAATCAAAGGACCCTATATCCCTCACATAAATTTTAGAATCAACCTTTAGTACCAAAATCCACTTGAGTTAAAAAGGTCAATAGCAAGCTCTTGTAGTTCTTAAGTTGATGAAAGCAACTTCATATAATGGTTAGTATTTTGATAGTAGGTGTTTACGTCATATGATAGGGGAAAAGAATTACCTAACCAATTATCAGAGTTGTATGGATGTCTATATGACTTTTGGAGATGGAAAGAAGGCTTCGATGATTAGTAATGGAACATTATGCATGAATGGATTGCCTCCCCTCAAGAATGTGCTCCATGTCAATACATTAAAAGCTAATTTGGGAAGTATAAGTCAACTTTGTGATGATGGTTCGCTAGTTAAATTTACAAGTGATGAATATAGGGTGTTAAACAAACAAGGAGAATGCATTGTGAGCGGAAGCAATCAGCTGACAACTGTTACATGTTGCAAGTCACAACCACCTATAATTCAACCTCAGATGATAGTAACATAGATTTGTGGCATCAAATCTTGAGCATGTAAACTATGAACTTATTAGCAAGTTAAAGAAATTGGAAGCTGTGAAGGGACTACCCACAATGAACAATGATGGTACGCCAATCTACAGTGCATGTCAAATGGGTATGTAGATGAAAGTGCCACACAAAAAGGTTAGATATGTTACCTCATCATGCATACTTAATTTAATTCACGTGGATTTGGTTAGTCCAACACAATAAGATAATATTGGTGGAATGAGATGTTTTCTATCTTATGTTGACTATTATTCAATATATACTTGGGTATCCCTTTTTAAATAAAAATCTTATGCTTTCAAGGCTTTTAGAAGCCTATGTGTATAAGTTATGAATCTGAAAATATGACTGTGTTGAGACTTCAATCGGATCATAAAAGGGAATTTGAAAATGCAAGCTTTAATGATTTTTCTGAGGAGTATGGTATCATACATGAATTTTCAACACCTAACACTCCACAACAAAATGGAGTTACTAAAAGAAAAAATAGAACACTTCAAGAAATGGCCAGATCGATGTTGAATGAAAGAAAATTATCTGTGTGTTTGTGGGCTGAAGTAGTCAATACAACATGTTACATATGTAACAGAGTTTACCTTTAAATCATCTTGAATAAGACTTCATATGAACTTTAGAAGGGAAAGAAACCATATGTAAGTTACTTTCAAGTCTTTGTCAATAACTGCTACATTCTTAAAGACAGGAACAACTCAAAAAATTTATAGTAAAGCATATTGAGTGTATTCAAAGAACCAAGAAAGTCCTAGAGTCCATAAATAAATGATATATCTCTATTTAATGATCAAGTGGTAGAAGAAAAACTACAGAACTGATCTTTAGAATCAATTCAAATAAGCAACGAGACAAGATCGAAGAATTTCTTAGATCTACAGTTAGTTGCCATTAAGGAAGTAACTATGTTAATTGAAGATCTTTCAGTTACTTCAGATGATGAATCAACAAAATACTCGATGTAGAAATTGTTCCGGTAAATGTTCAAAACTTAAGAGAAGTTGATTTGAACCAAGATCCTCCCTCCCAAATCAAAAGAAGTCATCCCTTAGAGAACATTATTGGATATGTTAATGAAAGAAGAAAAACAACAGACCATAGAAGGGTTGACTATTGAGAACTTGCAACCTATTAATGCTACACTTCTTCTTTCAAGCCAAAGAATGTTAAAGAAGCTCTATAAGATGAGTTTTAGATAGTAGTTATACAAGATGAGTTGATTCAATTTACATGGAACGATGTATGAGAATTGGTGTCAAGACCATTAGATGCTAATGTGATTGGAACAAAGTAGGTGTTTTGAAATAAAATAGATGAAAAGGGTAATGTAACCAAAAATAAAGCAAGGTTAGTAGCTTAAGGATATTCTCAAGTTGAAGGAATAGACTTTGATGAAACCTTTGCACCAGTGGCACGACTTGAGTCTATCAGATTATTATTGGGCGTAGCATGTGTGAAGGGGTTTAACCTTTATTGAATGGAAGTAAAGAGTGTTTTTCTGAATGGGTTTATATAGGAAGAAGTGAACGTCAAGCAACTGAAAGGATTTATTGAGTCAGACCATATAGATTACATTTTTAAGCTAAAGAAAACTCTTTACGATCTCAAACAAGCACCAAAGCTTATACGATATCTCATCAAGCAAGGATATAAATAAGGTAGTGTTGACAAAACTCTATTTATTAAAAAGTTTAAATTTGATTTTATGATTGCTCAGATCTATGTGGATGAAATTGTGTTTGGTGCCACACATTCGAAGATGGTAGATGAATTTGTTGAATTAATGACATCCAAATTTGAAATGAGTATGGCAGGGGAGCAAAATTTCTTTTTGGTTTGCAAGTTAAACAAGTGAAGGATGAAATTTTTATATCGCAAATCATATATGTCAAGAGTTTAATAAAGAAGTTCAGTCTTGAGAATGCCAGACATGTGAAAACACCTATGTGTGTCTCAACGAAGCTAAACAAAGATGATAATGGTAAAAGCATTGATGTCAGTCTATATCAAAGCAAGATCAAAAGTATACTATATTTGATTACAAGTAGGCCAGATATCTGTTACAGCGATGACATAGGTGCTTGTTGTAGCACCCCACCCTCTCGAGACACGTATTCGATATCCTAAGTGATATTTGAGTGTGAATCCCGCAAGAGTGGCATGCTAGAACAGTCAACCACTCGAAAACTCAGTACAAAAATTTTTCAAAAACAATTTTCATACACATACGTAGAAATCAGTAATCAAATTTGGACCCATTTTAGGCATAACACTTTTCAAACACAAAGTTACATCCAATACACAACTCATCAGAATTTCACTAGTCACTTGGGCCCAAATTCAAATACAAAACATTTCCAATTTCAAATTTTATTGCATACCGACTTATTCAAATACATATGATGCAAAAGTTTTTGAAATATACAATTTAGTACGAAAATAAAGAAATATGATGTAGACGCGAACTGATCCGACCTCTGTCCCTTACTTGAATGCAGTAGGTATACACCCGTTTGTCTAACGGGATACTCTTCTGAGCCTAAAAAATATTTACAAATTTTAGGTGAGTTTTGGAAACTCAGTGAGTGGCTATCCTCGATGGCTCACCTAGTCACATCACACATAATTCACATCATTTATTTAATAATCACATTGGATCATATACACTTAATCAATCATTTCACATTTTACATTTAACACATTATAACCATTCATATCATGCATATGTAGTGCACATGAGACTCACTTTCTATTTGTTACTTTGTTATGATCAAGTGCCTAAACTGTCCCATATATATTATGGATATCGGGCTCATTGATAACTGTGCTATATCCGTTGGGGATACCTGGTTCATTGATAACTGCCCCTTATCCGTTGGAGATATCGGGCTCATTTTACATAGTGAACCTTTGGCTCTTAATCACTTTTTGAGTTCTAGGCTCTTTTTCACATTTTGAGCATTAAGCTCTTTTCGGTGGCTACTCCGGTCACAACTGCCTTTATGTTTCATGCATTCATGTAATGAAATGCATCACATATATTCAGTCAATTGAAAGTGCTCAATATAACACAATCATATTCATGATCACATTCTCATTCTCATTGCCATTGGACATTAGTCCATCATTCAACATTTATGTTGAGAAAAGCACTTATTTTGTCCAATTCACATTCAATGAGCACTTCAATATCTTATTAATACATCACAATCATTGAACCTTCATTGTCCGAAATCAACAAAATCAAATCACAATCATATGATCATTCAGTAGTCAATCAATGCAAAATTTTGAAATAGAACAAACAATGAAATGAGACCATCTAGGTCGACTCACAATACGCTCTAAATTAGCATTTGCTTCCAATTTTGAAAATGTCTAAAAGCTAACTTTATCCTAGACATCTTATTTATGTAATACACACGTTGTACACACATTAATAATTGCACAATTATAAACATTTATTTATGCCCAAATGTGTATATGGACTATGTACAATGCATGCTCACTAATAATCCCTGTACTTTATCAAATTTCATATCTTATGCTCATTTTCATTTCATAACTCAGTCACTCATCATTTCCTTTCTAGCATTACTTACTCTTATTATCAAATTCTAATTCACATAAACTAGATACACCTTACTCCTCTTCTTTGAATCACAACCTCAATCATGTGAATAACTTTATTCCTAAACCAACTCATACCTTTGGTACTTTGATGTCAATAATTCATTCACTATTTTACTAATATATTCACGTATATGAATAGTGAAGAGGAAAAACATAGCTTATATATATATATCACTATCAACTTTCCATTTTAATCCCTCTGAAAGCACAACATCGACTCACTCTATGATTTCCTTAACTTTAAACCCATGTTTGTCCATCCTCAAATTTCCAAAAACATTCACGTATATATCAATGCGCGGTTAAAAAGGAAACAGAGCATATATGTCCTTATCACTTTCAAAATTTTTGTACTCTTCTCCTGCATGGATTCAATGATCTTTCTACTCAAAAATCATCTCTACACTATTATATCACATAAAAATCCTCAAATACGTAAAAACAACACATCTAACTTTTTATGTAGTTTGTGAAGTATTCATGAAAATGGCTACTATTTCCATGATTATGCTATATTAAATAAACCATCAAATTTATCTCATATTCATACTTCTCATAAAGATTAACACGATACTTGTTAAAACTCCAAAATCTTCAACAATCACGAAGCCCTAACTTTTATGCAACTCACATAGGTCATTGTAGAGGTTGGTTGGTTTCGGTTTTCTTTGGGACAAATGAAAAAATAACAAAGTAGGAGTGTAGTGGATACCAGAAAACAAGATTTTACTCTGGCGGAGATTTGATGAGCAACTTTGTGTTAAAGAAAAACTGGAGAAAGAAGTTTCGAGAAAGATGAAGATAATCACAGTAACTTGTGTTTCAAGGTTAAGAAAACTTAACTTTAAAACTTAGACACTTGTCCACTTCTTAGCCTCTTATCCAATTCCCAATACTAAAACTCACCTAAGTATAATTTATACTTAGGTTTAAACCTCCATAAAACCATTAAAATCACAATTCATAGCTCATTGAATCACTTTCAGATTTTCCATAAAAACTGAATTTCAGGTCTATTGTTCTATTTCTAAAACAGTATACTATGCACAGTTTCCATCCAAAAATTAAATATCTTAGAGATTGAAATACAATTCGAATTGTCATATGATTTATAGCCCTATTTCTCTAGTTTACTCTAAATTAAAATTCATCTCATTTGGAATCCTACAGATCCAATTATAATCAAAATACCGAAGGATGTTCAATAAAATATTCCTATTCACACTGTTCTAACATATTCCCACATTTTCATTTGATCAAACCTTTTCAAATCAATTCAGAATGCTACTAATTTTTTTATAGGGATAGAATAATGTGTTAGGAATCTATTGGCTTAAGAATTAAGTCATCTGGAGATCTATAGAAGGAGTTATTGTAGAAAGAAGTAAGACTGCTCAGCTTGCAACTTCTCACAGATGCAGAAACCATTAGGGAGCACTGTAGCATGAAGTGACAAATAAAGTTGTGAGTGTCAATTAATTGACCCTCACTGGCATCAGAGTGAGATGTCACAGGCGTGAGTAACTCATGGGTGTGAGCGTGGGAAGTCACTGGCATGAGAGATACAGACAAAAATTGGGCTGAACTACTTAAGAGCAAACTCACTCCACCTGTCCTACTTTTTACATTCAATCTCTCTCAATTTATTTTAGATGGCTATGATTTTTAATGGAGAGGTAAAGAAATGTCTTATGAGTCCAATAGTTCAAGTCTCATGTCATTTGGATGTCGGACAAAGGAGATATAGCCAAAAAAGCCAAAGGATGTTCATCTGTCTCTCAGCATTCCAAACTCGCGATCGTGCATGTGCACGATCATGACTTTCACCATCAACCCTTCAAAGTTGCGATCATGCTTATGGATAATCTTGACTTTCACCTTAAAACCTTCAAATGCATGATAGCGAATTTCACCTTTAAATGCATGATAATGACTTTCATGCGAAAGTTTGAATTCCGTTAGTCGCATATCTAACTTCAAACCTCCTTAAATTTTGATCTAGAACTCTAAAAATGCAAAATTTGTATCAATAGAAAGCTAAAAGAAAGATATACAATTTTCATGAAGAAAATTTTGTCAAAATCTTCCTACATCAATACAGTTTAATCAAGGAAGTTTTAGATCAATGTTAACTTTTCTAACTTCTCTTCTTCATTCACTGCTACTTCTTCTTCCACTAAATCCAACACCTCATTTTTCATTTTTACTTTTTCTACTCTATTTCCATTCAACTCATTCACCACAAATTCATAGTACTCCTAAATATGCAAGTTAACTCAAAATTCTTAGAATCCTCAAAATTAGATATCAATTATGCAACTCTTTATATTTTGTATTTCACATTCTTTGCTTTCCAAACTTTTTATGTATTCTATATTTTTCTTCCTAACATTCACTTGAAACAATCTTCTCATCTCTTAACATAGTCATACACCTATCCCTTAACTCTAAAATTCATTCTTTTATTCATCTTTAATTTGTCTATAAATTTCACAATCATTCTCTCAAAAATTTCTGAAGTCGACTTCCAAAGTTTCTTTAATATCATTTCAGTCATTTTTATTTTCTATACATCAATTTATTTTCCAGTTAGCATTTTTCTTATTACAATAATATCCCACAATTTTCAGACATTATTCCAATAATTTACCAAAATTCAAAAAAATTAATAATTACATTTACCAATTAAATTTCCAATATAGTATATTCACAATTCTCAACAATATTACATTACAATTCAATTATACTCGGAATGTCAATGAGTACATGTACAATCATTTTAAATGTGTGCAGATTATCCAAATTTACGTGCGTGTATGCTAACAATATGCATAAGTATGAAGAATGCATTTTTCTTAATCTCCTATTGGTCTCACTTGTACCTTACTTTTGGGTTCTAACTCTTAATATGGGGACAAGATGTTACACTTGCTATCAAGACAACTCGAAAGAAACACATCTAATAGCAGTCAAAAGGATTATCAAGTATGTAAGTAGAACATTTGATTTTGGGATATGGTATACATCTAGCTCGACATCTTATCTAGCTGGGTATAGTGATGTGGATTGGACTGAAAACTTAGATGATCAGAAAAGCATTTCAGTAGGTTGTTTCTTCTTAGGAAACAATTTGATCTATTAGTATAGCAAGAAGCAGAGTTCAATTTCATTATCAACCACAAAAGCAAAACATATTGCTGCAGGTAGTTGTTATTCACAACTTTCTTGGATGAAACAGATGTTAGAAGATTATGTGATTAATTAGAATATGTTGACAATATTTTGCAATAACAAGAGTGTCACAGACATCTCTAAAAATCCGGTTCAATATTTAAGAATGAAACACATCGATATGAGTTACCACAATATTTAAGAGCTTGTGGAAAACAAAATAGTCAGTTTGTCATATGTATCTATGGAAAAGTAGTTGGCGGATATCTTTACGAAACCTCTTGATGCAGTAAGATTTGAACTTCTTCAAGGTGCTTTAGGACTTTATGTTTTATATTATTGATGTAATAATTATTTAAAAAATAAAAAACGGTGCATTTTTTCATCCAAGGAATTCAAAATCCCTAAGTGTCTTTCTCTTTATCGCCAGCGACCTTCTTCCACCTTTCATATATGTCCACTCCAAAGCTCCAAATCACTCATGTGGTTGTAGTCTCAAGCTTCTAAACACCCAAAAAATTGTGTTGAAGTTTTCTCCATCATGAACTCAACATTTGTGTGGGATTTGTGAACCTCCATTGAAGAGTCATCTCTTCTTTTTACAGTATTGCTTCTTTTCACTTCAATGTAGCTCCAATTTGTTGATTTTGTTTGGGTCTTTGCTGTTGTCCTGAAAAATGTGAACAAGAAAAAAGAGAAAATGTCACCTTCGATGTTAACAAAGAAAACAGTAGCTCCATCACGTCATTCAAGTAGATTAATGCTCAACCTAACACTCGAAAGGAGATTCACTAAGGCTGGTTCATCTTCGACAGCTCCTATTAATATCCCTGACACTCCTTCTACTCGAAAAAAGTACCAGATCTAGATGATGATGTTACTCGGGTCATATTATCCATGAAGTTAGAATAGGTAAGGAACTTTCAATCTATGTCTATAGATCTAATTCTCAAAATTAGATCATTACCTTTTCCTACCTAATAAGAGTTATTCTTAGATAATTATATTCTCAACAATTAAAAGTTAGAATTATTATTCTTTATGAGCAATTTGTCTTGATATACTCCCACTGAAGAGGATAATCATACTTCTACTGATGTTCTTAAAGGCATGATAAATTTACAATTATCTTCAAAACAAACTCTTTGAATTCATCATAAGAGTGAATCTTTCAATGACTCGTAGCCTTTCAACTATACATTAAATGTATCAATAAAGGCAATAGTTTCGATTGGATGTATTGTTATGAGATTGAACCTTTCAAACCTCATTTTACTCCCGCTACTTATCTTGAGAACCATTATCCTATAAACATATATTAAAATAAGCAATTTGTTCAATAAGTCTCCAAGATTATATTTAACTATTTGAATATCTCATAACTTTTTATTACTCAATTTAATTCTAAACTAAATGGATATTAAATGCTTCAGCTACGCATCATATCCTTAAATCACTAACTTTGACTCTTTTAATGACTTAGCATTTCATATCCAATATGAAATTTTATAAGTTGATTCAATTGGAACTATTGAAGATAAGTTATTGTATTAGGCATAACTATAGAAGAAATAATATTGCATCATACAATATCTCATATTGTATTTTCAGCCTTGCATGAATCCATATTCATTTATATCTACAAAGTGATATTAATGTATATGAGACATTACTTATTAAATAAAAAGAAAATAAATATAAGCTACAATTGCACTATAAAAAGTAATATGTTCAAATAAATCATTAACTATATATATTCATCAAATCCATATTCATTTATATCTACAAAGTGACATTCAACTACGTAATGGTTATTTGCATATAAAGAGACCTAAAACTTTAATATTTGGATTATACAATAAATTATGATCTTTTATTTGAATAAGTTCATTTTCTATATTATATGAAAACCTAAAATATGAAACTGATAGTAGTTAAATATTTATAAAAGAGGTTTTGTAAATTTTAATTTAAAAATATTTAAATATAATTAATATAATCAAATAATATTAAATAGTATATTGGAATTGATTGTTATTTAAAATTAAGGTTTTTTATTTTATTTATTAAAAATTGAATTGGTTATACTATTAATGAAATAATTCCTTTATAGATTCTCTTTAAAAAAAAATTAAAGTTCATTACTTTAAATAGAATCCTTTCGTAAAATTTATTATTTTCAACATTCATTCAAAAAAATTATCAGTTTTTGTGTGTGGAGAATTTAAAAGTTAATTTCTTAATTGCATATATAATATATTTTTAATAGAACTTATAACAGGTTAACAGTAATTTTGAAAGTTACATTAGGCAGTTATATTGATTGTTAAAATATTAAGATTAAAGACTTTTTAGACAAATTAATAAAAAATTATTTTTTACTGGAAAAGTTATATAAAAACTGTATGCCACTTATATGGATCATAAAATTGTATACATTTATTATAAACTTATTTATTGATAGAAAAAGAGAGAAGAAATTTTCCATGACATTGGCTATGTATACGTTGTATAACAACCTAAGATTTAATTATTAAAAGTTTATAAATGGAGTAATCTTAAGTTGGAAACAAATTTAATGCTGAAGTGAGATAATAAAAAAGTAAGACACATAATTCATTGTAATAAGATTTTATACTATATATGATGTCTTAATTAATTGCTCTCATAAATTTAGTTCAATTTTTCTTTAAACCCCTTCAAAACTTGTTAGATTTGAAAATCTATCAAAATCCATCAATAATTAGTTGCTCTAAGTTATTTTACAATGAATTATAAATTTCAATTTTGAAGTCTTGTTGTGGACATTGATGGTAATCTACTTGATATGTGATCGTGCATAATTGGGAACGGTTCTAATTTCATTTGCACTTTATCTTAAGAACTCTCCTATACCTTCTTTTTAGGAGCTAGAGAGATGGATACAAAAGTTTCAATGTAAATAGAGCTAACTATTCACTGACGAAAAACAAGAATTAGGAAAATTAAATCTTGTATACAAATATAGAAGACGAACATAAATCAGTTCTTGCAAAATTTGGTTGAAAAATTATTTTTAAATGGTCGTTTTTGAATCTGTCTTCATTCGGGTAGTTTGTTATTACTTAAAAACTTATGTAATAGTATTATTGTCGACAGTAACGTTTTAACTTTGTCTTCCACTCGTAAGCCCTATGGTCCGTTATAGGGTGACACAGGGAATTACACGGCGGAAACTATGACCTTTGTCTATTAA
>JANITW010000003.1:44991324-45002051 GCA_027564335.1 Erythroxylum williamsii
GACAAACGGGAGTATGCCTACTGCATGCAAGTCAGAGATTGAGGTCGGGATCAGTTCACGTCTGCATTAGTGTCATTATGTTCTTGTATAAATTTGTATTTCTGCAATTTCCGCAGAATAGTGCTTTTTATTTCAGTGGGTCCTAATTGGTTAATGTTGTATTTGTAATGTGATCACTGAAAGCGTTCAGGAACAACATTGGGCCCAATTTGGTTATGGATTTTTGTGCATGGAATGGGTAAATACTGTTGACTATCTTTTTATGACTGAAATTGTGTTATGATCGAAAATGTTTTTGAATTAAAGCAGGCCCAAATCGTTTACTGAATTCCGCGCATACAATTATTGTTAAAAAGAAAATGTCATATTGAGTTTTTGGACTGTAATTGGGTGCTCTAGCATACCACCCTCGTGAGGCACAGACTCGGATATCATCCTCGATGTCGAGTTTGGGTCTTGCGGGAGTGGGATGCTACAAGTACCGTCGCTAAATTACTCAATTTTTGCGACGGAAATATGCTGTCCGTCACTAATTTCCAACGGTATATTTTTCATCGGAAACTTGTAGTGATTATCAACGGCTATATTTTTCCGTCGCTAACTTCGGTCGCTAATTTTGTCGTGACGAATTTCCTTCAAATTTAGCGACAAGTATTAGGACCGTCACTAAATCACCCAATTTTAGCGACGAAAATATGCTTTCTGTGTAATTTCCAACTGTAATTTTTCCGTTGCTAAGTTTCCATCACTAATCCACATTTTTCTTGTAGTGGTTTGAGAACAATTGGATTGGATCCAAGTGAGCTCATGTATAAGTAAGACATTATATCTTATCCCAAAACTTTAAGGAAATGAATAATGAGTCCTATCTTTGTATATAACTCATTTGATCCATATGCCTCTTTTTAATGTGGATTACTCCACTTGCGAATTTCCAACATCTCCACCCCATAATGTGTATCACATGCTAATCCGATCTAATTTATGAATCATGATAATAGGTCCTTTAGTAAAGTATTATCTTCCATTTATTGTAATGTACTATATTTTTTATCAACCTGAATGTGGTAACATTACTTAATAAATAAACTTTATGTTTATTCCAAGACCAAAATAATCAATTTTCTCAAAATTCAATAATGTGCACCATAATATGAAAAAAATAGTATTAGAGTTTCACAGAAACAACATTGTCTATACAATGAAAACTACACATTGGAACACAATCTCTTTATAATAACATGATCCTTGAACTTCATTGGTAGCCTACCTTTTGTTAAAGGATTAAAAATTATCAATTTAGTGCTAACTTGTTTAATTACAACTTTATTTTCCTTATCCATTCTTTTATAGATAAAACTTAATGTTGATATATTTACACTAAACACCACTCTTGATGTTATTTAGAAAAACGACAGTCAAATTGTCACAATACATTCTTAATGGCTTAGAAATGGAATCCATGAGTCTAAGTCCATATATGAAACTCTAACATACACCATGTGATGTAACATCAAAAAAAGAAACAAACTCATCCTCTATGTTGGAAGTAACAGTTGAAGACTATTTAGCACTCCTCCAAGATATGACTCTATAGGTAAACATAAAGCTATAACCTGATGTTGATTTTTGTGAATCAACACAGCCATCAAAATTTGAATCTGAACATCTTATTACCTTAAGATTTTCAGTTTGTCAGTACATAACATGTAATCTTTGGTCCCTTAAAGGTATCTTAATACTTTCTTTCATGATCTTTAATGATTTAATCCTAGATCATTCTTTCTAACATTACATAACATTCCAACAACAAATGTAATGTTAGGTCTTGTATAAACCTGATGATACATTTGGCTTCTGACTATGGAAGCAGATGTAATGCTTTTTATTTGTTCCCTTTCAAAATCATTTTTTAGACATTGCTCCAAATTAAGCCTATTGCATTCCATAATGGGAGCTACATTTGGTGAATAATCTTTTATCTGAAATCTCTTTAAAACTTTGTTAATATATTTTTTTTGAAGAAAAACCTAACATATTACAAAATATGTATCGATGGATCTCAAAGCCAATGTCATTAGGCAAATCATCCATATCTTTTATTTCAAAATTTTTAAAGTGAAGTTTTTTCTTGTCATGTAACAAACCCCCCATCATTGGTTGCAAGTAATATGTCATCCACATATAATAAAAGAAAATAAATTGTACTCCCATTAGCCTTCTAGTTTATATATAGATCCATAATATTTTCTTTAAAATCAAATGATGAGATAACATCATGGTTTTTCAATCCATATATTGATCTTTTAAGCTTACAAACTTAATGCTCATTACTACTATATATTCATCTATTGGTTGTTTCATGTGAAACTTTTCCTCTAGGTGACCATTTAAGAAGGTCATTTTCACATCCTTTTGATGCAATTCCATGTCAAAATGAGCAACCAATTCCAAAATTATATGAAGAGAATCTTTTTTAGACACAAGAGAAAATATATCTATGTAATCAATTCCTTCTTTTTGAATGAATTCTTTAGCAATGAGTCTTCCCTTATATATGTCAATGAAGCCTAATGAGTCCTTCTTTGTTTTAAATACCCATTTGCACCCTATAGGTTTTGCTCCGTTAAGCAACTCAATAAGATCCCAAACATCATTATTCTTTATGCAATTCATTTCTTCCATCATGACATTATACTATATATTTGATTCTTTGCAACTTATGGCTTGAGAAAAGGTTTCAGAATAATTCTTGGCTCTTATATTATAGTTATATTCTTGTAGATATACAACATAATCACTAGTAATGAATGATTTTTTTTGTTCTAGTAGATCTCTTTAATGTTGCACCAACATCCTCTCGTGGAGTCTCTTGTTTAACTCGTTGCTGAATACTTTTAGGTAATTTCTAAATGGCTGGATCTATTGAATTATCAGCAACTTGTGAAATTTCTTGATTGTTTGGTATTCGATGGGTCATTAATTGAATCGTTATAACCCAACTAAAGTTTGAAGAAGACCCTTATACCAAACCACATCGTTTGTTTATTAATTTTTTTATGGAGTTGTAGAAGCTCAAACCTACACCAATATGGAGCGCATGATGAGCCTCTCCCAATTGAACTAGAGGTGATAGCCTTATAAGTTAAATGTTGAGATTATATTTGTATAAAACGTTCAGGAAAAACTTTTTTAGGAATCAAGTTATCAATTTTTATTCACATAATTATTAGGTTTATACTTTTGCAATGTGAATAAATTTTGGATAATATGTTTTAGTGATTAATTATTAGGGCTTAGCTACAACCCTAATTATATAAAATTATATCTTTATTTACTTAATCAAATAAACTGTTGATATATTTAATTGTAGTTAATTATTTTAGTATACTAAATTTTATCCCACATGAATTTTATTATATTTGAATGATTAATTAGTATGAAATATCAAACTATTTTCCTAATTTTCCCATAGGTATCAGGAATTGTAATATGATTTGATAGTTTTATCATACGGTTTAACATAAATCTATTTGAATTAAGAATTTAGCCTTCAGGCAATTTTTTGTGATTTGATTTATGTCACATATATATAGTTTGTTATCCTTAATTTATTGGCAACTAGCATGTTTGATTAAATTATGTAGCATTTTAAACTATTAGTTTCTCTTTAAATTACTGAATTGAGGGGTGAAAACTATAAGATTTGGAAGGACAGAATTCTTCTTCATTTGGGGTGGATGGATATGCTATCCAAAAGGATAAACTACCTAAGGTAATTGAGGCTAGCACAACAACTGAAATTGCACTTTATGAACGTTGGGAGTAATCTAATTGCCTAAGATTGAAGTTCATAAAAATCAAAATTTTTGCTAGCGATCGTGGTTCTGTAGAACAACATGACAATGTTTGTGCTCTACTGAAGGCCACCGATAAGCAATTTGGAACTATAGACAAAGCACTTTCCAACACCTTAGTTATGAATTTTTCATCTATAAGGCTTATTGGTGTCTGAGGTATGCATGAGCACGTTATAAAAATGAGGGAAATTGTAGCATTTCAAAATAAACTTGTATGATTCTTTCCTCGTGCATTACAATTGAACACCTTCCACCACCACATGAACCCTTAGTTTTGCATATGAAGATTTGTATAAGCACTTGATGGTGTTCCATGTGTTATGTACATACATGAAGATCATCGGGATTATAGAGGAACATCAAACATTGAGCTTTCCATCCTCATTAAAAGATGCATTAAAGGATTAGCTTAATCATTTACCTTTTAAAAGTATTACCATAAGGAACAAGATGATGAGAGTTTTCTTGGATAGTTACTTTTCTAACTTAAAGTGTAGTCATCATTTAAAAGGAAAATTTGATGTAAGACACCATGATGAGGAGCCTTTATATAAGTATTAGGAGCATTTTAAGAAGTGCCTATTACTCTCATCACGAAATTAGTGAATAAATATTTATTCAATATTTGTGAGTGGCTTTTACCTACCGATAGGAGCATGATTATTTGAGGAGCATTTGTGGATAAAACTATATAAGGTGCTTAGAACTTGATTTTAAACATGACAACAAACTCTCAATAATTTGGCACTAGGCTTGATACAGTACCAAAGAATATTATGAAGTAAATATCTTTTCCTTAAAAAATTTTATATCTAATTTCTCTTTTTCATTAAAGGGACATGATATTATGTAGATCTCATAAATATTTTTCATTGATGAGGCAAAAACCTAATATGTTCCAAAAAAAATTAAGAGGTGTTTTTTAAGAAAGGCAATTCTATAAAAGAATTTCTGGCTAAACCTCAAAAATATTTTAACACTTATTCATGTATATATATATATATAATATCCAAGATCAAGAAATCATCCTTATTTCAACTAGGGGAATCTATATAAACCAACCCATAACTTAAAACTAACCAAGTTTCTAGTAATACAAGTAGTCATATATGTCTAATCAATAACCAATCCAAACTCTAATTTAATTACACCTTTAGAAGATATCATAAAATCTTCATAACATCAGTTAGGCTAGACAGTAATTGCAATTAATTAGTTAGAGGTGTAGAGTTTAAGGAACTTACCCTCTCAAGAGATCATGAAACTAAAAAAAAAATTACAAGTGTAATCATTTAAGGAATGGTAAAGAGGTGAAGACAACAACAAAAAAATTTGCTACAACATCAAATCAAGAAAAAAGACAAATATTTATGATAATAAGTGATGATTTAGTCATTTTTTAATTATATATTTAATGCATTTTGCTTGTTTGTTATTAATTTTGGTACTTAAGTTGTTCATATTTTGGTTTTATATCTAATTCACTCACTTGAGGCAAAAACAAATGAATTCAAAAAAGTTTTAAGAAATGTATAATATGAGCTACAACAAGTTATCACTTTGCATGGGCTTGTAGTTTGAGTGGTATGTTAATACAAAGGAGTATGCTACATTATTAGTGTGCTTCCTAGTAAAATTTAGGGTGAAAACATTATGGCATGACATTAGCTGAGAGTGGTCTTACGAGCCGAAAAAGTCTAAGACATCGCAATTGATATCCTCTAAGGTGAGATACATGCATACATTGATTAGCTACATGATTAACGAAAGAGGGGACAACTTCGAAGTGGTGGGAAACGTGGATATTATCTACCCCTACAACATGATATAGAGAGTCCTTAGCCACCTCAAATATGCCTCAGATTGATTCTTTAAGCATCACATTTTAAATAAAATTTAAATAAATAGGATATTATCTAGAATTTGTCTTTTCTTTTGGATGAATGCTTCTTATGATGGGTTGATGTATAATTCCTACATATCCTTGACTATAAGGATTGGATCTTTTTAATGATTTTGTATATGATGTTGTAACCTGAGATACGTCTATGATCCTTGAGTGAATTTGGATTTTGAATTTTTGTAATAAGGTTGATGAAAGTTTTGTTCACTTGTCTCTACATCTTACCTTTATTAAAGAATTCCAAAATTACTTCAGTTGACATTTTCTTGACTTGAGCTATATATGTAGAAAAAAAATATAAGCATTTAAACTATAAGGGATAATTGTTTTCCTTAGTTTAAGATTAAAATATAGTTTCTCCATATCTGTTGCACTGAAATGCTTAAGTAAATTTGTAACTTCTTCCTTTGTGATTTGCTTAGTGATGAAATGCTTTAGAGCCTATACAGATGAACAACAATTATTAAAGCCTTTAAGAATATTTTGGAAATATATATGAGTTTCCTATAGGATTTCAATATATGATTGAACCAATTGGCCATTTTCTTTTGGTAGTGATGTTATATTATTACATTTCTTCTTGAGAGGATTGCTTTACAGAAGAAGTTGCCACTCATATCACCATTTATGAGCCACTAGACTTTTGATTTATGTTTAAAGAGGAAGTAGTTAGCATCAAAAGCATGAATTAATTAAGAAAGCCTATTCTTGCTTTTTTTTTGCTTTATCAATAATTGATTAATGTAAGTCATTTTGCTCCTAGATAAAAATATCTCTTGTCATAATAACTACTAGATGTGTAGCATTTTAGTCTTTATGGTTAAGTTTCTTGAGTTCTTGCTTTATCTTTTAAAGTTTCCTCTTGTAGGTATAAGATTTTATCGTCCTAAAATTTTGAGCTTATCTCTTTACCCATCTCCTCCTTGAACACTTTAACCCCTACTAAGTAGTCATTGTAGTGAAAAGTGATTTTGATCTCCTTTTTTATGGTTAGATTGTAAATCTCTATAGGAAAGTGTTCTAAGAAAGGGGGACTGCTAAACATTACCTTACTCTACGGAAATTTAGACAAGCAAAGAATGTTAACAAGAGCTCTATCTAATTTCTCATCGTATTTCATAAAGTGCATCTTTAAAATCCAAGATTATTTTCATATAGAAGAGTAAGTTAAGTTTTGAGTTTAGGATACCTTTATTTAGAGGCTAAAATCCAAGATTATTTGCTCAATGCTGTGTGTTAGTGAGATGGTGTTATTGCTTTGATTTTGATGGGTAGTTCCGCTAGGCGACATAAAGAGAAGGGGAGCAAGAGGGTTGAAAGTAATTTAGAGGCTAAAATGGAGGAAAGGGGGAGTGACGTTACCAATACTGAAAGTGATATAACACCCTTACAGGTTGATGTTGAGCCTATAGTATATAGAAACTTTATTTGTTAGCCCTCCACTTA
Source organism: Erythroxylum williamsii (assembly GCA_027564335.1). NCBI lineage: Eukaryota > Viridiplantae > Streptophyta > Magnoliopsida > Malpighiales > Erythroxylaceae > Erythroxylum > Erythroxylum williamsii. The sequence continues at coordinate 44,998,534 of JANITW010000003.1, forward strand.
GCTTAGGGACTATGTTACCAACACTATTTTTCATATAGATCCCCTCTCCTTTCACTTTATCTTCATTGTCATCATCCTCAAGTGCCTCATTTCCAATTGCTCATTATGTAACATATGGTAATTTTTCTGTTAAATGTAGAGGTTTCCTTGTAGCACTATTTATTGAGGTTAAATTGACTTCAATTTTGGAGGTAGTGTATGACCAACAGCCGAGAGAGGTTACGAAATAGGATATTGATGCACTTAAAAAGAATTATACTAAGATTATTGAGGATCTAACCATAAAAAAGGGATTAAGATTAAATGAGTTTACAAAATGAAGTGCAATTCTCATGGCATAACCAAATGATTCAAAGCCCGATTGGAGAATTTGGAAAATAAAAAAGGCGAAGGTATAGGCTGTAATAAAACATTTACACTTGTGGCTAATATGGTATATGTGAGAACATTTATATCCATTGCAGTTGCACATAATTTGGAATTGTATCAAATAGACCTTCATAATGCCTTTCTTGGTAAGAAAGTTTATATGAAACTTCCTTTTGGCTTTGCTGCTACTCATCATGCTAGGGTATTTTGTTTTATTAGGCACGTCTCTTATTTTTTTAGAAGACAAAGAAATAGACCACGGTATCCTGTTCCTTTAATGAAGTAGAATATAGCTTGATATCTACAATAAATTGTGAGCTTGATATCTATACAGTTGTATTGTGACAATTAAATGGTTCTTTATGTTTCCTTGAATCATGATTTCTATGAACGTACTAAGCATATCTATGTTGATTATTATTATCTACATGATCAAATTTTAGTTTAGCAACTTACTAATATAATAAGGAAAGCATTTAGCAAGCATCATTTAGACTATCTTATTCATAAGTTGGGCTTTCAAAATCTCCGTTCACACTTAAGGGAGTGTATATATGTAAGTATAGGATATACATAAATGTAGGATGTAAAAACAAGGTGCCTAATTCTAAAAAAAGTGTTGGAATAGCTTTGGCCATTACATTTTATGATGATGGAGACCTCAGTTTGCAGTCATAATAATTTGCTCTTTGATGTGTGGTAGCGAGATGGTATTATTGCTTCAATTTTGATGGGTAGCTTAGTTAGGTGACATGAAGAGAGGGGAGCTAGAGGAGTAAATGTAATTTGGACAAAAGGGGAAGTGATGTTATCAATAGTGAAAGTGATACAACACCCTTACAGGTCGATGTTGAGCCTATGGTACGTAGACATCGCATTTGTTAGCCCTTCTCTTAACTTAGAGACTATGTTACTAACCCTATGCGTTATACAAACCCCATCTCACTTTATCTTCATTGTCATCATCCTTAGGTACTTCATTTCTAATAGCTCATTATATAACATATGATAACTTTTTTGTTAGACATAGAGCTTTTCTTGCATCACTGTCTACTGAGGTTAAATTGACTTAAGTTTTGGAAACAGTGCATGACCCATAATGACCTAAGGCTATGAAATAGGAGATTAATGCACTTAAAAAGAGTTCCTACTCAAATTACTACTCAAATTATCGAGACTCCGCCCTTTAGAAAAGATAATTAGGCGTAAACTGGTTTACAAAATAAAGTGCAATTCTTATGGTATGATCAAATGATTTAAAGCCTGATTAGTGATATTAGGAAGTAAGCAAGTTGAAGGTGTGGACTACAATAAAACATTTACACTTGTGGCTAAGATGGTAATTGTGAGAACATTTATATTTATTTCAATTGCATAGAATTTGAAATTACATCAAATAGACATTCATAATGCCTTTCTTAGTGAGGAATTTTATATGAAGCTTCCTTTTGGTTTTTCTGCTACTCATTTATATAAGGCTTGTTGTTTAAACAGATCTTTATATGGCCTATCAGAGATGCCCAAAACATGGGTTTTTAAACTTCCTAATACACTTGAAACTTATGATTTCACTCAATCCTATATTGATTATACGTTGTTGACTTTTCAAAAGGGGGTGGCTATTATATGTGTGCTTATTTATGTTGACAATTTGATTATTGCTAACAATTATGGAAAAAATTTTGGCCACTTTTAAGTTTTGTCTTGATCGTTATATTCCTATGAAACTTTTGGTTTTGAGGTGGTAGATGTTCATAGGGAATTTTTTGGGTCAACTTAAGTATGCGCTCAATATTTTCATTAAAACTGAGTTCTTAGGTGCTAAGCTTTATTGATTTTTCGATTGAATGGACTCATCAGCTCGTGATGGCTTCCAAGCAGTTACTTGATGATTCCAAGAGGTACCATGTCCTAGTGGGGAAGTTTATTTATTTGACCATTACTTGACCCAAATTGAGTTATTTTATGCATATTCTAGGACAATTCATGTAAGCGCCCTATCTGGAACATTAGGATATGTCATTAAGAATGGTTCGTGACTTGAAGGCTTATCTTAGGAAGGGTATTTTACAACTAGTGGATAGTGATTTGCAGTTGTATGCCTATTATGATTTTGATTAAGCTAGCTATCCTCTCACCTGATGATCACTGACTAGGTATTTTGCTCTATTAGGTATTTACTCTTATTTCTTAGGAGACAGAGAAACAGACCACGATATCCTAGTCCTTTGTTGAAGTAGAATATCAATTGATGTTTACAATAACTTGTAAGCTAATATAGCTCAAAACACTATTTTAATCATTTAGGATCGCACCATAAACATACTAAGCATATCGATGTTGATTGTCATTATGTGCATGATCAGATTTAGTCTAAGAACATTGTTACACAAGATGTTCGTTATAGTTTTACTCAACTTGTTGATATAATAATGAAAGCATTTAACAATCGTCATTTTGACTATCTTATTGGTAAGCTGGCATTCGAAATCTACATTCACCAACTTGAGAAAGATTATTGGGATATATGTAAATATAGGATATACATCAATGTAGGACGTAAAGATTTTGCATATCATTATCGCCTCGTTTGGTTGGCAGGAAAGTAAAGTGAATTTAGAATATGATTCTTTAGAAAATAAATCTATGGAAAGTAAAAATATTCACATGTTTAGATACTTATAAGAATTCTAATAGAAACGTTGGGTGAATTCTTATTATAGTGTTTGGTATGTAACAATATTTTATAGAATGTAACTTAATTTTGACTTACGTTTTCAATTATATCTCTACATACAAAATAAAAAATAAAATTGTTAAAAAATAAAAAATATGAGCCTAAAGATTGTTGATTAAAATTTCCAAACAAAAATATTCAAAATCTAAATACCGATTGATACGGAAAATTTTTAAAAATAGGAGACTTTTTGCAAAATTTTAAAAATTTCCTTCCCTCCCTCTTATTTCTCTTCCCCCCTTTTTCAAAGCTTTTTAATTACTTAATTTATTTATTTCAACTTTTATAATTGTTGTGAATTTTAATTTTTGTTTTTAAAATAATAATAAATATTTTATAACTAATAATAATTATAAGTTAAATAAAACTTACAAAAAATATTTTTATTTAAATTTATTTTAATATTTTATAT
>JANITW010000003.1:45005972-45016138 GCA_027564335.1 Erythroxylum williamsii
ATCAATGACTTTTACTCTCTCTTCGTAAAGTAATTCAAATTATTTGTTTTTAAATATAAATGAATGCCCACATTTTTGTATCAAGCTTGATGAATTATTAAAACTTTTTAGAAAAATAATAATTGGAAGACTAATACAATATAATGGATTTATAGAGTGACTGTTTAATAGTCAATTGGCATTAATATTTTCCACGATACTGTATAACATTGAAAGCTTCAAACATGATTAGGTGGTAATACTTGCGTGTCAGTAGCCTTTACTTACTATTGAATACTTCAAGCGACGCTCTAATTTGTTTCTTCATTTCACGTGTAGCAATTCGATTCTCTTGTATCATTGATCATCAAATTAGAAATTGAAGTTATGTCAGTCCATTAAATGTCACCTTAGATTACTTCATCTAGCTAGTTATTAAATGTCGCCATATAATGCATATTGCTTACTGACTATGGAAAATGAACCCTTATTTTTAAGTTGAAATTCTTGTTTCAATGCATGCATAATGTGTAAGTAAATTATAAATTTAGAATAAGACTAACTAAAAAGTGTTTGACTAGATTTAGAAACGATATCAGCGGAAGCTTCAAATGTATATTTTTGTTTTATATAAGCTTCACTGTTTAGATCTAATGTCTAAACTGGTCTACTCTTATGATTATAGCATTCTAATTTCATAACATATGGTGATCCGGCAACAACTGTTAAGGATTTATTCAACCACACAAAGCGAGTTGTGAGATTTAAATTAATCATATCATAATCCAATAGTCTTTGTCAAGTGGAAAATTAGTTAAGCTAAAATTGTTAAAAATACCTGCCGATCATACACCTTCGATCTACTCGCGGTAACTGGACTTAAGGTGTCTAAAACCTTAAGGATTGTATTCATTAATGTAAATAGGCCCCTTCATACATGGATAAATTAATAATGTAATCCCAAGCACAGTTATATCTAAATATAGGGTGTTAGCTTGTATGGTTCCTAATAGGGATAAAATAAATATAGGGGCACATAAAGAAAGTCAACATATGCATGTCTAAAGAAAAAAAAAATACCATACTGAAAGCTAAGTCTCACTATCCTTGAGTACTGCAATTAAAGTGCAAGAGTATGTAGGCAGTGCATGTCATCTATTACGTACTTTAAACATTTACAACTTAGTAATCTAGCATTTATAATATTCCAGTTCTTTAGATGAGCAGCAGGATGAGTAAATGCTATTCGTGTAGTATAACGTGGGAAGTTTGTCTTTTGAGCCCTTAAAACTTTACGATCCACAACTTAGAAATCAGTCCAATTGACCTTAGTTTGCTAGCTAATTTTGTACACATGCAATTTTATTCTTCCTTGGAAAATTTTGTACAAAATTTTAATTGATGCCTAAACAATTTATTCACAAAATAGTTATCCTCTATGAACTTGAAATCTTAGATCCATCGGTCTCATAATATAAGAAATTATCCTGCCTTTTAGGATGGTTTCAATGATTGAAAAGTTTGTTAGTTATTTTCTGATTTATAGGGTAGAAATTCTAAAAGTTTCACCAAAAAATATATGAAGATAAATTGTTGTCCTAATAATATAGTTTACTACTGATTAGTTGAGATTCATTATGTTTAAATAAAAATTATCATTTATTGCATGTGACTCACGTACCTGAGTGTTAATCTTGAAATTTTACAATAAAAATAATTGTTTTTATAAGTTTTTTTTTTGTAGACACAAGTTAGGATATGGCACAAAAGAAGTCATGTCACCTTTTTTAGAAATTTGAGGTGAAGGCAAATGATAAAAATATGAACATGTTGGTGTAGAAGTGTTTCAGTAAGAAGAAAATCTATAAGACATAATTATGTATTGTATATAGAAAAAGTAGTAAGATCTATAGATGAGGACACAACCATATCTCAAGATAGAAAGGAATATGATGATACACAATCTCAATGATGTAGCATACTAGACATTGTGTCATGTTATTAAGAGAGATAGTGGGATCGATCTATACTTTGGGACATGATCGTGTCTAAGGCTGTGGCTACAACTATTTGTTTTATCTAGAAATATGTTTTGGAGTAGTTTATACTCTGAACAGACTATAAGACCAATTAAATTCATATTTAAAATAGGTTACCCCATGTAAAGGATATATTTGAGTAAAATTATGCCAACTAAGGTTTTCATATTGATAAGTGTGAATTGCATAATATTTTAGGGCTTAGCTTGATATGTTTTTAATTGCTAACTTAATCGTTTAGCATGTGTTTAGGTTAGAATTGTGTTAGTTTATTAATTAATTGTATTTAAGTGTTTTTTATGGGTTATTACAAGTTTATGAGCTTAATTATTATGTCTTTGAGGTACCTTGATGTGTTCGTTAGTGTTTCGGGGCTAACATCGAAGAACAGAGAAGTTTCAGATACATTTGGGCCGAAACAATGCACCATGACAGGTTAGAATTGTGTTAATTTGTTAATTAATTATTTTTAAGTGTTTTTTATAGGTTAGTATAAGTTTATGAGCTTAATTGTTATATCTTTAAGGTACCTTGATGTGTTTGTTAGTATTTCAGGGCCAGCATTGAAGAACGGAGAAGTTTCAGAGACATTCAGCTTAAAACAACACCCCGCGATCGTGGCCTATATGCCACGATTATGACAGAAGCATTGGAGACAGCCCACGAAAGTGGCCCAATTGCCATGATCGTGAAAGAAGCCCAAGACATGGCCCAAAATTGTGGCCTGTGTCAGGCAAACGCATAGACAATTAGAAATTTCAAGTTTCGAGGGATCTTTTGAACCATTTCGATCCCTAAAAAACCCTAGGGCTGCTTAGAACACAAAATATATATAAAGAATAAAACAAAGAAGGAAAGGAGCTTTTGGTTAGCCACCACAACGAAATCCTAAATGAGATAACTTTGAGAGATTGAGAAAGAAAAGGAGGAAGAGAGAAGAGGAAGACGACATAGACTCGATGTGCTTCCTGGAATAAGAAGCTTTCCGAAGTTGCGGCCTCCCATTTTCCATTCAATTTCTATTTCTTATGTATTTCAACTTTATTTGATTGTAGAATTGGGATATATAGTTTGGCGATAGAATCGAATTGTTGATTGATGTTCTATACTCACCTTTGGAATGTTATTTTTGATTTAATGAAATCTGATTTTCTTATATGTTCATTGAATTAATTTTGGTTTAATTCTGCACTTCATATCTCGATAAGAAATTGAGAAGGTGAATCAAGAAAAAACGATTAAATTGAGCTAACGAGAGTTAGGTAATTTAATAGATTCCGATTTAAATTAGGATGGTAAAACTTGCATAGAGAGATCACTATAGGTGTCCAATTGTTTATTAAAGAATATAAAAATTGACTAGGTTTTGGATAGGTTGTTAATTGATATATTACAACTTCCTTCAATCTAATTAAGGTTTATATTTTAGCATTCAATTATAATTTGAGAGAGAACAATTAACGTTAGGATCATCTAGAACCATTAATTCGATAAATCTTAATTAGTTAGGTTAGCATTAAGGATAGATAATTTCCCTTTCTCTCTTTTGGTTAATTCACTAGGTTGAATTCTAGGGTTTGCTATCATTGTTCAATAAATCAATCAATTTTCATTAATGGTTATCGACGTTCAATTTGAAAATTTTAATTATTAATCATTGTTCGTTGATTGTTTTCGTTGAGTGTTAATTGTCAATTAGTGTTGTGTCACTTAATTTTAGTTTATTTGTTTTTTATTTCTCGTGTTTAAATTGATTGTTTGCTTAATTTCTATTTAATAGTTTTCGACCTTATGCTTCAGAGAGTACAAGTAGCTTGGCGATGAAAGGTATCCAACTAAGTGATTGATTCTACAATTTCCAGTAACACTATTGTTATTGTGAGGAGAACTTAAGTTCACACTATATTATATGTAAATATGTTCAGGAGATACAAATTTCATTTAGTGAATGTGTTATCAATTTAGAGAGTTAAGACTGGAAATAAATTAAAATATGTGGAGAAACTAATATGAATAAACATATATTATAATAAGCTAGTATGAAAATAGTGGAAATTGAATGAATTGAGAAAATTATTCGATGAAAGAAGAAACCGAAATTAGCATGAGATACTATGACCTCATTGAGGAAATATTTAAGACAGTATGAAATCTGAATAAGAGCTAGAAAATCGAATGATTCCATTGACTATAGTCAAGTGGAAGAAATTATTCGAGTGATGAAGTAACGTGGGAAACTGAAGAGCATATGAAAAAGCAACATCCCCACCTGTATCATCAATTAGGTAAGAATTTCAAGGACGAAATTTCTAAACTAGAGGAGAATTGTAACATCCCATGTTCGGGGCTAGACCCCAAAATTGTGAACTGAGTGGACTGTAGAGTGAATTGCATGCTCATATGTCATTGTATATTGATGCACATAAGAATATTTATTATTGACATATTTAAAATAATTGTTCATGCATTCATTGACATTTTTAGGGTATAATTGACTGATTAAAGCGATTCAAATGAGAATTGTGAATTATTTATGTCAAAGATTTAATTGGAAACTATTAGTATTCTTTCAAAATTTTTGGGTAATGTGAAACCTAGAATCTCAAAATTTTTGGGTAATGTGAAACCTAGAATGATTAAATTGATGACAAATAGCCTATGTATATGTGTGACACGTGAAAACATGAAACAATGATAAGTGTAATTCATGCAAGAGAACACGTAGATACGTGTTGTAGACGTTGTCTTCCTGTTGCTCTCTCTTTCTTTATTCTTCACCGAGATTAGTATTGTTATCAAACGTAATTCTAGTTTACCAAAAACCAAGCATCAAGTTGTGGTGATTTACTTTCTTTGTTGGCATTGAATCACGTAATTAACTCTGATGATGTTCTACGGTGTTAATACATATGTACATGCATGTGAAGCTTAAGCAGTGTAGTTTCGATGAATAAATACATTGAATGACTAAGATGAGGAACTGAATTTGTTAAGTGTATCTGGAATGAAATTTGAGTTTACTGAGTGTTGTGAAGTTATGAGCTACTGAAAAGATAAAAACATAATAGAGAGAGAAATGATGAACATAGTAGTGAGAGAAAACTTGTGTGAGGTTTCGGTTAGCTTGAATATGATTTGTTTTAATTTTGTACTGGACTAAAAAGATAGGATATATGTTTGGGAATGAACAAAGTAGTGAAAGGGACTGAAAAACAAGAAAAAGAAATTATTCTGAGAGTGAAAATGTACAACCTATGCACGCACACACAGGTGTGCATGAGGATTACACACCTGTGAATAAATATTGTGGGTTATTAATGAGAATAAAAGTCACAATCATGAGATGAGGGAAAGAAATAAGTTGTTTTTGGATGTCTGATGTCACGATTGCGTACATTGCACAGTCACGACCTTCAACGTTAAGTTTTCTTTTGAACATCCTTTGTTTTTTTGCTATAACTTCCTCACCTGATATCCAAATGACTTGATTCTTAATCCATTGGATTTCTAACACATTGTTCTACCTCTCGATAAAAATTGGTAGCTTTCCGAATTGATTTCGAGAAAATTGATTGAATGAAAATGAAGGAATCTATTGGAATAGAATGAACTGGAATAATTTACTTAACATAATTCTACAATTATCCTAAAGAAGTCAAATTGTAATTCTATTTTTAAGAATTCCAAAATCTATTTCGAAATTAAGTTGTGAATGTTATAGGTTAAGAACAGATTGAAGTATTTAGAGTATGACTTTCAGTATATTGAACCAAATTGAATGATCTTAGTGTCATTAGAGACCTAAATCACAAATAACTATTGTTTAGAAGGAAGTGTTACTTAAATCCTTCATTTTCTTAATCTTATTGATCGTATATAGTTGACCAGAATGGGATGTTTTCAGAAACAATTGAAATGGAGAATGAGTGATTGAATTTCAAAACAATTGGAATACAAATGATACGTACATCAATGTATGACAGAAATATATACCCGAGAATTTGTCATTGAACATGCATGATACATGATACATGTGTCTATTTTGTTTCATAAGTACTCTAGTAATAAGAAATTGTTTTTATTGCATATAGACAAGCAATTAGAGTGACCGTTTCCAAATATTGCCAGAACATCAAGGCAATAGGCATAAGGGAGCAACTGTGAGTAACCTAAGATGGTCTCGCTTTATTTGTTTTGTTCTATATATTACTGAATTGTATTGATATATTACTAAACCTCATTGACTGATTGTGTACTAAATTCTAGACAATATATGTCCGATGTGTTTGATGCATGCAAACAATATTGGAATTGCTATTTCTATGTGAATGAGCCAGCCTAATTAAATATTCTGATTCTCAACTAAAAAGTTGAATGTCGGACCTAGTCCGATGACTACTAATACTGTGACTATTATATTGTGATAATATATGCAAGTGAAAGTGATTGAATTGATGTCTGAGTTGTGACATGCATATCATTTCAATGCATGTAATATAAAGGTGTTATGACTGGAGTAGCCAGTATGAAAGCACTTACATATAGAGCTTTGCTTCGTGGTTACTGTTTCTGCACATAGAGTTATGCTATGTGATTACTATTTCTATCTAAGCCCTATGGGTTAATATCTTTATTTGAAAGGCACTCAGTCACAACATTGTAAAAACAAATGTGAGTTTCATATATATAACATTCATATATAATCGGAATTCATTGAATGATTTGCAAAGCTGTAATGAAATGATTGGTATGAACTATGTGATTTTATGATGATTGTATTTGTTACATGTTTGAACCATTGAGGATGATTACTATACTTAGTTCGCAAAACTAAAAAAAAATTACAACGTGGCTTTTAAGGTTTAGTAAAGGACTCTAGAGAGGCTCCGATTAAGAGTTCCAGGTCAGGATCAGTTTGCACCCGCATTTGTATTTCATTATGTTATATCAAAAGTGTAGTCATAACTGTTGTACAATGTGAATGTAAATGATCTTGAATTGTAAAGTTATTATGACTACACATGTTTCATTTCTGTGATGGGCCTAAGTGTCTATTGAAGCTCTAATGAGCTAAATAATGATTGTATTCTTATGACTAAAAATGTTTATAAATAAAAATTGGGCTGAATTTGATTATCAAATTTTTGCATTTGTGTACATTATATCAAATAATTTGTAATGAGTTTTGACTGTTTACTATTCTATCATGCCACCATCATGGGATACGTATTTGGATATCACTTAGGATATCGGGTACGTGTCTTGTGAGAGTGGGGTGTTACAGTTATAACCCAGCTAAAGTTTGAAAAAGACCCTTCTACCAAACCACATCGTTTGTTTATTAATTTTTTTGATGGAGTTGTAAACGCTCAAATCTACACCAATATGGAGCGCATGATGAGCCTCTCCCAATTGAACTAAAGGTGATAACCTTATAAATTGTTTGTTGAAATTATATTTGTATAAAATGCTTAGGAAAAACTTCTCTAAGAATCAAGTTATTAATTTTTATTCACATAATTATTGAGTCTATACTTTTACAATATGAATAAAATTTTAGATAATATGTTTTAGTGATTAGTTATTATGGCTTAGCTACAACAACCTTAATTATATAAAATTATATCTTTATTTATTTAATCACATAAATTGTTGATATATTTAATTGTAGTTAATTATTTTAGTATACTAAATTTTATCCCACATGAATTTTATTATATTTGAATAATTAATTAGTATGAAATATCAAATTATTTTCCTAATCTTCCTATAGGAGGTATTACGAATTAGATTATGATTTGATAGTTTTATCATAAAGTTCAACTTAAATCTATTTGAATTAAGAAATTAGCCTTCAAGCAATTTTTTTGTCATGTGATTTATGTCACATATATATAGTTTGTTATCTTTAATTGATTGACAACTAGCATGTTTGATTAAATTATGCAACAGTTTAAACTATTAGTTTCTCATTAAATTACTAAATTGAGGGGTGAAAACTATAAGATTTGAAAGGAGAGAATTCTTCTTCATCTAGGGTGGATAGATATGCTATCTGAAAGGATAAACTACCTAAGGTAACTAAGGCTAGCACTACAGCTGAAATTGCACTTTATGAACATTGAGAGCAATCTAATTGCCCAAGTTTGATGTTCATAAAAATCAAAATTTTTGCTAGCGTTTGTGGTTCTGTAGAACAACATGATAATGTTTGTGCTCTACTGAGTGCCACTAACAAGAAATTTTGAACTTTAGAGAAAGCACTTTTCAACACCCCAATTATGAACTTTTCATCTTTAAGGCTTATTGGTGTTTGAAGTGTGCATGAGCACATCATAAAGATGAGGGAAATTGCAGCATTTTAAAAGAAACTTGTATGATTCTTTCCTCGTGCATTACATTAGAACTCCCTTTCACCACCGCATCAACCCATTTGCAGGTGAAGATTTGTATAAGCAATTGATGGTGTTCCAAGCATTATATGCATGCATGAAGATCATTGGGATTATAGAGGAACATCAGACATTGAGCTTTCCATCCTCATTAAAAGATGCATTAAAGGATTGGCTTTATCACTTTCCTTTTAAAAGTTATTACCATAAGGAACTAGATGATGAGATTTTTATTGGGGAGTTACTTTTCTAACTTAAAGCGTAGTCACCATTTAAAAATTTTGATGTAAGACACCATAATAAGGAGCCTTTATATATGAACTAGGAGCGTTTTAAGAAGTGCCTATTGCTCTCATCACAAAATTAGTGAACAACTATTTATTCAATAATTGTAAGTGCCTTTTACCAACCGATAGGAGCACAATTATTTTAGGAGCATTGGCGGATAAAACTGTATAAGGTGCTTAGAACTTGATTTTAAACATGACAAAAAACTCTCAATAATTTGGCACTAGGCTCGACACAATACCAAAGCATATTATGAAGTAAATATCTTTTCCTTAAAAAATTTTATATCTAATTTTTCTTTTTCATTAAATGGATGTGAGTATTATATAGATAATGAAGCTCATGAAATTTGTTCATTGATGAGCAATCCAAACTCTAATTTAATTACACATTTAGAAGATATCACAAAATCTTCATAACATCAGCTAGGCTAGATGGTCAATGCAATTAATTATTTAGAGGTGTAGAGTTCAAGGAACTTACCCTCTCAAGTGATCATGAACTTAAAAAGAAAATACAAGTGTAATCATTTAAGGAATGGTAAAGAGGTGGCAACAACAACAAAAACATTTGCTACGACATCAAATCAAGAAAGAAAGACGAATATTTATGATCATAAGTGACGATTTAGTCATTTTTTGGTTCTATATTCAATGCATTTTACTTGTTTATTATTAATTTTGGTTCTTAAGTTGTTCATATTTTGATTTTATATCTAATTCACTCACTTGGAGCAAAAATGAATGAATTTGTGTTGGCCCCCGAATTTTTTTATTTATTTACTTAAGCATGTCCAAATTATTTGGAGGTATTGTCTGAATTAATTTGCGGTTTAACTCTTAAGGAAATGAAATGTTAATGAGGGATTAGTTTAAATTAGAGTTAAATTAGTTGTTAGAAATTGAAAGGAATAAAATGAGTTGAGGGTACTTTGGGAAGTTTATATATGGTTTTTAAAGTTTAAGGTTAAGAAGGAGGGATAGATGAGTCTTTGTATAGTCTAAAAACAAAAACAAAAAAAAAAGATGGGAAGTTATGTGTGTGGTCGTTTATTTAGGAGAAGAGGCAAAGGAATGGCTTGTTTAAGAAGACAAGACCTAAAACTACGTAGTTTTGATGTTTAGGAACTTATGTTTTTAATATAAAAGACAAAGTTAAAGGCTAATGAAAGAGAGGATTCGAAATTTCTAGAGAAAGGAGAGAGTGGAGTCGGAGAAGAAGAAGAAGAAGAAGAAGAAGAAGAAGAAGAAGAAAGAAGAAGAAGAAGAAGAAGAGAGAAGGAGAAAGGTTAGGGATTTGTGATTTCTTGCTCTAAGGAAGAGTTCTATCAAAAGGAAAGGGAAAGATCAAGCTTCCATGGGAAACAAAAGGAGAATTTCGTGGGTCTCTTTTCCAAGGTAAGAAATTGTGAATTCTTTTGGAATTATGGGTAGGTTTTAGTGAAAATAGCTTAAGTTAGGTATGGGTA
>JANITW010000003.1:45216638-45229099 GCA_027564335.1 Erythroxylum williamsii
GCGTAATGCATGATTTGAGTGAACCATCGATGATGGTTTCTCGCTGAGTTCGCAAACTCACCCAACATTGCAACTATCTTTCAGGGATTGAAGAGTACCCCGTTAGACGAACGGGAGTATGTCTGCTGCACCGGAGTCGGAGACTAGGGTCGGGATCAGTTCGCGTCTGCACAAATGTCAAATTGGATTGTATTTAATTGGTATTTTTGTAATTTGGTATTGGAATTGTATTGGGCCAGATTTGGTAATGATTATATGTATATAAACTGATTCGGTTATTGAAATAGTGTTGGCCCAAATCATTATTGTTTGCGCACTCAACTGTTTTGAAAGGGAATGAAAATGTTATAACGAGTTTTAAAGGTTAAGGATTGTTCTAGTACGCCACCCTCGCGGGTCACGGGCTCGAATATCACTGTTGATGTCGGGTTCGGGCCTTGTCGGGAGTGGGGTGCTACATATACCTTGCTCTGAAATCACATGTCCAAGAAATGTCACTTCTTTTAGCCAAAACTCATATTTGTCGAATTTGGCATACAACTCATTCTTCCTCAATGTCTCCAAAGAAATTCTTAAATGTTCCTCATGTTCCCTATTACTCTTAGAATAAACCAAAATATCATCAATAAAAACAATGGCAAATTTGTCTAAGAAAGGTCTAAAAACTCTATTCATCAAATCCATGAAAACTGCAGGAGCATTCGTTAACCCAAAAGGCATGACTAAGAACTCAAAGTGGCCATACCGTGTTCTAAAGACAGTCTTTGATACATCGAACTCCTTTATCCTTAATTGATGGTAACCCGATCTCAAATCTATCTTAGACCTTTGTCCCTTGTAACTGATCAAAGAAATCATCTATATGTGGTAGCGGATATTTGTTCTTAATAATGACATGATTATGCTTCCTATAATCCACACACATTCTCAGGGATCCGTCTTTCTTCTTTACAAAAAGAACCGGTGCTCCCCAAGGTTAAGAGCTCGGCCTAACATAACCTTTTCCTAACAAATCTTCTAATTGCTCCTTAAGCTCCTTCAATTCCGCTAGAGCCATTCTATAAAGTGGAATCGAAATTGGCGCTGTGCCCGGAAGAAGCTCAATGGGAAATTCAATTTTTCTAGGTGGCGGTAGTTCTGGTAACTCCTCGGGAAAGACATCCGGGAATTCCTTAACTACTAACATATCTTCTAACTTTCCTCTATCTGCCTACATGTCTACCATATAGGCTAGAATGCCTCACACCCTTTCCTCATCATTTTCTTTGCCATCAAAGCCGAAATAATTCTCGATAAGCTAATTTTTCTGTTTCCTATAAACATCATCTTTCTTCCATCATCCAACTCGAACTCCATGGGCATTTTACTTCTCTAAGGCATCCATACCCAGAATCACATCTAATTCTCCCATCTTTAATGGCATTAAATCCATCACTAAGTGTCCCCCACCAATATGTATCTCACAGTCTCTATAAACTTGACTAATCACAATACATTGGCCGATTGGAGTACTCACTATCAAAGGAGTATCCAATGGGCTCACATCTTTACTCAATATAGTTTTACCTGATGAAACAAAAGAGTGGGTAGAACCCGGATCAATCAAAATAATCACATCATCATCAAATAATTTAGTCATAACCGTCATAACTTCTGGAACGGTCTCTACATCTTCCCGTGTCATTACAAACAATCTAGTTGGTGCTTACCCCCTTGGTCTTCCTGGAGGATTCACTCTTCTTACTGCATCAGAATTGCCTACTTCAGTTGCAGTCTTTGGTCCCACTGCCTCAGTTATCTTCGAAGTCTGCATTTGTACTCCCTCTCTTCTTACATACTGTGTACACTCTTTAACCATATGCCCCTTCTCTCCATATTTGAAACAAGTTCCAGTCAATCTGTAACATTCCCCTACATGGAACTTGCCACAATGGTCGCACCTAGGGCTGGATGACTTGTCCCTTTCTCCCCTTCTACTGTCTCCCACCGTTGAGGCTTGATGAGAAACAATAGAACTCCTCATCAGTTGAGGCCCGCTTGCACCACTGCTCCTCTCCTCATATTAGACAGGGAGAGTTCTGGCAATCCTCTCAGGCATAGAAGTAGCATCTCCCCTCTTGAATTGTTCTCTCCGCTTTTTTTTGGCTCATGACGCTCTTTATATTCTCTATATTTTCAACCCTCAAGGCCGCTTCAACCAGCTGTTGAAAATCACAGAAGTTCTGCACCACCACTTTCTCTCTTATTGCCAAGTGTAGTCCTGATTCAAACCAACAGCACTTAGCTGCCTCACTCAGCATCATCTCTGCTACATATCTGGATAACTGTGTAAACCGATACTCATACTCCCTCACCGTCATCTCCCTCTAGGTGAGACTTAGAAATTCCCTCTGCTTCTGCTGAATATACACTTCAAATAAGTACTTCTTTTTATACACTGCTAAGAAATCTTCCCATGTGAGCACTGGCGGTCTCATCTGACTCCTTAGCACACTCTCCTACTAATGGCGAGCATCACCCTGAAGCAAACTAGCAATATATACAACCTTCTCTTTATCCTCAAAATCTATCTGATCCAGTATTCTCTCAGTCTTTCTCAACCATGTCTCAGCTTCTTAGGGATCAGTGGTTCCATAGAAGCCCACTGCTCCATACTTCCTCAGCTTATCTAATCGCTTTCCCTTCTTAACTGAGGCCGGAGTAGAAGATTGCGGCATCTGACCCATAGCCTAGACAAAGGCCTGAGAGAATGCCTGAAACAATCTCGGGTCCAAAGGAGGCACTTGTTCTGGCAGAATAGGCAACTCCTGAATCTATGATCGAACGGACTCACCACTTGGCCTTACCAAAGCCTCAACATTCCCTAGGGCTATAGACTCATCAGTACTCTCCTCCCTTGGTAGAGAGTCAAGAGCAATTGATCCTTGCAATACTCCTCATATCCTTCTATGAGGTGGCATCTTACTCCTTCACTGCAGACACTAACCATTAGCTTACTCTTCATTTTAGTCTTAATTTCTACATGTACGCATGACATGCATGTCACTTAATGCGGTTCAATCAATTTCCAAAACAACCCGTAACCACATATCATAATACTTCACCCTACTATGCATTTTAAAGCTAGGAAAAACCTAAGCTCTGATGCCAAACAATGTTGGACCTCGTTTCTATAGCCCAACATTCAGAAGCAACACAGAAGAATACATAGAAGATACAAAAGGAACAAGGAACGGAAAGACAGAAGAAACAAAAGACAGAAGATACGAAACACAGAAAATACAAAAGGCAGAAGGAATGGAAAGATAGAAAAAACAAAAGGCAGAAGATACGAAACACAAAAGATACAAAAGGCAGAAGGAACGAAAAGATAGAAGAAACAAAAGGCAGAAAATATGAAACACAGAAGATATAAAAGGCAGAAGGAACGGAAAGAAAGAAGAAACAAAAGGCAGAAGATACAAAACACAGAAGATACAAAAGGAAGAAGGAACGGAAAGAAAGAAGAAACAAAAGGAAGAAGATACGCAACACAGAAGATACAAAAGGCAGAAGGAACGGAAAGACGGAAGATACAAAAGGCAGAAGATACAAAACATAGAAGATACAAAACATAGAAGATACAAAAGGCAGAAGGAACAAAAAGACAAAAGAAACAAAAGGGAGAAGATCGGAAGCATAGAAGATACAAAAGGCAAAATGAACAAAAAGATAGAAGAAACAAAAGGCAAAAGAAGATGATGTCATCACAGAAGAAGCAAAACCCAGAGGATACGAAAACTAAGAAGAAACGAAAACTAAGAAGAAGCAAAAATACAGAAGAAGATGACGTCATCAATGGTGTCATCACAGAAGAAGCAAAACCCAAAGGATATGAAAACTAAGAAGAAGCAAAAACTAAGAAGAAGACGATGTTATCAATGACATCATCACATAAGAAGCAAAACCCAGAGGATACTTCTTCCTATACGAGGACCATGACTTTTCGTCTAAAAGTCCAAAATTTTTATGCTATATATATACATCATTAGAAAGCTAAAAGAATAAGCTACATTTTCCAGAAGTCAATTTAGACAAATTTTGCCTCAATTAAGCCCCGATTTGCCCCTGAAGTTGGCATGTGATTTCTACACCTAGAAAAGACTTGGATTCCGAAATGAATAATTACAGAGAACATGCACGTACACTTGAGGAATTTCTCAGTTCTAACTCTTTTACCAACTCAACCATAAGGTTATACATAACTTTACTTACATATTAACATTACACAAAAGCTTAATACGATTACATTGTATGTAAGATGGTTAATATTTAACATTCTTATGGAGCTATCCAAAGGTGATTGAACTAACTTAGTTGCAAAGCTTCTAATAACTTAGAGCTTCCGATGCCTCGCAAGGATTTGCTAGCTTTCTTGTTCTGCACCTGAGAAGGGAATAGTGGGGGATGAGCAATACAACTCAGTGGCCAATATATTTATAGCCATTAATAACTGGCCCCAAATTTCAAGCATATGCATAGATATAAATACATATACATATGTATATATATATGTATACTTGCAATCAGCCATTCAACATTTCTGAAATAAATTTAATTCACATTGAATTACAATTCATAACACATATCACTCAACGATCAAAATGCAATGAACAACAAACAGCTCTAGTGTTCTATGAAACAGAATGAGGAAACCGAAGTTTACCCCATGAATAGAATGAGTCCATTTCGGAGCTCATATGTCACAAACGGGTAATCGGGAGAAGACTTTTGTCAACATGCACGTGATGACAGAATGGTTTCACTCTCGCCAAAACAGAAGCATATAATCATGCTCATAATCATTTTTATCAAAATTATTTTATATCTTTAAAACCTTTTCTTTCATTTTTCATAAATTATAGAATATCATGGCTTCTATCAAAATGTAACAACAGACATATTTTATTATGCATTTCCAGCATTTACAACGAGTCAATATCAAACATATATAAATACATAGAAAAGAATTTACCCAATCACACAAAAACTATAAATACATTACCCATCAAAATAGCTCGCGAAAACCAAGTCAAGCTTGCCTTTCTCTTTGTTCTTGGTTAGGGTTTCCTTGATTCCCTACAATAACCAAGGTTCCATTCAAAACAATTTTCCAATAAACTCAAAAACTTCAAACATTATAGAAATTTCAACCAAACACATAAACAACTCAATCTAACCTACCCAAAACCAATTTGGGTTAGAAAACCCAGACCTAGTTTAGGAACCCTAAAAATCAATTAGGTTCTCTCACTCCATCTTCTTTCCACAGAAACTTTCCCATCCACTACACTAACTCCTTTCCTTTAACAAAGCAAGAAGGAAAGATGGTTTACCTACCCTCACGCATTTGATTGTCTTCTTTCTTTCTTTCTCCAAAACCCTTTTCCTTTCTCTTTTGCTTTCGTTTTCTCTCTTCTCCCTCTTCAATTCACGTCTTTTTCCTCTTTGCAAGCAACCAACACATTCTTACCCCCCATTTGTACCTTTAATAAGCCCAAAAAGTCCATCTTACCCTTAATTATGAGCTTATGTACTTCCATGCTTAAGTGATCTCCTAGAATGCCCTTAAATCTCCTTATTCTATTTACACTTTAATTTCCACTTACAAGTTTAACAAATCCTACTAACCTTGACATAAGTATAGTTCCAAAATTAAATCTATCAAGACTCCAAAATTAATTTAAGTTATGCTTACTTTTAAAGAAAAAATTTCCAGGGGTCCAACAACATAGCTAAGCTCCATAAGAGTGGTAGTTTAGGGTCATTTGATTATGAATCATATGACATGTGTGAATCTTGTTTATTAGGCAAGATGACTAAGTTACCCTTTAACAGAAATGGTGAACGAGCAATTGGAGTATTAGACCTAATACATTCAGGTTTATGTGGTCTGATGTCTATCCATACCAGAAGTGGTTTTCTTTACTTCATTACCTTTATTGATGACTATTCTCGATATGGGTATCTGTATATGTTGAGATACAAATCTGATGCATTTGATAATTAAGAATTGAAGTAGAAAACCAACTTGGGAAAGGTATCAAGGCACTACGATCCGATCGAGGTGGGGAATATCTAGACCAAGAATTTTTTGATTATCTTAGAGATAATGGGGTTTTATCTTAATGGACTCTACCTTATTCAACACAATGGTGTGGCCAAAAGGAGAAATCAAACCTTGTTGGACAGGGTACTGCAGATGATGGGGTTTGCAAATTTACTAAAATCCTTTTAGGGTGTGCACTCAAGACAGTTGTTTATTTGCTAAATAGAGTTCCATCAAAGACAGTTGATGTTACCCTATATGAAATGTGGACTAACAAAAAACTCTATCTTTCTCATTTGAATGTTTGGGGCTATCCAGCTTACGTGAAGTGAATACAGTCAAAGCTTGATGCAAAGTCTGACAAGTGTTTGTTTGTAGGATATCCTAAAGAAATAATAGGATATCAAGTTCACCTTGCTGAGGAACAAAAAGTGTTTGTTTCAAAGCTTGTTTTCTTTTTAAAGAAAGAGTTTCTTTTAAAAGAAGACAGTGGGAGAAAAATTGAACTTGACGAAGTTCAAGATGCTTGAATAGACACGAATCAACTGCCTGATCCTGAGACTGTGACTCGTACAGATGAAGTAATAGTTTAACCTTCTTCAACACGGGAAGTTCATAAGTCACGTAGGATACGCTCTATTCCTGGGAGATATGGATTTCTCGTGATTGAACAAAATGACGTATTGCTCATAGAAGATAATGACCCTACTACCTATGAAGAAGATCTAAATAGTTCAGAGTCTGAGAAATGGCTTAGTGCATAAAAGCATAAATGGATTCTATGTATGAAAACCAAGTAGGGACTTTGGTTAAGGCACCTAAAAGAATAAAACCTATAGTGTGTAAATGGATTTTCAAAAAGAAAACTAACAAGGATGGTAATGTGATTACCTATAAAGCAAGGCTTGTGGCCAAAGGCTTCCGTTAAAGTAAGGAATAGACTATGATGAGACCTTCAGCCCAGTAGCAATGCTTAAATCCATTAGGATAATCCTAGCCAATGTTGCTCATTATGATTATGAGATATGGCAAATAGATGTGAACACAACTTTCCTAAATGGAAATCTAGCCAAGGATGTGTATGTCACACAACCAGAGGGCTTCATCTCCTATGATGGTGAAAAGGTATGCAAGGTTCAGAAATCCATCTATGGATTGAAACAAGCATCCAGGAGTTGAAATATTTGTTTTAATGAGGTAATCAAAGAGTTTGGTTTCTCACAAAATTCGAATGAACCCTGTTTGTATAAGAAAGTTAGTGAGAGTGCAATCGTATTCCTTGTGCTATATGTAGAAGACATAGGATTACTTGGAAATGATGTCTCTATGCTACAATCTATCATGATTTGGTTGTCTAAACAATTTGCCATGAAAGATCTCGATGAAGCAACTTATTATCCTCGGGATAAAGATTTATAGAGACATATCAAAAAGGTTACTTGTTCTTTCACAATCAATGTACGCAGACAAGATACTAAAGAGGTTTAGCATGGAGCAGTCCAAAAGAGGGTATCTTCCTATGACTTATGGGATAACACTCTCAAAATCTATGTATTCTAAGACACAAGATGAGAAGATGAGCATGAATATGATCCCATATGCATTTGCGGTTGAATCTATCATGTACGCTATGCTATGTATGAGACTCATTGTATCATATGCTCTAAGTGTTACAGGTAGATACCAATTGGATTGTATTGAGGGTCACTAGGTGACTGTCAAGAATATCCTCAAATACTTGCGAAAGACTAAGGATGTTTTCTTGATATATGGAGATGGAAATCTAAAAGAGAGCGGGCATAAAGATGTTAGTTTTCAATTTGATAAAGATGATTTCAAATCCCAATCAGGTTATATATTCACTGAACGGTGGGGCGGTCTATTAGAAAAGTTTCAAACAAGAGATAACTGCCAATTCAACAACCGAGGCAGAGTGCATTATGGCTTCAAATGTAGCAAAGGAAGTAGTTTGCATTAAAATTTCATTACTAAACTTAGTGTGGTTCCTAGCAGTGATGGGCCCATATAGTTGTATTATGTCAACTGCGCAGGTGAAGGAACCAAGGTCTCATCAACAGTCTAGACACATACTCCACAGATATCATCTGATCAGGAAGATCATTATTCAAGGTGATGTATAGATAGAGAGAATTCCCACTGAGCATGATATTGTTGATCCGTTAACGAAGCCATTTTCATATAATAGCTTTGATTCTTATATACTCGCATATGGTATTAAATACCAAGGCGATTGACTTTAGGTCAAGTGGGAGATTTGTTGGAGCAGTGCCCTAAAGGCAACTGCCTTTAGCACGTTTTAAACAATGTTGTGTACAATCTTTATTTTTAGTAATAAAGAAAGGCAAATTTTATTAATTTAGTGTTCATTATTTATGAATTAATATTGATCCATAAGCAAATTAATAAAGTCTATGATATATGGCATAGCATGAAGGAAATCATGATGTGATCATACCATTGAGATTCCTGTCATATGCAATTATGTCAGTAACTAAATTATCTCTAGGCATAGGATTAATAAGACTAGACATCGTTAATCCAGATAGACTAGCACATATCAAACTCCTTGATTTAATCAAGCAGTAGATCTCAAAAACTATAAACATGAAATGCTTAGAGTTGAGATGTGGAAGCTTACTAGAGATAGTAAGTACATTGGATAACCTACCATGAGATGATCTCATGGATGTCCTATTCTAATGTCATTGATAATCTAATCATAGTAATAGCATAAGTATCCTTAAACTTGAGATACTCAAGGATATCTTAGATACTGATTATGTGCTTTGACATCATTCCTTGTTACCTTATAGAGGCCACTCATAGGGTGGTGATTGGGTGCAGCTTGAGGTATTCAAAGGTAATTGAGTAGCCAATAGAGGATTCACCACTTCTGTGATAGCAGAAAATGATACCCACTGCCTCTTATCGGGGTCATTACTTAGAAATCTCTAGCCAAAGTATATGTATCATGAACAATGCCATCATTGACATATAGAGTAATGAGTCCTAAGACAAGAACTGATATTACTTAGGCTAGATTTGATGTAGTTAGTCTAGTGAGACACTTTGCCCATATTCATAACCAAGTGGGGTAGTATGGTGAAAGGATGAATTGCACAACAATTGTCTATGGAAAGGTTCATGACGTGCACGAGTTCGTTTATCAAATCACTTACTTTCTGATCAATTAGGGGTTATGATGTATTGCTAGACACCACTTATGACTTGCTTGGATTAAGTGTTAATTTAAATGGTCAACATAATTGGGAACCTAATAGGTTACACGCATAAGAGTGACTCAGAAGATTTGTAAAATGGTTTTGGATAAAGATCTACCATGTAGAGAGTAATAGAACCAATTAGATCCCAATGAGATTGGGATATGTCCCGATGAGATCGTAGCATCGATATTGCTAAAATAGATCTTTGGTGTTTGTTTCACAGCTGGGACATGATAGAACTGACTCTAGTGTGATTGGACCACCTCAGCATTTATATATATAATGCAACATGGAAGCTGAGAGAGGCTTCTTTAAAGTTATGCATTTATTGTCTTTAAATGATAAAAGACAAAAATAATAAAAGACAAAAACAAGAAGCAAGTAAGGTGATGATAATCGTGAAAATGGTCAAGTAAGAAATCTTCACGATTCTCACCTCATTCTCCTCATTTTCTTCCTCTTTGTTCTCTTTCACGGTTTTGCTCTCCATAGAACAAAGAAGAGAGCTAGAAGTCTTGTCTTTGTTACCAAAGAAGAGAGTTAGAACTCTTGTCTTTATTCTAGCCATTTTCGAATCAAAGATTTTGGTTCGATTAGTTTTTCCGATCTCTGCGAGGATATCGTTGGAAATGGTCTATTTTGGTCATTGTGATTTGCAACAACCCGATAAGTAAAAGATCAAAGAACAAAGGAGACTACACACAAGGTATATGGTTATTGTATGAATGATTGATTTGTGTAAATGCCATGAATTCCTATTTATATATATGTTATGAACATATATGTGAATTAGGAATTTTCAACTAGGTTTAATAGTATTTCCTTGTACAGGCATATAGATCTTGGACTTTGGGAAAGTCCCAAAATAAGTTTTTTTTTTGTTTTCCACACCGTGTCTATATAATGTACGCACCGGGATTTTCCTACACCACTTAGAGATGCGAAGATCATTAAGAAGGCATTATTGGTGGTTAAAATTTTAGATAAGCAGACTCGTAGGTTGTGAAATATTTTTCCTTTTACGAAATCTAAAATATTTTAACTTGAATTTTTGTAATTGCAAATATAGATATCGACCTTATTTTGTAAATGACTTTTTATCCATTTTTGGTACTTAATTGATTAAGTTAACGGATTGAACCCAATCCGTTAATTTTAAAAACATTCCTATGAAGAGCGTTTTACTTTAGCGGCTGAGAAATTAAAGGACTAAAAGATTATTATATAAAAAATTTATTACAAATTACTCAATGATATAGAAACAGAAATAGAGATAGATAGAGATAGAGATAGAGATACTAAATTTATTACTTAAATTAAATATTTTTAATTTTAATTTTTGAAGATAAATTAATATCAAATTTAAGTAAGAATATACAATTATTCATAATAATATTGCTTCTAGTTTAATGATAGTTAGATGTCATTCTTAAATTATTATAAACCTTTGGTTTAAATGAATGTGTTCTTCTTTTGCTCTATCTTAATTTTTACAAGAAAATTCAAACAAATAGTAAGATATAATACTCATATTCTTAAGAATCTTTTTTTAAATCATGCCTTTATAATTTATTTTACACATAAGCAGACAAAATTAAGCAGTTAATTTTACCAAACATCTTTAAATAAAAAGATGATATTATCTGTTGTCAAATCTACTATAAGTTAATCACTGATAGAATCCGCTAATAGTTAATTCAATCCACTAATTGCCAAACGGGCCCCTGCTTTGTTGGATCCAACAAAGGTCTATTGGAGAAGAGCATAACCCCTAGCCCATTCTACAAAAACTAATGGTGTGCAAGTGGCTTATAATTATGTAATTAATAATTTTTTTGGGTTTGTCTTTTGAGTCTAAATCACTATTTTATAAGTTCAACGTAACAAAAGAAGAGTAGGTAAAGAAACTTAGCATTAGTTATGTATGATTCCAAGCCTTAATTAATCGGTCCTTAATTATTAGTTGCGTACAGAAGCTGGAGAAATTAGACTGTCATGGAGATTGTAGTTAGTACATCCAACATTTGTAAAGATAATTATATAAAGAATATGCCCTTTATTTTTGTGTTGCAAAAGATCTACTGGCATATTATATGTGATCCATATCGGAAAATTGGGTGAACTGCAAGATATCAATGTTGGAGTTGATCTATCATGCATTGTCTGATGTTGACTATTAATTCATTAATAAAAATGATTTAGGTATCCATTTGCATGTCGCTAATATATGTCTTGAGCAAAATAAATCGGGTCACTTTTCAAAATAAATAAATAAATAGGGTTGAGAGGACAATGAATATGGACGAAGAATGACATTTAAATGTAGAGGGTATGCTTAACTCCTTTGAGGTTATAGATCTTATTAGTAATTATAATTTTTCCTTGTACATTAAGGTTAGGTGTCCTAGGAAAATTATTGTATATTAAGATAGTTTTAAAAAGAGACAACAAATGTAAAAGTATTAAACTTTTTGAAATTTTTTAATTTAATATTAAATTTTCTAAATTTTTTATTTTGTAACTAACTTTTTAAAATTTATATAAGTTAGGTCAAAATGATGTTTTTATTGATATAAATAATAGAAAGATGCTCAAATGATATTTAGTAGACTTAATATGATAATAAAAATAACGTAAAACTTCTAGAAAATTTAAGACTAAATACAAAAGAGTCCAAAAGTTAGGTAAATATTTGACACGTTATCCAATTTAAAAATAGGATAAACAAGTCGTAGTAGGTTTTATTCTTTAAGATCCATCCAGGTAACTTCTAGCCAAATCTCCCATTACTACTAAAACCAGGTCTCGGTCAAATTGATTGTAGCAGTTGTGCTCGAGACATCGTCTATTATTTTTTTTTTCTTAAATGTAATCCTTAAGTTAAAAGACTTACTTCTATCTACCGCTACACATAGCATAGAAACATTCAACTGAAGTCATCTATAAATAGCATGTTTCCCAGGCGCCACTACTCATCCCTCGGCAAAGCACCGAAAGCTATATACTAAGAGCTACAACTAGTTTGGTCTTGTAAACCATGGAAAAGCTTCACTACCTTCTTCTTCTCACTCTCTTGGCTTTAACTTCTTCACTAGTTGCCTCTGCCTATGATCCTAGTCCTCTTCAGG
>JANITW010000003.1:45293694-45311095 GCA_027564335.1 Erythroxylum williamsii
GGTAATTATAATTCAAATTTATTAAATTAAATTTTTTGACAAATTGAAAATTAAAAAATTAATTATTAAAATTGATTAATTATTAAATTATTCCTATATTTTGATAAATGAAAACAAATAAAGAAATTACAATTTATATTAAATCATTATTAAAAAAATTTCCAAAATTATTATAAAAATATTTATTTTCGGTTAAACAATCTGCGACGTCTGCTCAACCAGATGTCGCGGAATTTATATTTTCTGGGACATCCTCAAAATGTCGTTAAAACTAAAACTATCTGTGACGTTTCCTCCCAACGTCGCAAAATATCGAAACCTTTCCTGACGTCTTAATAAACGTCGCAGAATATCAGCGTCTTCCATAATGTTTTCCAACAGAGATTGCAAATCCCTATTGCCTACCCCACCTTTTACGATGTTTTTTGTGACATTTTAATAGACGTCGTGGAATCTTTTTTGCGACTGTAAAATGACTTCTGCGACGTTTAAAAAACAACACAGAAAGGACCCTTTTCTTGTAGTGACCTCATATTTTGGGAAGTACTTCATGTAGACTTTTTCACCACGTCTCTCTTCCTTCGTCTATTTCTTTATCTCTCGATAAATTCTCTCTAGGGTTTCATGATGGTGGCTGATGCAAGAAGCTCATCCTCTCTTTTATCTCATTCTTTATATACTTAATATGTTATGAGAAGCCCTAGGATTTTTTCGGGGTCAAAAGATTCAAAATATCTCAAAACTCAACTTTCCTGTGTGTCTGGACGTCTACCCAATGTAGGCCTCGATAGTGTGCCACTTGCACGCTTTTGGTCAGTATCGATGGGATTGCAAAATTGTGCGGAGTTACTTGAACTCCTACTTTCACAAGAGGTATAAAATACACTCCATGATAGAAGGTCAACATCATTTGTTGTTTGACAAGCATTAGCGTCTGCTACTCTGAGATGCGAAGATCATTAAGAAGACGCTATTGGCAGTTAAAATTTTAGATAAGCAAACCCGTAGGTTTTAAAATGTTTTTTTCCTTCAAAATCTTTTAGAAGTGCCTAATTCATCCCCAAAAGCTAGCTCAAGAGGAGGAGGTTTGCATACTATTATATATTGTTTAATGCTCTTATAGTTGTCTAATGTGGGATTCCTGACACACCCTCCTTATTCCAGAGCAGGACTGAACATCTGATGGACATATTGGGCAAATGGACATAACCAGGCACTGCCCCAAACCATCGAGACAAATTAACTTGGCTCTGATACGATGTTAGAAGTGACTAACTCATCCTCAAAAGCTAGCTCAAGAGAAGGAGGTTTGCATACTATTATATATTATTTAATGCTCTTATAGTTGTCCGATGTGGGATTCCTGACAAAATCTAACATATTTTAACTTTATTTTTTGTAGTTGCAAGCAGAGATATCCTTTGTTGGATACAACAAAGGTCGACAAGAGAAGATCGTAACCCCCAACCCCTTCTATAAAAACTAATGATTTGCAAGTGGCTTTTATGTAATTAGCAATCTTTTTGGGTTTGTCTTTTGAGTCTAAATCCCTATTTTATAAGTTCAACGCAACAAAAGAAGAGTAGACAAAGAAACTTGGTATTGGTTATGTATGAGACCAAGCCTTAATTAATTGGTCGTTAATTAGTTGCACATGGAAGCTAGATAAATTAGAGTTTCATGGAGATTGTAGTTGGTACATACAGCATTTGCAAAGATAATTATTAAAGAAAACGCCTTTCATTTTGGTGTAGCAAAAAATCTAATAGCATATTTATATGCGATCCATATGGGAAAACTGGGTGAACTGCAAGATATCAATTATGCATGAATGGTTTGATGTTGATTATTAATTCATTTATAAACAAGATTAAGGTATCCTTTTGTATGATACCGAACTCGTTTAGGTTGGAAGTATGCCTATAAGCTCAAATCTATTCATATGATAGACCTTATCCGTGATTATAATTTTTCCTCGTACATTAAGGTTCGACGTCCTAAGAAAATTAGAGTGTAATACGATAATTTTAAAAAGAGATAACATATCTAAAATTATTTAATGTTTTAAAAATTTTATTTTGAAACTTTTAAAAAATTTAGGACTAAATTAAAAATAATAATAAAAGGTTAGGTAATCTTTGATATGCTATCCAATTTAAAAATAGGAGAAACAATTCATAGTAGGTTTATTCTTTAAGATCCAAGTAACCAGTAAACAAATCTCCCATTACTAAAACCAGATCTTGGTCAAATAATTGATTGTAGTAGTTGTTGATCGAGCCTCATCTATTATCTTTTTCTTAAATAGAATCCTTAAAAGACTTAACTCTTATCTACCGCTACACGTAACATAGAAACATTCAACTGAAGTCATCTATAAATAGCATGTTTCGCAGGCGCCACTACTCATCCCTCGGCAGAGCACCAAAAGCCGTATACTAAGAGCTACAGCTAGTTTGGTCTTGTAAACCATGGAAAAGATTCGCTACCTTCTTCTTGTCACTCTCATTGCTTTAACTTCTTCATTGGTTGCCTCTGCCTATGATCCTAGTCCTCTTCAGGACTTCTGTGTAGCCATCAACGACCCAGTCGATGGTGGTATGTGATATTACAATTGATAGAAATAATTTACTATAACTTTGCTCGATCGGTACTTAAAATTTTCTATATATGTTTTGGCCGCTTGTCTTTTTGCAAATGAAAAATGGTTTTGGTCATCTATACTAATGGATTTTTAACAAATTGTTACTGTCACCATTTGCAGTGTTTGTAAACGGGAAGTTCTGCAAAGATCCCAAACAAGTAAAGGCAGATGATTTCTTCTATCCTGGGCTCGACAAACCTGGAAACACTGCTGCAACTCCACTCGGTTTTGCAGTGACTCCAGTGGCTGTCGATCAACTTGCTGGACTCAACACTCTTGGAATTTCATTTGCTCGTCTTGACTTTGCACCATATGGCCTAAACCCACCTCACACCCACCCTCGTGGCACTGAGATCCTTGTAGTTGTGGAAGGCTCTCTTTTTGTTGGGTTTGTGGCATCTAACCAGAATAACAATACCCTTTTCACCAAAGTTCTGAATCCTGGAGACGTATTTGTGTTCCCGATCGGTCAAATTCACTTCCAACTAAATGTCGGGGAAGGTAAAGCGTTTGCATTCGCCGGATTGAGCAGCCAAAACCCTGGCGTCATCACAATTGCCAATGCTGTCTTTGGTTCAAAGCCACCAATTAGAGTTGACCTTCTTGCCAAGGCATTCCAAGTAGACAAGAGTGTTATTAACTATCTTCAGAAACAATTCAGCTGAACAGCCTGCACCAGCCATACATGAAAAACCAACATAAAGAGGGTTTCCTGTGATTGTGTTCTTTGGAGTTCATGCTTTATTTTGTTCTGACCTTGTAATCCAATAAAACGTACGTGTTAGTTATGTACCACCCTCTCTTCGTATTCTAGTTGATTTCTGAATTTATACAAGTGTGATCAATGACTTTTATCTCTCCTAGTATCTACGTATACCTCCCCGCTTCGTACGTTGTATTTTTCTTTGGATTTTACCTTTCCTTTGAGGTTAGCTTTTCTGCTTCTTCTTTTTTTATTCTGAAGAACATTCGCATCATATTGAAGTCATGTCACAAAAGTAAAGAAAACAGTTTGTAATTCAGCGTTGGTCGTCTTTGACCCACACACCAACTCATATCAAAAAACTAATAAAACAGTTCAGTAGTAGTAACTGATCGATTGATTAAATTAATAATTTATAAGATCATAAGGATAAATATATCAATTACTTCAAAAATAAGTTGTCGGTTTGTTAGTAAGAAAAAAAAATATATTTTTGTTCCCTCCATCCACATTCAACAGCTTGCTTATGTACCACCGTCTCTTCATGCGCTAGTACAAGTGTAACTCAGGAGTCGTTTATTTCTATTTTCGTTTTTCAGATATTGATATTAGTTTTTATTTTTCTGCTCTTAATTTGTCTTTTTATTTCAAATAAAAATATAATCTCTTTAATTGTTAATGTTCCTGCAGTTATATTTTTATCATTAATAATGATTACATATTATAAAAAAAACTTAAACATAAATTATTTTTAGTTAAATAAATTTATTTTACTAAAATAAATAATTTTATTAATAAGTTACTAATAAATATTGTATAAGAGAATAAAATAATAAATAAATTATAAATTATCTTTTTTACTTTTAAACTAGTATTATTTTAAATTAATATATTTTAATTATTAAATCAAATATTATATAAAATTTATATATTCTGAAGATATTTTAAATTTAATCATATTATCAATAATTGTTAAATTAAATTTATTTAATTTAATTACAAGTATTAAATAAAATTATAAAGTAAACATAAATTATTCATAATTCATATTAATCATTAATTTTAGTTAACTTAATATACAATATTAAATTAAATTATTCGTAATTCTTAATAAATAATTAAATAATATTTAGTTGATAATAAATCAAATTATAAAAACAAAAAACTACTTTTATAGTTTTCTTCTTTGAGGACGGAATGTTTCCATTTGTCTATAGAACATTCTTACCACGTTGAAGTTATGTCGCTCGAGTAAATGTTACAGTGGACTACTCCATCTAGTTATTTAAGTTGAGAAAATATTGGGTGAGATGTTGTTCTCAACGTATATAATCCACTAGTAAAATATATATATATGATTATATAAATAGACAATTTTAGGGTTAAATATTAAAAAAATCTTAAATATTAATAAATTTTGTAATTCTAGATCAATTTTCAAAAAGCAACAATAAAATATTCAAATTTCTTCTATCTTATGGAAATAATTCACTGATATTCTTTTTGTTAAAGTTGATAAGATGACATACCACATTAGCTAGTATCACGTAGATGACATGTGAACCTCAATTTACATATAATCAAATTAATTTTTTAATGCTAAGCCTAATATTGGTCAACATTTTTTCCAATGCATTAATACAAAAGTAAGTATTTCAATTATATTTTTAACAATAACATTGTTATATACATATTTAATGAGCACTCAAAGTTATTGATGTCAAATGCTAAGCCTAATATTGATCAACATTTTTTCAATGCATTAATACAAAAGTGAGCTTTTCAATTAAACTTTTATCAGTAACATTATTATATAAATCTTTAGTAAGCACTCAAATTGTAGGTGTCTTCTAGTTATTTAGTAATGGTTAATGAGTTGAAGGTTGTTACTATATATAGAAAATTATGTCAGTAATCTTTTGTGAGGTAAGAGTCTTCCCACGATTCACTGTTGTTTGCAAGAGGCATAAGACAACTCAACTCAATTTGTGAATTTTTAATTTTGAGGTAATATTTGTAATAATTAGTTATTTCATAATAAGATTTCTATATTTTATCATGGTTCACTAACTTAAGGTAAAAAATGAAGTAGTTCAAATTTGTTTATTTTTTAAAGTAAACAAAACTTCACCTACTATAAACTTATCAAAATAACCATATAAATCTAATTGTTTACAAAATATTACTTCCCTCCTAGGCTATAGAAAATTGAGAGTCTCAAACATGATTAAATAGTTAGCAACAATTACCTATTACTAGTATTTATCTCTAATTTCAATGCTTCAGATAATGCTCCAAATTGTTTCATCTTTTCCACATGTTGCAATTCTATTCTCTTGCATTGACTACCATTAAATAGGAGGTTTCACGACACATTGTTCTTACCAATTGGTGATAAGGAATCTAGGTGTCTCTAGAGTGTCCAATATAAATGACTAACTTATTTAGTCAAATGCTTTATGAAATTCTATTTTCCTATAGCATATCCTAATGGACTTCTTTTTGTGATAGTTCTTAAATAACTTATATGACACTAGAAGATTATCTCTAATACTTCCAATTTTAGATGGGTTTCATGGTATACTTTATAATTACTTTCAATCTAGTGGTCAAGATTTTAGAGATGATTTTATAGCTAGTGATATAGCATGTAATGTGCCTATATTCTTATAAGGAAAAGGCATAAGGAGTCTTAATAATAAGGCAAAATATTGTCTTAGCTTCTTTGGTATAAAGAATTCTTGTAAGACCTTGATAACTTGATTGCTCTCTAAATGAGAAGAGTTCTAGAAGAACAAAGCATTAAATCAATAAGGTTTTGGTATTTTATTAGGGTGCAAACTGAATAAAGCCTTTTAAATCTTTGATATTATCGCAAGTATGTTGAGTTTATCAGTTTATTCTTATCTAAGAGCTGGATTAATTAAGGATTTAATACCTTATACAAAAAAAATTAAGTAAGTTTTAGCAATTATATAAAAATCTAAAATTTTTCTCAATTTTGTAACACTAGATTGAACTTTAAAAAGTAACACTAAAATGCTCCAATTTTTTATTTTTAACAAAAATAGCCTATTGTTAAGTTCTCTGTTAACATGGAAGATATAACAAGCAATATTAGATTTGTATTTTTTTCCATGTGGTTGCCACATATTATATTTATGCCACGTATAAAATTTTCAATTAATAAATTAAAAGTAAAAAACCTTTAAATAACAATTCATATGTGGCATAAAATACAATATTTGGTAATCAAATGGAAAAAATATTAATATGATGTGGCTTGCCACATTGTTGAGCAAATGTTATGTCTAATAATAAAACTCTCAATACTCACAAGTATAAAGATCGTATCTTGTAGTATAAGAGAGTATCATTCCCACGAGGAATGTGAAATAATTAACAATTCAAACCTAACTTTGTTTAATGTATTCAGATTTGATATGAATTAAATTTAAATAACAAAATTGAAACAAATAAATAAATCAAAGCAAGTAATCAATTAACAAGTGAGTTGCCAATTAAAATTAAGGTTTGATCAAGATTGAATACTTAGGAACTATTCTTTCTTTATTTCTATCCCTTACAATTATTGATTAAAATTATGTTTTTGATCCTATATTTCCAATGGTATTGATTAAATCTCTCGATTTATAAAACTATCCCTAACATCTTCAATTAGATCTAAAGCTATCCAATAGATATTCAATTTCACAACCAATATCTCTCTTTGATTGATCGTTAATTTGACAATTATGTGATGGACCCCAAAGTTTTCTTAGAAGATTAGAAGTAGTACATGGGAAGTGTGGATAGATTCATATTTTGCTCTGGTGTTTTTGGTAGATGAGAGACTATGAAATGGGAAGAATTAGGGTGAAAGAGAAGTTGAAATTGTGTAGTAAGTGATGAAGAATACGTATATATGTGTATGTTCTGTTATTGGTGTTCATGATTAATCATAGACTATAATCTCTTTATCGATGATATTGATTTGAAATGAAGTAGAGAAGGTGATCTTGGTATGAGTTTTGTTAAGGAAAGTTTTGAAAGAAAATGGGTAGTTGATATGGAAAGTTGTAGCTTATTTTTCTAGCTTTCCAACGATATATAGTATAGAAATTCTAGGCATCGGAGTTGAAAATTATGGTTTTATAAGGATCATAGATGTATCGTCTGTGATGACGTCATATCGTCTATGATGACATCATTTCGTCTTAAGAGTTGCATCATCTTAAATTGACTTTGTATCGTCTTAAGTTGACTCCGTTTCATCTTAAGAGTTGCATCGTCTTAATTTGACTTTGTATCGTCTTAAGTTGACTCTGCTTCTTTTAAGAGTTGCATCATCTTAAGTTGATTCCGCTTCGTTTTAAGAGTTACATCGTCTTAAGTTGACTTTGCATTCTCTTATGTTGACTCCGCTTCGACTGCCCTTTTGCTTCCTTTGCTTATTACTTCATCTGCTTATTGCTTCGTATGCTTATTGCTTCGTCTGCTTTGTTTCATCTGCTTTTTGATTCGTCTGTTTTGCTTCGTCTACTTTGTTTCCTCTGCTTTTCGATTCGTCTACTTTGCTTTGTCTTCTTTGCTTCATCTGCTTTGCTTCATCTTTTTTTCAATTTGTCTGCTTTTTGATTGGTTTCGTCTAATCCTATTTGTCTTTAAGGTCTTCATGAAAGTTGTAGATTTTGAAGCCCTCTTTCAGATAATCTAAGAGGACAAAACTTTGTCTTGAAAGTTGTCTTCAAGGAACACCTTGATTTGACATCTATAGAGAGAGTTATGCCATTTGTCCCGAGATAGGTTCAATATGTTTGAGGACAAAACTTTGTTTGATTCTTTCGGTCATAACTTTGTTATCAGACCTCCAAATGAAATGATTCTTGAACCTATAGTTTCTTAACACATTTTTTGTCCCTCCATAGAATTTGATAGCTTTTGGTATTGATTCGAAAAAGATGGATTGAATCAAAGTAAGGGTATCGGTCTGAAGAGTATGAATGGGAGGAATTTAAGTATAGTGTACTATTTCAATATAAGAACAGTCCGAAAATGTTTGGGGTAATACTTTTAGATTTCTGAACCAAATGGATTGATTTAGGTGTCATTAAAAACTTAATACAATGGAGAACATTTTTCTAGAAGAAAGAGTTAGGTCAGAATGTTCAAGGATATTGTTGGCAAGACATTTAAGCATAACAAGAAATAAGGCATAAATGGAAGGGAAATATGAAGAGAAAAAGAGAGATTGTCATGAAGAAAAGAGAGAAATACGAAGAGAAGAAGAGAAAGAGAGAAAGAAAAGAAATAAGCTAGGTTTTGATTAATCTTAGTATTATGATCCGATTCGTGTTTTCGTCCTTTCTGTTGGCTTCGTTTTTTGATTTTTTCGATTTTGATATGCTTTTTCGGTTGGGATCCGGTTCCGAGATCGGGTCCCAACAGTTAGAGACTTTTGTAATTAAGTTGGTTCAAAATTTTTGGTATTCAGAATCATATCAAGCATAAGCATTCAATTGGATCAGGTGTATTTTTGTATTTTATATTTTGTAATAAGTTTGTATAAACTCTGTCCAAATTCATTAATGAAATATGTTTGAGTTTTGCTGGTGATTTCTCAAAATAGTGATGTTGATATTTGGTTATTATGGGCACACCACCATTTTGGGATGACGAGCTTTGTATTTGGCTCCAGATTGTTGGGCTCCGAAAACGAGGTCCAACATTATGGGTCTATTAAATTGCAAACTTTTATTGTACATCCTAACACTTATTACTTTGACTCACTCTCTCAATCTATTGTAAAATTGATGCATGAAAAATTTCGGCAAACATCCAGAAATATATTAAATTCAACAATTAATAAAAGTAATAAAATAAATCCTAAATAATTCCTAATCTAAGCTTAGAACTGAATGAAAATGTTTAACATCAAGGAAATCAGATTACACATCAAGAATAACAAAAGATACAAGGGAAAAGAATAAGAAACTCTATTTGCTCCTTGATATGAAAAGCTTGAATTTTCTGATTCTTTCTTGATCTCTCCACTTTGATCCACCTTGATTCAATGAATTTTGCAATTTCTTCAACTTTTCCATAAACTTTGCAAATTGTGTATCCAATTTTTTTTAAAGTCTTTGTGGGAATGGTATTTTGTGGATATAAAGGAGGAGGGACATATACAGGATCCTCATTCTTAACTTCATCCTTTTTCTTCTTCTCTTGGTCTTCTACAAAGTGGTGTTTAACTTTTTTCTATTGGTTCTTCTATCTTTGTCCCAATTATAAGTTTGACAGGCCTTAAATTGTTCTCTTAGATTTTCTTTGGACTTGCTTGAGAAGCACCTCACATTTCTCATAAATAACACTTTGGTAAGCTAGCCCACTTCAAGCTAATTATGAATAGAAGAGGTATGAGTCTTTGCTACTTGCTCAAATTACTCTTCTAGCCTCTTACATACTTTTAGGCTTGTCCAATTTTGAATGATTTATACTGGATTCGTCTTACTAAAATCCCAATGGACCTTGATTTCTTAATTAAGTCCTTAAATTGTTAGAACAAAAGAAATTAAAGTGGTTTTATCACCTAGGATTATACATATTTAAATAAGGATTATTACCTCCCCAACCAAACTGTGCTCTATTTAAGTGGAATTACTACACATTGTTATTTTCCACTAGGAAGTAATAGCTGTGATGTGGCTCTCTTCTCTGCATAGCTCACATCTGCGCTAAATTATTTTGAATTGAGAGAGAGGTGGCTATTACACTATTTAATTGGATGGTGAGGTTGTCAATTTCAACCTACAATACTATCATTGAATCCGCAACAATCATTCTTTTTACATCTTAAAAGGTTGACAGTTGTTTACTTCATTTCAATGTCTAAAGATAATTATTGTTTTCCATCTTTTATAATTGATCGTGTGTTGCTTGCACTAGTGGTTATGTAAATCCTTGATGATAGACGTTGAACCCTGGCCTCATGAAGTCCATAAGGATCCTTTGCTCTCCATGATGTATTTCCTCCATTATTGTAGTTTCTATCTCTTCTTGCCATTTAACTCTTTGAATTCCTCATTCTTTCCTTGAGATATCTAAATTTATGTGTCTTGTACTTTGCATCCATAATTTCCTCTTTTTCTTATTTCACAAGATTGGGTACTTCAAGCACAAAAGAAGGGCAACAATATCTTAAATCAAAGAAATTCATATCATCTTAACACTAAAACCCCCAGCAATAGTACATAAAAGTTGTTGAGCAATTTTATATCTAATAATAAAACTTTAAATACTCGCAAGTATACAGATCGTTTCTTATAGTATAAGAGGTTATCCTTCCCACAAGGATTATGCAATAGCTAGCAATTTAAACCTAATTTTGATTAAGATATTCAGAAATTAATTTAAATAAATTTAAATAAAAAATTGAAACAAATAAATAAAACAAAGCAAGTA
The DNA here is from genome assembly GCA_027564335.1 of Erythroxylum williamsii. Lineage (NCBI taxonomy): Eukaryota > Viridiplantae > Streptophyta > Magnoliopsida > Malpighiales > Erythroxylaceae > Erythroxylum > Erythroxylum williamsii. Next base: position 45,304,506 of record JANITW010000003.1, read on the forward strand.
ATTAATTAATAAGTGAGTTGCCAATTAAAATTAAAGTTTGATCAAGATTGAATACTTAGGAACTATTCTTTATTTATTTTGATTCTTTACTATTATTGATGCAATTTATGTGTTTGATCCTAGATTTCTAAAGGTATTGATTATTCTCTCTCAAGATCTAATCAATTAATCCTATTTGAATTTGAAATTTCTAGATTTGCAATCACTCTATTCACAAAATTATTCTTAACATCTTCAATTTGATATGAAGCTATCTAATAGATCATTAATTTCACAACCAAGATATCTCTTCTATTCATCATTAATTTGATAATTATGGGTCTATTAAATTTTCAACTCTCATTATACAAACTAACACTAATTATTTTGACTCTTTCTCTCGATTTGTTGTCAAGTTTATGTATGAACAATTATCACAAATATTTAGAAATGTATTGAATTCAACAATAAATGTCACAAAATAAATCCAGAATAATTCCTAATATGAATTTAGAATTCCATAAACATGTTTAACATAAATGAAATAAGTTTACACATCAATAATAATGAAAAAAAATAAGGTAAAGTAATTTAAAAAAACTCTATTTGCTCCCTGATCTAACAAGCTGGAATTTTATGATGTTTTCTTGATCTCTCCACTTTGTCCACTTTGATTTAATAGCTGCTAACTTTTTTTATTTTTCTTGTTCTTAAGGAGTTCATTAAGGTTCTAAGGTTGTTTTTTTATGGTTTCCCCACTTAATTTGGTTCAATAAATAGCCCCAAATCCTAAAAGATACAAAAAAATCATGTCAAGAAATCTCCTATCACGATCGTGCTCTTTAAGTGATGACTGCGCTTCACTTAGTTCAAACTCTGTCACTATCATGCTCAATTTTGCACGATAGTGACACCTTCAAGTTTCATCCATCTTCTTCATTCTTCAATTTCATGATTTCCAACACTGACAAACATATAAAACACCTCATGAAATATAAAATTAAGATCCAATTATTGGTTTAAACCAAACAAACACTTATAATACATACAAAGATTAACAATAACACATTTCTAACCCTATATACATAATAATAATCTAATAAATACTTGAAAACACACTTAATATAATCTACATATATCACATACCATCTATGTTAACAAAGAACTTAATGTTAACTTATTTTGCTAAAAAAATGAAATTTGTAGCATTTTAACCCTACATAAAAAGTTTTAAGCTATAATTACAAAATTGAATAAAGTTTGAGTTTATTTTTTTGCAATTAACCTTTAGTTTCATTACCTATTATTTCCTTAAAATATTTGTATGTCATTTCCTTTAGCTCTGCTTATTTTTAGTAAGTTAGACAATTAGGGTTTATAAAGGAACAAAATTTATTGGTGTTTCTTTTAAAGTTGTTTTATAAAAATAATTTAAGTTTTTATCCCTATATTAAAGCCAATGAACTATAAATCTTTGCTTTTGGAGGGAGTTGTGAACTACTAACACTTGCAAGTGTCTACTCAATGCTATTTTCTCTTTCATCTTAAGGAAACTACAACTAAGATTGATATATGATTCTCTTATTCTTTTTAACGATCACTTTTAGCATCGTAAATGGTTAATTTTGTGTCCTAGTTATTGAAGTGCTTTATATGGTGTTTCTTAAGCTCATTTCGCACCATTTGCAACTTCATCATAAATTTGAAGGCCTCAAAGCCTTCCATATTAATAGCTAAAACCACTTCTATATAACTCTTTAAATTAATTATGTGATAATGACTCTAAAAGGATCTCTCTTCTTTTGTCTTTATGGATTTGTATCTCAATTAATCTATGATATAATATAAGAATGGAATTAGAAAAAAATAGATTTATCAAAGAAGCTAGTCATCTATAAGAAATTAACTATAGCTTTATCAAGATTCATTCTAATCAACCATTTCCTTTCTTCTCTATTTCTCCATATTTAAAAGTATCCATTAAATCTTAGAAAAGATAAACCATTGGTGCTCAAAGAGTTCCTAAAATTCTTAGTAATCTTGAGCATATAGTTTGCTATTAAAGTCTCTCAACATAAGCTAAGGGGTTTGAATTGAAGATTAAAACATCTTTAAGGTCTTCCTAAAAATGGTTTCTCTGAAATGATATATTCTTAACATATATAAAGGTGATGTAGATATATTTAGAATGATGAGCTAGGTTAATCTTTAAGTTTATGAATTCATTTGAGCAATGCAAATGAATTAACTTGATTTCTTTAGGGTCATAAGCAATTATGATTCTCCGAATGTAGTTTGCTTAATAGTTTGATTTTATTTTCCAATACCTCCTAAAGAATTATAAACCTTTGCTCAATCTACCAATCTTTATTTCTGTCTTCAAAACCCTAAGTATAGTTAGTCTTCTAGTGACAAAATAGTTAAAATTATCTTTTTGCTTTTTTAGGCAATTTAAACTCCCCAGATTCGATGATAAGATAATAAGGAAATTTGAGAATTAAAGCCCTTTTCTTTGGGCTTCCTTTTAATTCATTTCCTTGTAATTTATAGAAAGTCATTCCCTAGATTGCTACATAAATAAAATTTACATTAGTATGATCATTGATATTTCTCTTATTCTCATCTTTTTTCAGTAAGGTATTTCTTTTTAGGAGTTTTAAGATTTGCAAGAGAGGTTGAATATTAGTGGGGCTTAGAAGGCTAAGGCAATAGTGACAACCTAAATCAATAATAGTATTCAATTTCATTATAATAAAGAGATTAATCCACAAGACATCATTATTGTGTTTCTTTGGTCAATCAACAAATTCTTCAAAGTGAGTTCTATCATTTAGGTCCCCTTTAAACCTTCCTTGTAGCCATCAACAACCTAATCAACAATGGTATATGAGATTAAAATTAAAAAATACAGTTCATTAAAACTTGGCCTAATATTTAGGTTCCCTATGTTTTAGCCACTTGTTCTTTTTATAAGTGTAAAAATGGTTCTGGTCATTTATACTACTTGATTTAACAAAATTTTCTTATAACATTTGTATTGTTTATAAAAAGTAAGTTTTGTAAAGATCCAAAGCAAGTAAACACAGAAGATTTTTTTTTCTATCTAGGGCTTCCTAAACCTTGAAACACTACTAAATTGCAATCAGTTCGATAAAGACTCTAGTGGTTATTGATCAACTTGTTGTACTCGTCGATACTAGGATTTCATTTACTTGTCTTAACTTTACATTATACGGCCTAAACCCACCTCACATTCACCCTCATGAAATTGAGATCCTTATAGTTGTGCAATCTCTCTCTTTTTTGTGTTTGCTACATCTAAATAGATTAATAATACCCTTTTCAACAAAGTTTTAAATGTTAGACTTATTTATGTTCCCAATTGGATAAATTCTCTTGAAACTTAATGTAGGAGAAGGTAATATAATTGCATTCGTAGTAAGAGTAGCCAAAAATATAGTGTCATCATAATAGCAAATGTTATCTTTGGATCAAAGCCTCTTATTAATACTGACTTTCTTGATAAGGCATTCCAATTTTACAAGCATATTATTAATTATCTTTAGAAACAATTTAGTTGAACAACCTTCTCTAACTATATATGAAAAATCAATATAAATAAGGTTTCTCGTGATTGTTCTTTTGGAGATCATTGTAAGCATATTGTAATATATATTCAACAATAATTTATATTAGAATAACATATAAAATAAATGTAGAAGAAAAATGAAATACCTTCTACCATTGTTGTATGTGCTTAAAGAGCTACATTTTTGGAATTCTTCTTAGCTCTCAGTTCCTAATACAATGTTGTATTTTTTCAGAAGAGAAAAGAAACTAAGAGAACCAAAATTTGAGAAGAAAACCTATATGAATGTGCTCCCATCAAGAACAATCTCAGTTACCATAAAACCAAGAATTCATGCCCTCTAAATGTATAATGTTGGACCATTTATGTCACAAGAAGAGGAAAAGTACTCAATTCTCCCACTTGGTCGATACGTTTCACTTGGTATCAAATCCTAATATGATCCAAATATAATTTATGAATCATAACAATAGGTTCTCTAGTAGTTTAGTATTATCATCTATGTATTACAGTATATTATAATTATATCAACTGAAAGTGGTAACATTACTTAATAAGTAAACCTTATGTTTATTCCAGGTTCAAAATAATCAATTTTAACAAAATTCAATAATGTGCACCATAATATGAGACTATTATAAGAGTTTTATAAAAATAATGTTGTCCACACAATGAAAACTATATAGTGAAACTCAATCTCATTCTTACAATATGATCCTTGAACTTCACTAGTGTCATGTCTTTTATTAAAGGATCATCTATTTTCAATTTAGTGCTAAGTTGTTCAATGACTACTTTCTTATCCTTAATATGTTCTATTATAGATAAAAACTTGATGTCGAAGTGTTTACTTCGACTACCACTCTTATTGTTTTTAGTTAGAAAAATACCAAACGAAGTGTCGTAATGTTATTCTTAATGGCCTGTAAATGGAATCCACAAATCTAAGCACATATATGAAACTTTTTATCCATACACCATATGATGTAGCCTCAAAACAAGAAACAAACTCATCCCTATGGTAGAAGTAGCAGTTAAAGACTGCTTAGAACTCTTACACAACAAGGATCCTTTAGCAAACATGAAGATATAACTTGAAGTTGATTTTCATGAATCAACACCTGCAGAAGCATATTGAATGTTTTTCATTTGTTCCCTTTCAAAATAATTTTTAGGGCATTGGTCCAAATTGAGCTTATCCCCTTTCATAATGGGAGCTGCACTAGGTGAACAACCTGTCATTTGAAATATCTCTAAAACTTTATTAATATAGGTTTCTTGAGATAAAACACCACGGAATCTACCTCGTTTTATCTTAATGCCACTAACATAAGATGCATCACCCATATCTTTCATTTCAAAATTTTAACAGAGAAATTGTTTCACATCATATAAGAAACCCTTATCATTGATTGCAAGTAATATGTCATCCACATATAATACAAAAAAAATTTTAATCCCGCTAACCTTTTGATATTTACATTGATCCATGATATTTTCTTCAAAACCAAATGATGAGATAATATCGTGAAATTTCAAATGTCATTAACGTGATGCTTGGTTCAATCCATATATTGATCTTTTAAGCTTGCAAACCAAATGCTCACCATTACTAGAGGAAAATCCTTCTGGCTATTTCATATAAACCTCTTCCTCTAGTTCATCATTTAAGAAAGTTATTTTCACATCCATTTTATGTAATTCTAGGTTAAAGTGAGCAACTAGTGCTAAAATTATATGAAGTGAATCCCATTTAGACACAGGAGAAAAGGTACCTGTGTAATCGATTCCTTTTTTTGAGTGAATCCTTTAGCATTGCTTTGTATCTCTCATTTTTTCCTAATGAGTGTTTCTTTGTCTTAAATACTTATATGTAGCATATGGTTTTTTCTCCTTTACATAACTTAACAAGATTCCAAACATCATTATTGTTTATAGAAATTTCTTCCTTCACGATATTATACCATAAATTTTATTATTGCAACTCATGGCTTTTGAAAAGGTTTCAATATCATTTTAGGCTCCTATATTGTAGTCATATTCTTTTAGATATGCAATATAATCACTAGTAATAGTTGATTTTCTTGTTCTAGTAAATCTCATTAATGTTGCACCAACATCCACTTGTAAAGTCTGTTGTTCAACTGGTTACTGAATGTTATAATGTAATTCCTAAATACCTAGATCTACTAGATTATCAACAATTTATGGAAAAACTTGATTTTCATTTATGTTTATGTTAGGCAGTTGAATTTTAATAGTTGGTTGTACAATGTCTATTTGAGCTTAAGGATCATTGTCAATGACAATAACCTTACTTTTTGAGGTGGAAGTGGAGTATCCAAATGATCATTATCAAAGACTATATCTTGAAATTGATCCTCCCACTAATCAATTCATACTTAAAAAAATTTGCATTTCTTCATTCCACAATTCCAGTGTGATGTGATGGATAATAGAACCTATATCCCTTAAACCTTTTGACATATCCATTGAAATAGCCATTTATAGTCCTTGGTTCCAATTTCTTCTCTTTTAGATTATAAATTCTTATTTTATACGAACATCCCCAAATGCATATATGTTACAAACTTGATTTTTAACCTTTAAATAACTTAAATGTCATCATTAGAATAGCCTTGGTTGGCACTTAGTTTACTATATACACAATCGTCTTAATAATTTTAGTCCACAACAACTTGGGAAGTTTTGAGCTACTCAACATACTCGGTACCATATCCAATAATGTTCGATTTCTTCTTTTTGTCACACCATTATGGTCCAGAGATCCAGGCATAGCGTATTATGCTACTATCCCATTTTTTTTTAAGATATCTCATAAATGGACTAAGTGCTTATCCACCTTTACTATATTTACCATAATATTCCCCGCATTTATTAGAGATCTTCTCTACTTCAACTTTGAACATTTTAAAAGCATCTACTGCTTTATTCTTGTTATGAAGCAAGTAGAGATACATATATCGTGAACAATCATCTATAAATGAGATGAAGTATTTCT
>JANITW010000003.1:45414597-45434401 GCA_027564335.1 Erythroxylum williamsii
AAATAAGAGACCTTTGAAGACTTGAAATCTTCCATTAACCTCTACAAAGTAAAATGTATAATAGACTAATTCAACGATTTCTATCTATAAGTAGCTTGCTTCCAAAGCATCACGCTTGACCACTCCACCAATCACCCCTGTTTTTTTTTTTTTGTTCATCTCGGTTTTGAGTAATTTATAATGTTAAACTTACTTTTGTCAAATCTTTTACACTTTATGTATCTTTAACAATAACATAAACCTTCATAGCATAGGACAATGAATGAGTACCTAATGAAAATTACTTTAACGATAATCTTCATCTTTATCTGTTCAGTTGGAAATAACTCTCAATATCGAATATTAATTTTTCATAGGAGAATGAATCTTTTACTTCCCAGAAATAATTTTGAGAGTGCTTACAAGAAGTAGCTGTGGATACTATAACCATGTCAAGCTTTTCATTTGTCTATCCTTGGACCGGTAATGCATTAAAGCTTTTAATTTTGCAACCACACCTAACTAACTTCGAACTTGACTTAAGCAATTATTTTATAAAATTTTAAAAATTAAAGTATTTATTAAATTTGTGAAAGAAATAAATTATTCTTTACAAATCTTTATAAGTGTAAAGACTAAGATAGATCCCAAAAGGAATACTATTCCCAGTAAAATAAGAATTTCCAAAACTTGATCAATAAGAGCAGATACCAAATATTTTCCAAAACAAAAAAGATCAAATGCCAAACAACTAATAACCTGTTACCTAACAAGGACAAGACTAAACCAATTATATTATTCTTGTGATAGATCGCTTCAAAGTTCAAACTCAAACAAAGTATGTTAGGGAAACTATGGCTAGTCAAAAACTAAAAGAAAACCTTTCCAAGCTTTAAATCAAACATACCATTGTGAATGAAATAATAAAACATCAACCAACATAAAAATTTCATTATTAGAGCAACCTTCAACTACTCATCAATCACCGCTATGTTTTAACAAGTCTCATATGAATGTTTGGATAATTTTAAGATTTTCTATATTTCATAAGAATAAATTAGGATTTGATATTAAATTCAAATAAAAAACTTTGTTAAAGAAGAGTCCACGACCATTTTCACCACTTAACACTGTTTGACATTTTGATAATAACTTTTGATAGAAATATTAGATTGATGAAATTCAAGACTTTGCAAATGTTAAAGAAACAGATACAACTTATATGAAGATATATACGCTAATTCTCGATTATCAATTGACCAATTTCCCTATTTTTAGATTAGTGTCAGCCATCAGACTAATATGTTTGAAATTTATGTTTTAAAATCAGGTCTTTCAAAACTAGTCCTTGATTTTATGGGAAATAATTCCTAGTAACCAGATGAACAATAGAAAGGAAGGTCTGTTAGGAGAATTGAAAGTAAAATGAAGCTAATTATAGTGGAATACATTAGCATAAACATCATTTACTAATTTTGATGCTAATGTATATTAATTATAGTGGAATACATTAGCATAAACATCATATGCTAACTTTTTGTTGCTAATGTACAATTCCTTATCTTCTTGCCTTATGTGCTTTCTTCCCAGATATTTGCTCTAGTACACCTTAAAGATTATGTGAGTTGATCAAAACTAAGTTCTCCCATTTTAGATATCATGTCTTCTTAGCTTGGTGCAGTTGAGCTTCCTTTCTTCATCTTTGCAACCTTTTTAATATCTAAGTAGCTAAAATCAACTCTTGTTTTTATTAAATTATAGGAGGTGTAGTATTATTGCCCTCTCACAAAAACTCCATTTCTTGTTGGGCAAGTGGATGGACATTATTAGTATTTAGTTCAAGAACACTTCAAAAGTGAGACTAAAGTAGAATCCAAGACTAGGTATGCATATCTAGTTTCAATTCATATTATCCTTGCATAGCTCAATAGCATGTAGTCCATCCACCATTTAAGATCAGGGACTTATCTAAATAAGAGTAGTAATTGAAATTCTTTGTTCCATTCCATTTATCGGATCATGAAATCTTGATACGATTTTCCTTTCTGTAACAAATAAATTAGAAATAAATGAAAACTTCTTTGTTTTCAAAGGGATGGTTTTTAACTCTATTGTTGAATTAAAGTATGTTTCACATAATTTGTCTTGTTATATACTTAAAGCCAGTTGGTAGATTTTAATTTAATGTATGAAATTAGTATTTTAATCAGTAAACGTACTCTTTATTTTATGTATTTTTGTTAATTATATTATACTTAATATTAAAGATAAAGTACATAGAATAATTCGTGTAAAGTTAATTATTCAATTTGTATTTATTTATTATTCCTAAATTATTTTTAACATGTTAAATGGAATAAATTAATAAAATTCAAAGAACAAGCAACAATTCTACAAGTCAATATTTTACACCATCCAAGCTGAGAAATTAGTACTTACATATTCAAATAAATTTAAAACTAGTACACTTTATGTTTCTTTCTTAAGAAGAAAGTAAGATATCTTTAAAATTAAAGTATGGAGATATTTAAAACAAACGTGTAGGTGTATATTAGATAATAAGTTTACTAAACTGACCTTATTATAAGGATCTCAAATGAAATATAACTTGTGTGTCTATGGATTTTGATATTATGATAGTTTTATGATTAGTCTTTAGATTTAAGATTACTAAGGCATCTCATATGAGAATTACTATCTTTTGATGCTACTTATTATCTATTCTATCTAGGATGTGTCAGTTCATTTCCAATATATTAGGAACTTAAAATAAGATTTAATGTTTTATCTACATATTCGCTTATTTCTATATTTGCGTTATGTGCATGTAATGAGCACAACTTCACTACTAAACTTGCATAATCCCACCATTCTTCTGACTAAGATGACTCTTACCTCTTGTCTACCTTCTTCTTTCAATAATTCACTCCATCTTCCCTTTCTCTTTATGTCATTCGATGTTGTCTTCAAGTCATCCACCTCCTCCATTATAACCTCTGCTACATTTCTTCGCAGGTTCATTTTCTTCTTGTCTTAGTCCCAAGAGTTCAATCTTTATTGCTATTGATATCCTTCAACCTTCCTGCCCTACGCCACACAATTTCCTTTCTTAGTATCACGAGATTTTTCTTTCCAGCTTTTATCCTTTTCTTACTCTTTAAGCTTTCCTTTTTTGGTATCCCACTTCCCCCTTCTTTCATTTGTTTTTTTAATTAATTTCTATGAAACCCTGACACTTAAGGAGTTTCCTTCTTAGGGTTTTGAATATTCATGAAATGACATTTCCCCTAAAGTATCATCCTAACAAGAAGGGATCACTAGGGGGATCTTAAAGCTCCCCTAATTTTAAAACCTCATAAGACTATCTCCAAGATATAGACATAGAAGAAATTTGTAATGGATCGATCATAATCACTAAAGTTGCATTATCGTCCTCTAGATTCACATAAAAGAAAAACAATAGTTGCGCTAAACATTGAGACATTGTAAGGAGTGGATAAGAAGTGTGAATCCACTTTGATTAGCTTCTTTATGGAAAAGAGACTAACATTCCTAGCTATAAATGCATGGGCTCATATATAGTGGAAACACATAGGTCTTTTAGAGGTTTTGCTTAATGATGAGAACCTTTTGTCTCAGAAAGTGCTTGAATCAGATTTATGGAATTATCAATTTAGACCACTCTTTCTTCAAACCTCGAAACTTGGTACCAAACTCCTCAACCTTATGTAAAAGCAAATTCCTATATGATTGAATATTCATTAGGTCCCACTTGAATATTAGACCACAAAAGGCTTAAGTCATTTAGCTAACTTTATTAAGAAACTTCTATGCATTATAGAACTAACTGGTACAATTAAAAGGGTAGTATTTTTTGAAAATTAAAATATTTATATTATTAGATAAAGGCCAAAGTTATATAATTAAAATTAAAGCAAGGCATATAGTCTTAAAAATAGTTGCAAAATAGTTAACACTTAAATTTGTATAAGCTGCCATTCTAATACATTATTTCACTCCTCAAAGAGATTACAACCAATAGTGGTTTTAAAACATAAGTAATGTCTATATAAAATATTCCATTTTCTTTGATTTTCCTGAATATAACAAGTAAGAACCTCCGACCAACATTATTTTCCAAATCCATAAAGCATTCTTTTGGATCACTATGCTAGCGTCCAAGCTCTTATTACAAAATACCGCTAATTCCTTTGTCGTTTAAGATAAAATTGAGCATGGAGGAGAAATTTGGTAATATTAGCCACATCCTTTCTTAAATTCTTAAGATTAGATGCCCATAGTACAACTTTGTCCTAAGTGGTTGCTTGACAGTTAGACTCATATCTTGCTAGTATATCCTTTCATAATAAGCTCAAGTAAAAACTAACAAAGAATAACTGAAAAATTGTTTCATAAGAGACCTAGCATAATCTATAGCCAAGATTCATCAAAAAGCCCACAGAACCCCTCAAATCATCTATGGTTAAAAGGTCTCCCTCTCATTGCCATCTAGAGTGCAAAAGATTCCTTGGGAATTTGTTATTTGGTCTAGACCATATTGTACTAAGAGACTTTAGGGTAAGATCTTCTAAATAATTCCGTGATTTATTAGTGAACAGACTTAAGTGGTTTTTAGCCAAACTACTTTATCCTCATTATTTGTTTGATAAATGTGTTCAAAAAAACTTTGCATTTCCTCATGAACTCTTTTGTTATAAAGCCAATTCCTTTTGTTGATTAGAATAAAAAATCTAGATATTGTTTGCTTTGGGTTGCCCCTCGGACCAAGCCCCTCACGGTTTTACTTTTTCCACCCCTAGAAAAAAGGCGTTGTAGGGAAGAAGTATCCATATCCTTATAAGGTGCACTTCGTTCTCCTCTCTAGCTAATATAAGATCCCACAATTGGCTCGAGGGTAACCCAAAGTAGACAATATCTGTGGGTGGGTGATATAGGCTGTTACAAATACAATATGTTTTAACTCTTTTATTTAATGCAAATGTTCTGGATTGATCTATTGTGATTCAATTATGTGTTTAACATTTGTTCTAATAGGTCCTAAATATTAGTTCATAATCTAATTACATAACATAAAGACTAAGAAATCCTGTGTATGAATAGATCTACCGTAATTGAAAGGAGTTTATTGTAAACCTAGAAATAAGTAAATCCTCTAAATTAGTGTCAAACCTAATAGTATAATTCACAAATCGATAAAGCAATCTTAGAAACTTTATGTGAGATCTCACATTGGTTGGAGAGGAGAACAAAGTATCCCGTATAAGGGTGTGGATACCTCTCCACCACATACACATTTTTCCTAAGGGTGGGAAGAGCAAAACGGTGAGGGGTTTGGCCTTAAGGGCAACCCAAAGTGGACAATATTTGTGGGCAGGTGGTATGGGTTGTTACAAATGGTATCAGAGCTAGTAACCAAACTGTTGTGCCAACTAGGCTAGGCCTTAAAGAGGGTTAGGCCCTAAGAGGGTGGATAGTGTGAGATCCCACATCGGTTGGAGAGGAGAACGAAGTTTACCTTATAAGGATATGGATACCTCTCCCTCAAAGACACATTTTTCCAAGGGTGGGAAGAGCAAAACCGTGAGGGTCTTTACCCTAGGGGCAACCCGAAGTGGAAAAAATCTGTAGGTGGGTGGTCTAAGATGTTACACTTTAACCTGAATCATTAGGCTGATAACCCTAAGATTAGTTGTTAATAGTCTCAAGTGAGTTATTAACATACAATAGAAATTTCCATGGTCCAATAATCAATAAAACAATTGCATTATAAAAGGTTAATTATCTAATGGTTTTAGGGGGATTCATTACCTAGGCACTAATTCTTGATATTAATTATTTTCTAAGTGATTTTTTTCCTTATTAAAACCAAAATCAAATTTGTAGACTAGATAATTGGATAACAGTAATTACTAGTATTCATTATCTTCATGGGATTCGACCCGTACTTGCCTATTCTAGCTACAACTATACCATACACTTACAGTAAAATTAATATTGGTATAGAAATAAACCAATCAATTAGGTTTTTTTTTAATTTAGGAAATATGGGAGAAGGCAAGGGTCATTGGATCAAAAATGAAAACACCTCATAATTAAGGGTCAAAGTCATTTGTAGTTGTTTAATATAAATATATAAGTTTTACATTTATGAGTTATACCTTAATCAATAAACATTAAAACATTTGTTGTTCCTTGTTTTTTTTTTCATATAATAAAGGAAGAAGGAATTACATGGATAATAGTGTGATAGGATCACATTATATAAAGTAACTTACTATAAGGAAGGTAAAGGATGTGTGAAGTTAATACTTTTTACTTAGATTATAGAATTGATGAAGTTCTAACTAATAAGTGATTATATTGTGAACGGTAAACTAATGAGTGATTATGTTGTGAATGGTAAAGTTATATGGTGTTTGCTTTAATCAGAGCCAAAACTTAGTCTATCAATACTCTAACAATATTTTTATTTGATTTTAACTTTTTGATGATTACATGTTCATAGACTTAGATAACACTAATATTCGTTCGGTTTATGCTCAAATGTTTTTATAATCTGAGTATCATCGTTAATATGTTAGACATATTCAAATTTGTGAAGTGATCTCTTAATTTTTTTTGTTTTGTCTATAATAATTACTCAAGTTGCAATTAATATCTTGTATATGAATACAGGATCATCCTTTAATGTTATATTACTTTTCTTATATAGTTTTACTGTATATATATAATGCTCGATATTTAGAATTAATAATATTTCTCTACAATTTAATTTTATAATATTAACCAAATAATTAGCAATAAAAAATGTTGATACATTATATACAAAATGTATTGCTCAATATTATAAACAAAAAATGTAATAAATAACATGTTGTTACGTTATTAAAAATATAGCAAATAACATGTCTCTACATATTAGAAATGTAGAAAATAATATATCACTATATTATGAAAAATGTAGCAAATAACATATTGTTATGTTACAAAAACTGTAGCTAATATAGCTACGAAGGATTAAAATGTAACCAAAACTATTAACTACATTTTATTTTTATTGCCAATCATTTGGTGCTAAATTTTTTCCCACTAATGTCAACTGATAAGTGGTTTTTAGGTATATTTTTATAGTGCTTTAATTACAAAAACTTTCGTAGCTAATACTTTTTGTCTACAATTTCTAGAAACATCGCCTATAATTTTTAGCTATGAGAAATTGGCACCTCTTTATATAATGAAGTAAAAACATCACAAATAACTATAGGCAATGTTTTACGAATAATTGACTACATTTTTTCAAAGCCTATTATCTACTTTATTATAATGGTTATCACCTCTATTCGTCGTTTCATTATTAATGATTACTTGTTTTTGCCATCATATGGTAGTGGTTGTTGCCTAGACCGTCTCTAATCTATTGAAGCTATCTTTATAAGTTGTCTTATCACCACTATCAATTGGATCTTTTACCAATGGTAGCAACAAAACCATTACTATACCAAGCCACGTAATCTTCTCTGATCATCTACCATCACCAAGAGCTACCTTCTAACTATTATAGTCATTGGCACAAGAAGTAGTATGAATCACCATATAATTAAAGAGACACAACTACCATCTCTATTGCTATAAGTTAACTTATATGCGTAACTCTAATAACCAACCACCGTTGTTGCACAACTATAACAATCTTCCCATCAAACAACAACATCCATAAAATCAACAACAATTACAAAAGGCTTTTGTGATTTTAAGGTTTTACTCTTTATTAGCATAATAGGTGTATACCTATTTTAAACTCAGATGGTTGGAGTATAGGGTTGCATTTGAAGGATATCAATATGAAACTTTTAGATTTTAAAAAAAGTTAATCAAAACATAATCTAATTTTAGTAATTAGTGCTTACAATAATTGTGCAGTTAGTTCAAATTATTGATAAATAAGAATTAAACACAAAATCCAATTATAAAAATTAATGTTGGCTTAGAAACAATTATTAAGAAATCAAAAAGAGATCTAATCTCGCTTATAGTAAATAAAGAAATAAAGCTTTTACATTCAATTTTTGAAAAGCAAGGATCACTTTAATATGTAATTTGATTAATGCATAAAACATAATAAAGCATTAATCTCATATTTATACCTTGTTATGAAGTTTGATCATTTTTTTGTAGCTCCTTTAGAACTGATTTCTAAAACAGTTTTATCGCTACTACTATATATGCATAAGCATTTAGCCTCTAATGGTATCCATATGAACATGCTTAGAGAACTTTACAATTGGTGTAAGGGATATTGTCTCTCTAGTCTTTAACACTAGTATCGTCAAGATGTAGAGCTCAAGGCACTTAAGTTTTCACCTTCTAGCTCCTCTGAATTGTTATTTTGGCTGAATCTCTCTTCCTTTTACCCTTGTAACTCTAAAAATTTGCCATCCTCTTCCTCCATCCTCTTTCCTGCTCCTTCTGTCTAGGGGCATTGCTATCTTTTCCTCCACTAACCTTTTTGTGCCCTCTTCTAATTACCATTTCTAAAACAACCTTTACTGCTCCAACTCCTACTTTGTTGTTACCGTACCTAAACCATTAAACATGAATGAACAAACAACTCCCAATATTTCTGAATTTCCCCTTTTACCCTCATGTTTTTCACCATCTTCCTCATCTGAACCCCCATGATTCGCCACAAGCTAACCTAAATCCAAACCCAAACATCCACTCCCCTTCATCCTCCTCCTCAATTAAGTCTCCTGCAATCCAGGCCCTTATTTCCTTGCTCCCAACATCATGAAAGATTTACCTCCCTCATATTCACCCTCAAACCCTCCCAAACCAGTCAAAATAGCAAATGAGATCCAAAACTATGCAACAAAGAGGAAAACCTGGAAATAGGTGGTAGGGAAAAGCTCTAAATATTCTCTTTTCTATCGTCCCCCGATTGAAATAGATGGAAAGGTCATGGTGGCCCCAAGTCTTGCATCTTGCATGAGGGTGCAAAAACATTGAAAGTAGCGGTCCATAAGTTTCTTCATAGATAAACACTTGCCTTTTCTGTAATTCAAGCATGGGTTCGAGGAAATTGGAAAGGAAAGATGTAATGTTAACTGAAAATGACAACATTATTATTACCTTTAGTGAAAAAGTAGAGGCTCTAAAAGTTATTGATGGAGGACCATGGCACTTCTCACAGCTTCCTTTATTCCTCCAGAATTGGCAACCTAGTATGGAATAAAAAAAAATAAAGTAAAGAACATTCCACCACGGGTGAACTTCCACAATATTACACTGGAATACTGGACCACCAAAACCCTAAACTTGTTAGCTAGCTACTTGGGAAAACTAATATTTGTGGATGAGAATATAACATTGAGGAAATAGGTTAGCTATGCTAGATTGTGTGTGAGTATGGATGATATGTGTTTAATTGTTGATATTTTTAATTATTTACACTTAGCGATTAATGATACAAAGATGCTTAAGATACTCACTTTAATTTATATATGATTTTATGTACAAATTGGAAGCAAATAAATTAAAGTGAGTCAAAAGTACGCATTTGGGTTATTTTCTAAAGATCAAGTAAAAAATTAAAAGACAAGAAAAATGGAACACAAAGAAGAAGAAAATTTTAAAAGCAAGTAGTTGGAAAATTAGCCCAAAAATGACAGTGCCATATGCAGAAAACGCAGGATAGCAAGGAAGAAAGTGCTGGCATGTATTCGTGCATATTGTGTTTAATGCAGGCAGAAAACTTATGCATTTAACGCATGCATAATATGCGTTGCATGCCTCAGAAGTGGCATGAACAGAAGGCGTAGGAAAAAGAACCTAGCTTATAAAATGTCCCATCAAATGCACAGTAGCAGGGGAGCAACATGTGTGAGTTAAATCTACTGCCTAATTAAATCTAGAGATCATATCCTAGGTTGTTCGGTGGTTAGGTTTAATTAACGATCGTATCTTGATTAATCAAAACCAAAAGAAAAACTCGTGTTAATTTTTAACCTACGATTAATAATTTCTAGGAGAGGTTAAAGAACAACAAATTAATGGAATATGCTTAATTAGGGTGTAGGCCACGATTGAACCAAAAAATCGGGTCCCTATCAAATTCTCCACTTTTATCATTTTTTGCATATTTTCTTTAATTTGTTTTTATTAGTTAGTTTTATTTTATTTTCTTCTTTAAAAATCCAAAACCCCCCTTTTTCCTAAACATCGGTTAATTTCATTTTATAAACTTTACACACACTCTCTGTGGGATCGACTAGACTTGCCACTACCATAGTAGTAGTCTAGTTATTTTATTTTGGCTAACATAACGACACACTTTTAAATTTTGGCATCATTGTCAGGGAGTGCAATGTTTTAGTTTTTTTTAATGAGTTAATTGGTTTTTTGTATATATTTGTTCATAATTGATTTCTTTCATGTTATTTTGTGATCTGCTCATTTTTTGTTTCGTGTTTTAAAAAAAATTTATGGACGGAAGTAATTTCTTTTATAACTCGTATTCTCAATCCTATAACAATGTTTGGACTGATCAACCTAACTTTTGTTATGGATGGAATAATCTTAAAAATTACTTCCATGATAGTTTGCAGGACGCACAACAATTCTCGTACAAACTAGAAGCTTCCTATCATGACTCTGGTCCATCTCTGGAAGAGTTGATTTTACAATTGTAGGAGAATACTTTACAATTCCAAAAGGATGGAGGGCAAGTTCCAAAAAACACATGGTATAATGCCCAAGATTCAGAGAGCCAACACGATTCAGTTGTATCTTTAGAAGAACTTGTTAACAATATTGTTGCTAACAATTACAATCTCTATAGGATATGCAGCAATTACAATAAAATATGTAGCAGGAATTGCAAGAATTCCAACAAGCGACAAAAGCAAGCCAACAGAGGATGGAACACCTAATAGGTCAGATGGCAATAAGTTTTGATCGCCTACAATTGCAAAACAGAAAGGAGCAGTCGTTTCAACCCGAGATGTACCCAAAGGACGTTTGTACAAAAACATTGCAAAGTGACGACGAGCTTGAGAATTTTGAGGTCAACTTTCAATGAATTGTTTGCGACGAAGAAGTTGAGAACGAGCTCGAAGCTGAAAAGGACACATCTTTTAGCTCGAAGGTAAGTATTGAGTCTATAATTATTTTTTAAACTAACTCTTTACCTTTACGTAACAGATTGGAGGAATTAAATGATGAAAAAAAAGTTGAAGAGACGTTCGAAATATTTTCGAAATATATGGACTCAGTCGAAATTGAGAGTCTGAGGATAGGGAAGATGTTAAATGAGGGTGATGATCAACTAAGGCCCTATCTGGAACTACCTCACGTGAAGGAGCCACATGTGACACCTGAAGATCACAATTTTTTCACGTGAGGAGGAAATAAGGAGTTAAGCCAGCAACCCTAAACAAAGGCGCTTCTTGGAAGGCAACCTAAGGGAAGTAAATTTTTTTTCCTTTACATTTCCGCATTATCTTTTTATATGCATGTATGTTTTTGAATTTTTTTGTTTTACTTGTTTTTAATTTTTCAATCAAAATGAGAGAAAGAATAAAACAAATGAAACAAACATTTTCTCATTTTTTATTGCTTGTGGGATTATATAATCATGATTAGAGTGTGAATTGACTAGAAAAATTCATAGCAACTTTAGCATGTATTTTTGCTCTTGTGATTGGTCGATATGCATTATCTTTAGAAGAGTAGTGACTAATGGTAGACAAAGCCGATGAGATTTTGAACCTTATTTAACTGACACATCTATATCAGTCTCATTGTCTCTTGATAATGTGTGACCTTTATGACATGTGCATCCCAATTTTGCGTTGAATTTCTATTCAAGACCACATTTTTATCACATGCATTAATATGGATATGATTAGGTCTTCTTTGTTTTTCATAAACTATATTGGCCAAATAACCTATCCTATTGACGTAATTTTTCCCTTGATAAACCCTTTTGAGCTTTAACCTTTCTTTTTGTATAAGCCACATTTTATGCTTTTAAACTTAACCAAATGTCCTACCAATGTCATAAAGCTAGTGAAACTTTTGTGATTGTTGTGTTTGTAGATGTATAAAATTCTAAGTGTGGTGGTGTACATATGTGAGGGTTGGTTATAATATTGGGAGATTATTTTATGTCTTATTATTGAAATTCTCATGTTGATGCAGTTTATTTTAATTTTTATAAGAAAAAAAATGAAAAAAGGGGAAAAGAAAAGAAAATAGAAGAAAAAAGATAGAAAGAAGAAAAAGAGAAAAAAAGAATGAAAAATGTTTATAATAAATGTATCAAGGAGGAATTGCATCTATGTTGAAAAGTTGTTTATAGTTTATGCATCTTCCTAGAGTTGTAATGGTTGTGTTATTTGAGCATGTTAAATATAAGGTAGAGGTTGTCTTGGAAGGTTCACTCTTGTGATTTTATTGGCATAAATTGTATGAGTGGCTCCTTCGGATTGCTATATGCTTTATGTGGTTTGTGTATGAGAGCTAAATGAGGTTGTGAAATATAAATGTTGCATTTGCCATAGTTGACAGTACCTAATTTTTGATGAGTGTTGCTTTGTTTCATTAGCTTTAATGACTTTTATACTACTTAATCCAAATATATCTCACCTTATCTTTGCCCACATTACAACCCTAAAAAGTCCTTTGATTCATGATTTTGCATGTGAATGCTAGTGGTGGGGAAATAAAATGAAATGCAAAGTTGTGGATTGTCATGATCATGAATGGTATTGAGCGTACCCTTTGATATATTTTAGTTAAACACATTTTTCGAATCTACTATTAGATTTCTCAGTAAAAAGCTTGGAATGTTGACATATTTCTATGATTTTTGAAAGTTACTCATCTTTGGTTGTGATTGTATATTCTTAGAAAATATGGGAATTGAGTAAATGTTTCAAGTCTTTGAGCTTAATTTGGATGTTTTTCCCGAGGACGGACAAAAGTTAAGTGTGGGAGAAATTGATATGTGTTTAATTATTGAAATTATTAGTTATTTATACATAGCAATTAATGATACAAAAATGCTTAAGATACTCACTTTAATTTATATATGATTTTAGGTACAAATTGGAAGTAAATAAATTAAAGTGAGTCAAAAATAGTACATTTGGGTTATTTTCCGAAGATCAATTTTTACTTGTTTTTATGAGGCAAAAAGAAAAAAATTAAAATACAAGAAAAATGGAACACAAAGAAGAAGAAAATTTTAAAAGCAAGTAGCTGGAAAATTAGCCCAAAAACGACAGTGCCATATGCAAAAATCGCAAGACAACAAAGAAGAAAAGGCAAGACAGCAAGGAAGAAAACGCTAGCATGTATGCGTGCATATTGCGATTAATGCAAGCAGAAAACGTATGCGTTTAACGCATACGTAGTCTTCGTTTCATGCCTCAGAAGTGGCGTGAGCAGAAGGTATGGGAAAAGAACCTAGCTTAAAAAATCCTCCCACCAAACGCACAGTAGTAGGGGAGCAGCGTCTGTGAGTTGTGTGCAAAATTGTTGCACACAATGCAGAAACGTTGCACTGTGCACAGCGTGTGCAAGCATTTTATTAAGAAAATGCTAAGGTAGCAGACGTGGGCGGAAGGCAGGAGAATGGGCGCAGGCGTGAAGGCTTCAGCATGGGCATAGGCATGATGACTACGGCTTGTGGCTGGAGGCGCAGAAGGAGCGACCCAGCGTAGCGTGGTCGCATAAGAAGAGGAGCGCAGAAGGTTTTAATTGAAGGGGACATTTTATTCATCACATTAGCTACAATGAATCAACAGTGACCAAGACCCAAACACTACCACATTAAATTGTCATATCATGAACAGTGGTGTGGTTGGACTGAAATAAATTAAGCGTTAATTAAGGAGTTTCAAATAGGGATTGAAAGGGGCTAGGAAAGACCTATGAAGGGCTAGGCATTCCTATGCCAGTCCGGAGGTGACATCGTTGCCAACGACCTGGGTTAAGTAATTTTTTAATTATTTTGTTGTTTCTTTCTCTCATTAGGAATCGATTTTGTTATCCTATTTTAATTGATTTGGGTATTGCGTATGGATAATCGGATTTTCGTTATTTTTTGATTATTTGTGTATGAACCTGTTGGGTATTGTGAATTGAGTATTTTAATGCGTTCATTGAATCGTCAATTACAAACCTATTGCTAGAATTTTGATATAATCCGTACTTGTTATGTTGAAATTCATGTGTAGCGACTAATGATTCGTAATCATTAGGGATAACATGACCTAAGTTAAATGACGCATCATATGTGGTTGTTGCCTTGATTAATCGGTTTTCCTAATTCGTAGTGCTACTGCCTAATTATATTTAGAGATCGTATCCTAAGTTGTTTATTGGTTAGGTTTAAGTAACGATCGTAACTTGATTAAACAAAACCTAAGGAAAAACTCGGGTTATTTTTTAACGATTAACAGTTGCTAAGAGAGGTTGAAGAACAACAAATTAATGAAATATGCTTAATTAGGATGTAGGTCGAGATTGAACCAAAGAATCGGGTCCCTATTGAATTCCCCACTTTTATCATTTTTTACATGTTTTCTTTAATTTATTTTTATTATTTAGTTTTATTTTATTTTCTTCTTTAAAAATCCAAAACCCCCTTTTTCCTAAACACCAGTCAATTTCATTCCATAAACTTTACACACACTCTCTGTGGGATCAAACTAGACTTGCCACTGCTATAGTAGTAGTGTAGTTATTTTATTTTGACTAGCGTAACGACGTCCGGTCAAATTTTGGTGCCGTTGTAGGGAAGTGCGGTGTTTTAGTTTTTATTTGTGAGTTAATTGGTGTTTTGTATATAGTTGTTCGTAATTGATTTCTTTCCTGTTATTTTGTGATCTGTTTATTTTTTTGTTTCGTGTTAAAAAAATTATGGACAGAAGTAATTTCTTTTATAACTCGTATTCTCAATCCTATAACAATGTTTGGATTGATTAACCGAACTTTTGTTATGGATGGAATAATCACCTGAATTACTTTCATGATAGTTTGTAGGATGCACAATAATTGTCGTACAAATAGAAGCTTCCTATCATAACTCCGGTCCATCCTGTAAGAGTTGATTTTGCAATTGCAGGAGAATACTTTACAATTCCATAAGGATGGAGGGCAAGTTCCAAAAAACACATGGTCTAATGCCCAAGATTCAGAGAGCCAACATGATTCAGTTGCATCTTTAGAAGAACTTGTTAATAATATTGCTGTTAACAATTTAAAATCTCTACAAGATATGCAACAATTACACCAAAATATGCAGCAGGAACTGCAAGAATTCCGATAAGAGACAAAAGCAAGCCAACAAAGGATGGAACACCTAATGGGTCAGATGGCAATAAGTCTTGATCACCTAGAATCGCAAAGTGAAAAGGAGCAGTAGTTTCAACCCGAGGTGCACCCAATGGACGTTTGTGCGGAAACATTGCAAAGTGACGAGGAGTTTGAAATTTTTGAGGTCAACCCTCAATGAATTGTTTGTGCCGTAGAAGTTGAGAACGAGCTCGAAGCCAAAAAGGACACATATTTTAGCTCGAAGGTAAGTATTGAGTCTATGATTATTTTTGAAACTAAATGTTTAGCTTTACATAACAAACTGGAGGATTTAAATGATGAAGAAAAAGATGAAAAGACATTTGAAATATTTTCAGAATATATGGACTCAGTCGGAATTAAGAGTTTGAGGATAGCAAAGATGGTAAATGAGGATGATGATCAACTAAGGCCCTATCCAGAACCACCTCCAGTGGAGGAGTTGCATGTGACACCTGAAGATCACAATTTTGTCATGTGAGGAGGAAATAAGGAATCGAGCTAGTGACCCTAAACAAAGGCACTTCTTAGGAGGCAACCTAAGGGAAGTAAATTTCTTTTCCTTTACATTTCCGTATTATCTTTTTATATGCATGTGTATTTTTGAATTTGTTTGTTTGACTTGTTTTTAAGTTTTCAATCAAAATGAGAGAAAGAATAAAACAAACGAAACAACCATTTTCTTGTTTTCTATTGCTTGTGGGATTATATAATCATGATTACAGTGTGAATTGACTAGAAAATTTCATAGCAACTTTAGTATGTACTTTTGCTCTTGTGATTGGTTGATATGCATTGTCTTTAGAAGAGTAGTGACTAATGGTAGATAAAGCTGGTGAGATTTTGAGCCTTATTTGATTGACACATCTATATCAATCTCATTGCCTTTTGATAATGTGTGACCTTATGACATGTATATCCTAATTTTGCGTTAAATTTCTATTCGAGACCACATTTTTATCACATGCATTAACATAGATGTGATTAGACCTTCTTTGTTTTTCATAAACTACATTGGCTAAATATCCTATCCTATTGACATAATTTTTTCCTTGATAAACCCCTTTGAGCTTTAACCTTTTTTTTTGTATAAACCACATTTTATGCTTTTAAACTTAACCAAATGTCATACCCAAGTCATAAAGCTAGTAAAACATTTGTCATTGTTGAGATTGTGGATATACAAAATTCTAAGTGAGGGGTTGTACATATGTGAGAGTTGGTTATAATCTTGGGATGTCATTTTATGTCTTATCATTGAAATTCCCATATTGATGTAGTTTATTTTAATTTTTACAAGGAAAAGAAAAAAAGAGAAAAAATAAGAAAGAAAAAGAGAAAAGAAAAGAAAAAGAATGAAAAAGAATGAAAAAAATCTTATCAAGAACGAATTGAATATGTGTTGAAAAGTTGCTTGTGATTTACACATCTTTCTAGAGTTGTAATGGATGTGTTGTTTGAGTATATTGAATATAAGGTAGAGGATGGCTTAGAAGGTTCACTCTTGTGATTTCATTGGCATAAATTATATGAGTGATTCCTTCGAATTAATATATGCTTCATGTGGTTTGTGTATGAAAGCTAAATGAGATTGTGAAATATAAATGTTGCATTTGTCATAGCTGACGGTACCCAATTTTTAATTGAGTGTTACTTTACCTTTGCCCACATTACAACCTTGAAAAGTCCTTTGATTCATGATCATGCATGTGAACATTAGTGGTGGAGAAATGAAATGATATGCAAAGTTATGGATTGTCACGATCATGAATGGTGTTGAGTTGTTGGACCCCATTTTTGGAGCCCAACATCCGGAGTCATAAACCTTGGGCTTGCGTAGTACCTTGTAAGGTGATTTCCAATAACCATAAATAATCATCATCCTATAAGAGTGGAAGCCCACACTAGTCAAATGCCAAAATTACAATTTGACTTCATTAAGAAAATTTGTAGATGTGAAACTCTAGTTCATTTCGAAGCTAGAAATCACCTCAATCGGAGCTCTATAGCTCGAGATATACTTAAGAAACTAAAGCATGCACATACCAAAATTATGCTCTCCCAACTGACCGCTCACTTTCTCTCTAACAAAAATAATCATGTTAACTCCAAAAGATACAAATTTTTATGGAGACATAGGCAAAGAAGTTGGAAATCTATTTCTTTAAGAATCACTTCAATTAGAGGTTGGATGAGGAAGTTATGACCAAAAGAATCCAACACATTTATTCCCTTACTTGAATTGTACATGTCTTGGTGCAAATACCATAACTTTTGATCCAGATGTTGGATTAATTTCGTTTTAAAAACATTTGAAGGAGGGCCTCAAAATATAAAAATTTTATGAAACACTCAAAGTGAGTTTTGGCCTCTAAAAGGGTCAAAATAGAATAGAAAAAGGAACTAAGGAGATGCTGACGTCATAAGAATATTGCTGATGTCATATTGAGATGAATCGAAAAAACGGGTATAACTATCTGTATAGAACTCAGATTTAGGTTTTCTTTATATGAATAGAAATAGGACTTCAATATCTACAAATTTTATGAAGACCTCAAAGACCAATTCTATCATCTAGAGGACCAAAGTTGGACAAGAAGATGTTCTGGCCAAACCAAGACGATGTTGACGTCATGAGAAGATTGCTGATGTCATATTGAGATGATTCAGAAAAGTGGGTATAACTTTATATATAGAACTCTAATTCAGGTGTTATTTAGATTAATAGAAAGAGAACTTCAAGATATACAACTCTCATGCAGACCTCAAAGAATAATTTTATCATCTAGAGGATCAAATTTGGATAAGAAAATGTTCTGGCCAAACTAAGACGATGCTGACATCATGAGATGATTGCTCACGTTATATTGAGATGATTCAGAAAAATAGGTATAACTTTAAGCATACAACTTGGAATTAGGTTTTGTTTAGATTAATAGAAAGAGTAATTCAAGATATACAACTCTTATGAAGACCTCAAAGACCAATTCTTTCATCTAGAGGATCAAATTTGGACAAGAAGATGTTCTATCCAAATTAAGACGATGCTGACGTCATAAGATGATTGCTGACATCATACTAAGATGATTCGAAAAAATAGGTAGAAATTTCAATACACAACTTGGATTTAGGTGTTCTTTAGATTAATAGAAAGAGGACTTCAAGATCTACAACTCTCATGAAGACTTTAAAGGTCAATTCTATCATCTAGAGGATCAAATTTGGACAATACAATGTTCTGGCAAAACTAAGATGATGCTGACGTCATAAGACGATTGCTGATGTCATACTGAGATGATTAAAAAAATAGGTATAACTTTCTGTATAGAACTCCTATTTAGGTGTTCTTTTGATAAATAAAAATAGGACTTCAAGAACTACAACTCTCATGAAGACCTTAAAAACTATTGTTGCCACTAAAAGGGTTAAAGTTTCAGAATAATGCAGTTGTCCCGAAAGTTCACCCTATGTAGCAACATAGACTGCAAATGATCATAACTTTCTACGACATTATCCAAAATTTACAAACTTTATATTTTTGGAAAGCTGGAAAAATCATCAACAACTTCTAAGAATACAATTTCACTTAAATCAGCTCACAACAACCCAGACATATCCCTAAATTCAATACACAAAAATTTCCCTTACGTAACCTTGAGTATCATGGGCGAAAACAGAATTATAAACCATTAATATCAAAAGATTGTAGTTTTACAAAGCTTTAGTGGGCATTTCAAGTCCCCAATACACGAATGTTTCAAGAATATTCCAAAAATACAAAAGATATATGGACAATAAGTTGCTCAAAATGTAACTAAAGCCTTGATTTACTAAATTTGTTTAAAATGCAATAACATTTCAAAAATGAAGTGATGCCTTGGTCCTCGACTACTCAATCTCTTGCTCATCACCTGCTTATGGGGAGGAAACTAGGGGTGAGCTTAAAGCCTATGGGTAACAATTTTATAGTTTGCAAAAAGCAAAGACATTTTTAATACATCTTCAATGCAAAAAAATTTTATATATGCAAAATCAGGGATGCATTACTCCGATCAGCTTATCATGAACACATAAACATATCACATGGTTTAGGTAAGTCCAAAACATGATGTACTACACATTTCCAATGAAATGGTCCTGTGTAGTCGTGAATTCTTGAGGGAGTCCTTGAGGGAGCTCTATGCCACTAGCGGGCAAGTGGGAGAAGCTTATACTTAGGTCAACGTGCACGTGACGATTCTTGAGGGACTACCACAAACCCACATAACACATAGAATTTTAAAATCTTGTAAGCTTAATGCCCACAAAGGCACATTTTGTTGAAAACTTGCTTTTTATAAGCTTGTTATATCCTAAAAACCCTTTCGAAAAGTATGGTTTCAAAATCATGCATCATTTTAAAGAATCATTTTAATAAAGCAAACTTTTTATGTATCATCCCACA